>CAUYUJ010002359.1:482773-500350 GCA_963575745.1 Prorocentrum cordatum
TTTGGGGCAATTGTATTGCAAATGTGTTGCAAATAATGTATTGCACGCGAAAAGCCAGCAATACATTTGCGCCCCGGAATGTATTGCACGCCCCAAATGTATTGCAACCCCACAAATCTATTGCACCAAATCTATTGCACCACCCCCTTGTCGCTGGACCCCCTTTTGGGTCAACCCGAGATCCTCGCCGAGCAACGAACGCACACGTCCGAGCAAGACCAAAACGACCACGACCTGCTCCGAAAGCACGCGAGCCCCTCGGAGGAGTCCGGCAGGCACGCCGCTCGAGGCACATCCCCGCACTCCTGGGGGCGAGCGGGCCCCTGCGCAATGCCCCCCCACGCCCATGCTGCGAGTTCGCTTGCCGCGAGGCGGGAGGGGGGAGCGGCCGACACGGCGGCGACGGGAACCCCAGGACCTCCTCCTCCCCCTCCTCCTCCTCCTCCTCCTTCTCCTCGGCCTCCTCTTTCTCCTCCTCCTCCGCCGCCTAAACCGCCTCCTTGTCCTCCTCCTTCTCCTCCTACTCCTACCCTGCCTCCGTCCATGCCCTCTTGACTCCTCGACACTCTGTTGCATCCTCACTCCTCTGTACCCTCCATCCGTCCCCCCCCTCCTGTCCGTCCTCCGTCCTCCTCCTTTCCTGCTCCTCCTCCTCCTCTCCTCCTCCTCCTCCTCCTCCCTCCTCCTCCTCCTCCCCTCCCTCCTCCCCCCTCCTCCTGCTCCTCCTGCTCCTCCTCCTCCTCCTGCTCCTCCTCCTTCCTCCTCCTCCTGCTCCTCCTCCCTCCTCCTCCTCCTCCTGCTCCTCCTCCTCCTCCTCCTCCTCCTCCTCCTCCTCCTCCTCCTCCTCTCCCTCCTCCTTTGCCTCCTCCTAAGGGCCCATGGGGTGCTGGTCCGTCAAGGGGGGGTGGCCTCTGGACGGGAAGGGGAGGCCCGCGGGGACTTGTGAGAAGGGGACCTGGGACGGGAGGGCTCGGACTCGGTCTCGGCTCCGCGAGTGCGGCGCCAGGAAGGCGCGGCGGAGGGGGCGGCGAAGGCCCCTGCATGGAAGAGATCGGCAAAGCAGCACTCTGCGGCTCCGCACGCGCGGCGCCAGGAAGGCGCCGGTGGGGCCCAGCGGGAAAGGGGGAGGAGCGGCGGCCAGCAGCGGCAAGAGGCAGGCGGCGCAGGGCAGGCGAGACGAGGAGGAGGACGAGAAGGAAGAAGGGAAGCACACCGGGCCAGCCTCGTCCTCCGGCCGAGGCGGCGGCTCGTAGGCGCCGCCCGCCCTCTTGTTCTGACTCTCGATCAGTCTCCTGATGTGCTCGTTGGGGTCATTCGCCTGGGGCCGGAGCTCCTCCACAGGCTTGACGCTCGGCGCAGGAGAAGAGCACGACGAGGCGATGAAATCCTTAATGCGGGAAAACTCCTTTGCCGCTTCGCTCTCCTTCGCCTCGCGGTTCTGCCTCGCCTCGTGCTCCACTCTCTGGGCGTTTAACTGTTTAATCTTGGCGGTCAGGTCATTCACGTTGCCGCTGCAGCAGTCATGTGAGCAATACCAACTCCCACTGCTCTCCAAAATACCCTGCCGCGGGCCGCAGGATTTGAGCAGGGACCGACCGTCCCGGCATTCCTATAGTCCTACCACGAAATGTTCTGAGAACCCCAAAAATGTTCTTAGAACAAAAACACTGTTTTTCGAACGTGAACCCGATGTGCTAAATCAAGACAGCCCCAGCCAGAAATGTTCGAGGACATTCCGTGGGAACTCCAATGGGTTCTTAGAACATTGTTTGGTAGGGCTATAGGCGAGCCGGGACGCTTCGCCACTGCTTGAAGGATGCTTCAATTGTGCAAATCGATTTCCCCCCCCCTTCTCCCTCCATACCCCTCCCCTCGTACCTTCGAGGGCGGTGCGAAAGATAATTAGACACCGCGTGACTCAAAAAACCTGCATCCATCGGTCGTTTGCTGATTTTTGCAGCTGCCGTACACCCAACGCCAACGACAGGACAATGCACGATACTAATGCTGAGGACACACCGTCTGGTCGTCTTCGGCGTCCTGAGTGCCGCACTGCGTTGCAGTTCAGAACGCTTGCGATATACTCCTGCTGGGAAGACAGTCCCTCATTCTAGGCACACGCTGCACTTGCTGCACTAAGTTGTTCGGGTAGGTCAACTGAGGAGGGGAGGCCCTTCCAGAGCATAGGTGAGCAATCGGCAGCGGACTTCGCAGAGGTAAGCGTGGGGCCTTCCAAATTGTGACATCTGTTGAGAGGCCCCGGCGTCCTTATAGAGAACAATTTCACTCTGACGCCGGCTGACGCTGACGCGTGGCAACATTGTGGCCAAGGCAAGCAAGCTGCTATCGACAGCCGGTTTGTTGCGGGCGTCTTCGGCTACTGTAGAAGGGGGTCTGCTAAACCAATGGCGTCTCGGCTCCCGCACGATTTACGGTAGGAGCACAGCCACCTCTGCCCCAACGCACAGAACCTGCTTAGAAGAAGCCCGAACCACTTGCAATTGTCTTCTGGGGCCTTCCAGAAAACAAACAATTTCAGCGGACGTGAGAACCACGGAAGCTCGATCCAAAAATCAGCACCCATACGCAAACCCTTATCCGCCACGGTCCCGATGGCGCTGAAGAGTGTCCTCAGGTCCCACATGCGCTTCAGGTGCTGAATGTTGTATGATTGCCAGCGTGTGCCCCGAACAAAGGGATCTGGTACCCTCGATGTGAAATATATTTGATACTATCTATGTGGTGCAGAAGAATATGGAGAGCTTGCAACTGTCAACTCCAATGCTCTCTGGCACAATCATCCCACACACCCATTCGCAACTTGGCTTGCAAAACCCGTGAGGCGGCGATTGCGACGACTGCTTGGCGCTGGCTGGAGCATTTCTAAAGCCGCGCAAGCGCACACACTCTCGCGCATCGTGCACAGCTAGTTTTGCACAACCGGCGCGACTGTTGGCGTTGACTGGTGGCGACTTCCCAATGCGTCTCACAGGCCGCGATGGCGCGCGGACGATTCAGCGCGGGTCGGTGACTCGGGAGGGCGCAGTACCATGGTGACGTCGATCACGGCGGAAACGATGATGATAGTGGCGATGATGGTGAAGATGATGGCGATGATGGCGGCAAGGCCAATGACCGCGCCCGTGCTGAACACGGCGATGATGATAATGACGTGCACGTGTCCTGATGAAGGTTTTGGGGGACTTCGGCATGCGCGCGCGGCCGACGCGCGGGCGTGACCCGCGTGGTATGATTTGACAGGATCGTGCCCCTCAAGCAACCGCGCAAGGGCGTTCGAATGAATTCGAAATGCGCGCTCGAGAAACCCGCGACGCCTCATGTTGCGAAAATGCTGAACAACCTAGCAAGTTGCCATGTGAAATCGCAAGCATGCGCACGCTGATTTGTTTGAAGCAAATGTTAGAACACAACTGGTGTCTTACACTTTCGGTTCTGGAAGGAGTAGGACATGCGCGCGCGACGACGCGCGCGTGTGGACTTCGCCCAATGTGTTGCAAGGGGTTCTTGGAAACTGATGATTCGTGATGAAGGAGTGCGCGCGCATAACAGCGGTTGGCAAGGATGAGGGAGGGAGTCGATACGGGGACTCCATGGGATGGTGTGAACTCATATATCTATGTTTGCACGCACACCCACACATATATGTATATGTATATATATATATATATACACATAAGCGGCGTCCGGGGCCCCGCGGCCCAGGGTCGCATACTTTTCCCCAACTCCCACCCACCCCCGTAACCGAATTTGCCCCCTGGGCTGCGGGTGCCTTTTTTGGGACATCCAGTGGCCCGTTTTCGGAGTCCCGGAACTTTTTCCGCTTCCCCGAGGCGTCCACCTAGGCTTCTGGAAACGACAAGAAGCCGCCAAGACGGCCCAAGAGCGTTCCAAGCCGCCCAGAATGGCTCAGTGGCCGGTCCAAGAGGCCCCCAAGATGCCCCAAGGTCGCTCCGCGAGGACCTCCAAGAGAGCACCAAGACGCCAAAATCATTGATTTCCATTGTGTGCTTCCGATATTTGTTGCTTCTCACGTTTTCGAGCGGCCGACACTCCAAGACTGCCCAAGAAGCCTCCAACGTCGCCCCAAGAGGCCCCCAAGAGGCCCCCAAGACGGCCCAAGAGGGCCGTATGATCGGCCCAAGAGGCCCTTAAGGTGGCCCAAGAGGGCCTGAAGAGGGCCTGAAGACGGCTCCAAGATGGGCCCAAGAGAGGGAACGCGAACCGACCTTTCGAATTTCCCGCCCCCAGACACTCCCAGGAGGCCCCAAGAGGCACCCAAGTGGCTCCAAGAGGCTCCCAAAAGGCCCCAGAGATGCTTAAGAGAGGTCCGACAAGCTCCACAACGCCCTCGTGGAGGCTTCGAACCTGCTTCTAAAAGGCCCCCCGAGAGGCATCCCACGATATCATCCCAGCGAACATCCGAGAAGCCTCTCACCCACAACCCAGACACGGTTGCGGGATGGGCCCAGAACTGCGACCTCTGGTTCGCGTGGGGGGCTGGGGGGGCCGGAAAGCTCCAAGAGGGTTCAGAAGGGGCCCCGGACCCGCCTAGAGGCTCCCAAGCTGGCCCAAGATATTCCCAGGAAGCTCCGGAGAGCCCCCCAAATGCCCGAACAGAGGCGCCCTCTGCCCCAAGAGGCCCCCCAGGAGGCCCCAAGAGACTCCCAGGAGGCCTCCACGACGTCCCAAAAAGCCACCGAAAAGGCTCCAGAAAGACCCGAGAAGCTCCCGGGAAACCCCCACCGAGCTCGCAGGAGGCCTCTACACAGACCCTCAGAAGCCCGCCAGAAGCCCTTCGTCCTCCATGCTCCAGAATAGCCCTTCGGAACACGTGGCCCTGGCTGCACCCCCCGACCCGCCCACCCATTGTCGAGGCCTGAGGACGCCCCCATGACGCCCGCAAGACGCTCCGGAAACGCCTCTCCTGCACACGTGGATCAGGTGACATTGATGCTGATCTTCGGTGGTCCGTCGTCGTCGTCGTCGTCGTCGGTCGTCGCTGGTACGCTACAGGACAAACCCTTCCTTGAACTTCGCAATATCCGCCCGAAAATCGCGCATGGGTGAAAGGGAGGAACCCGGAAGACCTCATGGAAAAGGTCCCATGGAAATTGACACCGTGTTCGGAGTCGACTAGAACCTAAGCGCGCGCGAAGCGCGCGCGTGGTAAGGGCCCCACTGGTAACTGATAACTGGGACTCTGATAAATTGTACTGTCCCACTGGTAACTGATAACTCTGGGGGGATAGTCTCTGTGTTCCTGTCAGATCCGAGAATGAACGTTTTCCGATGTTGCCGTCGTGAACTCCAACTATCTCCCGTGATCGAGCGTATACCCACTCATCCACCAGCAGCTTGTTGGCAATATTTAACTGGTGTCATAACCAGAAAGGCGTTTGTAATGCAGATGGTGATGAGGAGGATGCTGACGATGGTGATGAGGCGGAGAAGGATGGTTATGATTATGATGGTGGCTCTGACGCCGAGAGCGGCGTCAACGACGATAAACATGATGATGCTGATGTCGACGGCTGGGGGCGGTGACGACGACGAGTTGGTGACTCGCCGTAGGCGTCTCCGACTTTGTAGCTCCAAGACGGCCGCCGAGCTCCCAAGAGAGGCTCAAGGGGGCCTCAAAGAGGGTCGACAGGAGGGCCCCAGAACGTGGAACTCGAAAAGGCCCAGGAATCGACCCGCTCTCCCCGCCCAGCAAGCCCGGCCCCCCACCCCGAGCTCGCCAAAAAGTGCCCCGGATCGCCAGAAGGCCCTCCAAGGAGGCCTCGAGAGACTCCCAAGAGGCCTCCCACAAGCTTCCATGATGCCTACAAGAGGCCCCAACGAGGACTCCGAGGACAGTTACCCCCAAGAGGCCCCCGCGGCCAATCCACGAGGCATGCCGACGGCGTCCGGTCCACGACCGAGGCATGCCGGCGGGAAGAATTGAATGTCGCGACGGCGGGACTGTGCCATGACGACCTGCGGGTCGGTGTCCGACACCGCGTGGCTCAGCGGCTATTCGATCGCCTGTCCCATGTCGAACACTTCTGGGCCACTGACGGCTGTCAGCCTTGAACGCTGGTGGCGAAGTCGCCGCCAAGTGGACATGAATCGCACCTGCCGTGGACACAGTGGAGGTCCATCTGTCGTGTGAGCTTACTGGTCCTTGCACTGGCGCACACGTTGATCCGAAAATCTTGAGGCTGGCGCATACTGCTGGACAAACACCCCATGCAACTTCTCGCCCTTCCCTTCTGGTCGCTGAAGCAAGCGATCTTCTGAATTATTTAGACGTGCCCCATCACCTGCTTCCCACAGCGGACGCACGGGTTCTCGATCTTCGGCGGGTCCTTTGGTTTAGGCTCATACTTTCTGGTGCACTCCTTGCGGTGCACCTTCCAATGAACCTGTTGGCAACCCTTGGAGCAATACGATACCTCTCGGCATAAAGAACAAACTTTCGAGCTCCCTGGCTCGCTGCAGTAAGCGCAACCTTGCTTGGTCGGTGGTGTCTCCTCTATCTCCTCAATCAGCACCATGGTCCCCTCTCCGCGAGCTGATCCAGCTCACTCGAACCAATATGACACCGACACGGATGATTACGATGGGCGATGCTACGTTGAATCTGTCATACACGGCGCGCCATGTGAAAGCACCGACGTCAACCCAAATAGAAAAAGCGCTGCCCGGGTCTACACGTAGGGTGCATGCCCCCCTGCAGGCGGAGCTTGGACGAATAATTAAATATAATCCGAAAATACCCCAACAATGCTCAAAAATATTCAAAACATCGTCCCAATGCTATGTTCTGACTATTTTTTGTATTCCTCCTGTAGAGGGGCACGCCCGACTTAAGTCTACACTCCAGCGACGCTGCATTTGCACAGTCGCATCGGCCGCTGAAACCTCCAGCGCTACTCTCGCCCGCGTGCCGCGCACACCTCTCCGACAGAACACGCAGGCAGACGAGCCGTTGAAGGACATTGTGCCAGACCGCGTCAGCCTCCTACTGGCTCAAAACACACCTTCACTAAGGGTCTATATAATAGAACAGTTTAGTAACAAGCCAACAGATCAACATGTGTCAGTAGCACCCCCCCCAACCCGACCCCTCGACTACTCTCGGCAAGGCCCGGCCGCAGAAGATCTCAAAGTCAGCCCGTGGTCCCGGTGCTTCCCCGAAGCATCAATGTCCTAGTGCAGCACACGGGATATAAGCTCCCAAATCCCTCTCCCGATGGGACGCATCGGCCCAAGGAGGTCGTGGCCAGATGTCTGCCCTGTGGACTTCAACGTCCAAATCTCACAGCTGCCAGGGCCCATCCCCACGTGCAAATACTTGATCAGTCATGGAAAGCGGGACCAAGACCACCAGACTCACTCCCGGCACCTGTGCAATGGCCTCCGAGGCAGGAAATACGGGGAAGCGGGGGGAAAACGACGAGGGGAACGGGGACAGCAGACGAGCAAAAGGACAGAGCAGAGGGGAGGGGGGAGAACACATGGGGTTGCTGATGATGATGATGTGTGAAGAATAGAGGAAGGAGAAACATACAAATGATTATGATGGTGATGCTGATGATGCTGATGCTGATGATGATGCTGATGCTGATGATGGTAGTGCTGATGCTGATGGTGCTGACGCTGATGATGATGTCATGATGACGATGCTGATGCTGATGCGAATGGTAATGCTGGTAAGGATGATGATAATGGTTATGGTGGTGATGCTGATGATGATGCTGA
Source organism: Prorocentrum cordatum (assembly GCA_963575745.1). NCBI lineage: Eukaryota > Dinophyceae > Prorocentrales > Prorocentraceae > Prorocentrum > Prorocentrum cordatum. The sequence goes on from CAUYUJ010002359.1 coordinate 490,538, forward strand.
TGATGATGACAATGATGATGAGGATGATTATGATGATGAGGATGATGATGATGATGATGATGATGATGATGATGATGATGATGATGATGATGATGCCTGGGGATATTCGCTAAACATTGTGGTTGCCCCAGAGTAGAGAGAGGCCCCGAGTACGCCGATGAGCCTTGGTGGGTTCGTTCGCTTAGTCTGGATACGTCGCCAAACCACTCGCTCATCCACCAAGCTACTCGCACACTCTCGGGCGCGCGCAAACATGGATCAGCGATCCGTGGACTTGGCGCGCGGTCGCCAAATCCATAGATCGGGGGAGGTGCCCTCCCCAACATGCGGCCGGAGTCGCCTCGCTCGGCGGCGCGAATCCGCGATTTCACATGGAAACGGAACCCGTCGCTAATCCACGCCCCCTTCACCCATTTTTGCTATCGCCTGAGCGGAAAGGGAGAGGGAGAGGGGAGAGGAGGGAAAGGGAGAGGGGAGAGGGGAGGGAGGGGAGAGGAGAGGAGAGGGAGGGGAGAGGAGGGGAGGGAGGGAGAGGGAGGGAGGAGAGAGGAGAGGGAGGGAGAGAGGAGAGGAGGGGAGGGGAGGGGAGAGGGGAGGGGAGGGAGGGATGGGGAGGGAGAGGAGGAGGGGAGAGGGAGAGGAGGGGAGAGGGAGAGGGGAGGGAGAGGCGATGGGATCGCCTGACACTCGATCACTCACTCGCGCGGCCGACCTCCTGTTGTCGCCGCGTGGGCGGGCCAGGCGCCCCCCGCAGCTGGGCAGGGAGGCCGGCACGGAGCGGAGCGGAGCGGTGCACAGCGCGGCCCGACCACGGGGCTGCGCGGTGAGGACGCACGGCCCCAGGATCTTAGTGGGCCCCGGAAACTGGAAGGCAGGTTTGTTCACCGTTTCCCCAAAACTGCCCCTTGAAATTGGAAACGGCAAAAAACAGGCGACCGGAAACGGCAAAAAAACGGCTCCAGGATTGGAACCGGAGCTGGAACCAGTCAAAAAACGGCGACGGAACCGGTAAAAAAACGGCGTTGGACCCGGCAAAAAAACGGCAAAACGGAACCGGTAACAAAAACGGCCCTGTCGTTTCCGGGGCCCACTAAGCCCAGGATTAGATCGGGGCATGTCCCCCTACAGGCGGATTTTGGGCGAGAAATAAAACGATACTCAAAAATATCGCCAAATAGGCAAAACAGAATCAACAAATAATCCCCGTATCATTTGTTTGACTATTTTTGAACCTGCCTCCTGTAGGGGGACAGGCCCGACTTGACCCTAGGCCGCAAAAGCAGAAGCCCATGCCACATGCCTGAGGGTCAAGGTGGCCTCATGGGAAGCAAGGATGCAGGAGCACCCGTGGAAAAAACACGCACAGGGGCTTGCCAGAAATAACACATCGTTCATGTCTAATCGAGCTCATTTCAAATTGTGCTCGTTTCAAATTGTTCCTGGCCCCCTAGTGGCCACTAGTGGCCAGGAAGAGGCCCAGGATAGAACAATGAGAAATGAAAGGATCTTGCCCCCCGTTCACGGTGCCGCTGAGTCTTCACCCCTTCCCCAGGACCGGCTTCTCATCCATGGGCACTTATGAATGGAACAAAAACTTCCACTGACCACGAAAAAACACATCCCCAATCCCAAAATCGCGGATTCGCCGAAGTGTCGAAGATCGGCCAAAGATTTCGAGGTATGTTTTGCGCTCGTCGTCGTCACCCTGGTAAAACCCTACCCCCAAATCTCCCTCCCCGAAGTCTCGAGGCGTCTGCGTTTTGTCTTGGCCCCCGCGTGTTTGGGATTGGGCGTCTGTTTTGAGTTAGTGATCCACAGGCGTAAACTCTCAGAGGTCCGCGCAAATTTTCTTGGGCCCGCGCGGACCTCCCTCCCCGGCGCGTGGAGCGCGGCGGCGCCGGTGGGCGCCGCCGGAGGGGCCCAGCGACGAGGCAGGGAGCTCGCGCGGAGCTCCGAAACCGTGCCTCTGCGGTGATTCTTCGGGAGCGGCCAAGAAGGGGGGGGTCCAAGAGGGGGGGGTGCAAATCATGGCCGGCGGCATGTGCGCGGCCCAGCGGGGGGGCCAGGGACGTCATGAAATAGGAAGAGGCGCCACGAGATCTGGGGAAACATCAAGGCCCCCGCCATGATATCAAACCCCCGCTAGTCATCACCCCCCTCTTTTCCGCCCCCGATCCTTATGAATGGAACAAACAACTCCACAAGCGTAAACTCTCAGAGGTCCGCGCAAATTTTCTCGGACCCGCGCGGACCTCCCTCCCTGGCGCGTGGAGCGCGGCGGCGCCGGGGGGCGCCGCCGGAGGGGCCCAACGCCGAGGCAGGGAACTCGCGCGGAGCTCCGAAACCGTGCCTCTGCGGTGGTTCTGCCCGGGTTCCGCGGGGCCAGCGCTGCTCGTCCCGAGCTGCGTTTGGAAGGACCCTCTGGGGCGACCCTGCGGGAGAGCCAGGCAGCACGCGACAACCGCCTGGAATCTGTTTTGGTTTAGGATCGGGCGACAACCCGGGTTATCGGACTGGCCCCCCCTCCCCCCCCCAGGGTAACCTAACCTTGCCGTATGTGCAGGTCCGCGGAAGGGGGGGCACGGACATATGCAGGGCTGCCCGCAGCGCGAAGGTTAGGTTATCGGCCAGCCCCCTCCTCCCCCCCCCCGGGATAACCCGGGTTGTCGCCGATTCAAAGAAAAGGTCTCCTGGGGGTGCTGCGAGGCTGTCAGCAGCGACGAGCTGAGAGTGCGACGCCGCCCGAGGCGGCAGCATTTCGCGAGGAGGGCACCGGACGCCCCCCCGCAGCAGCGCGGGGGCACGCCGCGTGCCGCAAGGAGCCTGCCGCCGAGAGCCTCCCACGGCGCGCGAGGAGGCTCGGGCCGGACGGAAGGAAGGGGGGGTAGTCTTAGGTCGGGCCTGTCCCCCTACAGGGGATATTGGACGAAAAATCAAAAATACTCGCAAGATGTCCCAAAATACCAAAAAATGTCTCCACATTATTTTTCTACTACTTTGAAATACTCAAGGGTAGTCAAGGGAGAGGGTTGGCGAATCGGCTCGCGCATGGCGCCCCGCCTGGAGCGTCTCTCCGAAGGGCTTCGGCGACCCGTCCTCCTCATCTGTCCTCCTCCTCCTCCTCCTCCTCCTCCTCCTTCTCCTCCTCATCCTCCTCCTCCTCCTCTCCGCCTCCGCCTCTGCCTCCGCCTCCGCCTCCGCCTCCGCCTCCGTTTCCGCCTCCGCCTCCGCCTCCGCCTCCGCCTCCACCACCGCCTCCGCCTCCCCCTTCGCCTCCGCCTCCGCCTCCGCCTCCGCCTCCGCCTCCGCCTCCTCATCTGTCCTCCTCCTCCTCCTTCTTCTTCGTCTTCGTCTTCTTCTTCCTCCTCCTCCTCCTCCTCCCCCTCCTCCTCCTCCTCCTCCGCCTTCTGCTCCAGCTCCAGCTCAGCTCCTGTTCCTGCTCCTGCTCCTCTCCTCCTCTCTCCCTCCTTCCTCCTCCTCCTCCTCCTCCTCCTCCTCTTACCTCTCATCCTCCTATCCCCCTCCCCCTCCCCCTCCCCCCTCCTCCTCCTCCTCCTCCTCCCTCCTTCCTCCTCCTCCGCCTCCTCCTCCTCCTCCTCCTCCTCCTCCTCCTCCTCCTGCTCCTGCTCCTGTTTCGTGCTCCTGCTCCTGCGTCTGCTCGCTGCTCCTGTCCTGCTCCTCCTCCTTGCCTCCTGCTCCTGCTCCTCCCTGCTCCTGCTCGTGCTCCTCCTCCTCCTCCTTCCTCCTCCTCAAACTCCGCCTCCACCTCCTCCTCTTCCTCCTCCTCCTCCCCTCCTCCTCCTCCTCTCCTCTCTTCGCTCCTCCTCCTCCTCATCCCCCTCCCCCCTCCCCCCTCCCTTCCTCCTCCCCCTCCTCCTCCTCCTACTCCTCCTCCTCCTCTCTCCTCCTCCTCCTCCTCCTCCTCCTCCTCCTCCTCCTCTCCTCCTCCTCTCCCCTCCTCCCCTCCTCCTCGTCGTCCTCCTCCTCCCTCCTCCTCCCCCTCCTCCGAGAGGCCTCCTAGATGGGGTCCGAGTAGATGTGTCGGAGGATGCGCCGCATCGCCGATGCATCGGCGATGCCTCGGCGACGCCGGCCTGGGAAAACACGGGCGCCACATCGAGCCGCATCGCCGATGCATCGGCGATGCGGCGCGATCCTCCGACCCCAATGACACGGACCCTATCTAGGAGGCCCTGATTAGTCAAGGGAGGGGGTTGGCGAATCGGCTCGCCCAGGTTGCCAAACCTCGCGCACGGCGCCCCGCCTGGAGGGTGTCTCCAAAGGGCTTTGGCGACCCTTCCTCCTCCTCCTCCTTTTCCTCCTCCTCCTCCTTCTCCTCCTTCTCCTCCTCCTCCTCCTCCGCATCTTCCACAAGAAGCTTTACCAGAGCGTCTGGATCTCATCTCTGTGCGGGCCCCAGGGCCCGAAACGGGGCAAAACGCTCGGTGCGAAACAATGGCGATGCCTAGATCTCAATGGACCAGGCCAGGACCCCCGACGTCGTGACTTGTTTCACCACAACCGACCCCCAGAGGTCTGGACCCCTTTCCCGAGAGCGGCTTTCCCTCCGGAGTCGTTCCTTGACGGCCCTGGGGCCTGTCCAGGGCGCCCGGGGGCCAAAAATAGCGAAAAACCTCCTGCCGAGATGCTTTCACAATGCGAGGGGGTCTGGGGAGACAGGCGAGGAGGAGGAGGAGGAGGAGGAGGAGGAGGAGGAGGAGGAGGAGGAGGGAGGAGGAGGATGGAGGGGAGGGGGAAGAGGAGGGGGAGGAGGAGGAGGAGGAGGAGGAGGAGGAGGAGGAGGAGGAGGAGGAGGAGGAGGAGAGGAGGAGGAGGATGAGAGGAGGAGGAGGAGGAGGATGGAGGAGGAGGGAGAAGAGGAGGATGAGGAGGATAGGAGGAGAGGAGGAGGAGGAGGAGGAGGAGGAGGAGGAGGAGGAGGAGGAGGAGGAGGAGGGAGGAGGAGGAGGAGGAGGAGGAGGAGGAGGATGGAGGAGGAGGAGGAGGAGGAGGAGCGACAGCGGCGGCGGGCCGCGGGCTGTCCCGCGGTGGCCGCCGCCGCCGCGTCGCCCGCAGGGGCGGCCTGCAGCTCCGTCAGCGCCTCCGCGTGGCGCGCCTCCGGGGCGTCGGCTTCGGGCGGCCGCCGCCCCTGCGAATGGGCCGACTTTCCACCACCACCATTGATAGGAGAGGGAAGAGGAGGAGGAGGCGCGCGGACCGCACGCCACCAGCAAGAGGCAAGCCTCGAGCTGGTGGTCCAGTTCAGGCAAGGCCCAGCTCACGCAAGGGCGTGGGCCGAGCGAAAGGGGGCCGCCCCGCCTGCCTGGCCTCGTCGCTCACCAGCCTCCTCAGCGCCGAGAGCACCAGGAAGATGCACACGTGTGCGGCGGGGGAGGGGGGAGGCGACGGGCGACAGACGACGGGGGCAGCCCAAGAAAACTAAAACGAGTTTAGTCAGAGCCCGAACTCGCTCCATCAGGAGCAGGTTCGGGCCCACGGGCCGCTTCCAGCAGCCTCAAAGAAATGGAAACTCGGCGGAGCTCCGCGCGGTCATCGTCGCGCTCGGCGGCGTCAAGAGCAATCTTCACGCCCGTCTTGGGGTAACACCCACGCTCCAGCCGACGGATGGACATTCTCTGATTAGCAGCCGTGCTCGGGACTTTGGATCTTCCTTGGCATTGCTGCGTGAGGTTTCGCAGCGAGCCGAGAGAGCCATGAGCCCCGCACAGCTTGCAACAGTACACATGTAGGTGACGAAAAACGTCGTGCCCAAGGTCCCGAAAGGCAGAAAACTCATCCGACGGCTCGGGCTCAGCCACGGGAGTTGGGGGACCTTGGACCTCATCAGTGCACACACGCTGAACTTCGTCAGCAGCAGCCAGAGCAACCCTCACCGCTTCCAGCTGCACGGGCCTAAACGCAGCCCCAATCTCACGAAACCACTGGTCGCACACGTGTCGCTGGATCGGTGACGGCATACAGTCACGAGTGTCTCTACTCGCGAGCAGGCTCTTAAGTGACTCCGACGTGCGAGCAACACGGCCACAGCTCCTGCACTTATAGGTGCTGGTGGCCTCACAGCGAAACAACACATGGCTAGTGACCGTGACCTTCGGAGGGGCAGGGGCTCTCAAGAGGCGGAGGGAACGATCAGGGTCAACTTGCGTCCATGTGCCAGACTCGAGCAGCCGTTGGGCAGCCCATGCAATGAGGAGGAGGAGGAGGAGGAGGAGGAGGAGGAGGAGGAGGACCTCCCCATCCTCCCTTCTCCCCCGTCCTGCCCATGGTAGTGGTGGTGGCAAATTGGCCAATCACCTGCAGAGGCGGAGACCCCGAAATCCTGTAGGCGGCCACATGTGAATCCTGCCCCCGCCCCCCACACTTTCCGAAAGGGGGGTCGGAGCTCACTCCGCTCGGGAGCTCCACACGAAAAAACACCCCCACTCCCCTTCAGCAATCGTGCAGGGCGGTTGCAGGATGCACCCGTGGCCACCGACCCTGGAGGCCCTGAGGTCATGGGGGGGGGCACCATTGTTTTACAGTGCTTGTTCAAAAAAGGGCGGTTCTGCCTCGCTTCGGGACCCGGGACCCTCACGAGTCGATCTGGCGCGAGAACTGCCGCAGGAAGATGGGGCCCGTGGCCCCGGCCGCGCCCCGTCGCGTCGCCGCAGTGTGCTCGCAACGTCGGAGTCGGATCTGAGGGGCGGAAGAGGGGATCCTCCGCCTCTTCCCTCAGCGTCCTCCTCCTTCCTCCTCAATCCTTCCTTCCTTCCTTCCTTCCTTCCCTCCTCCTCCCATCCTTCCTTCCTTCCTCCTCTTCCTCCTCCTCCAATCCTCCTCCAATCCTCCTCTTCGTCCCTGTCCTCCGCCTAGTCATACCTTGTATGCGTCATCGTCCTCATCCTCATCCTTTTGACTCCCTCTCTTTGTCTCCTCCTCCCCCATCTCCTTTCCTCATCGCATCCTCATCCTCTCTCTCTCTCTCTCTCTCTCTCTCCCGTCCTCATCCTCACCCTCTGTCTTCCTATCCTCCTCCTCCTCCTCCTCCTCCTCCTCCTCCTCCTCCTCCTCCTCGTGCGAACGCGACCACGTGCCTCCCCGAGGCCCGCCCCGGCCCGTCTCGCAGTCCTGCCTCTGACGTTCGCTGCGAGCCTCGGCTTGCCCAGCCTCAGACCAAAGGGGCCCTGGGACACACAAATAACATACACACAAATAACAAGATTCCCTATATGTTCCCATATTTTCTGGGTTTGTGTCTTCCCGCCCCATTCCCATAGTTTCCCATCTTTTCTTGGGGATCGACGATTAATTGTGTCTTGGACGCCCGAGTTATCCGGGGTAACTCGGGTCCGGGGTAACTCGGGTTCGGATTCCCGAAAACGAACCCGAGTTAGCCCTGACCCGAGTTACCCCTGATGATTCGGGGCTCCGGACGCCCGAAATATCCGGGGTAACTCGGGTCCGGGGTAACTCGGGTTCGGATTCCCGAAAAACGAACCCGAGTTAACCCTGACCCGAGTTACCCCTGATGATTCGGGGCTCTGAGTGTCTGTGTTTTTTTTTCCCTCCTGACAGACCCAGGCCCAGCCCCAGGCCAGCAATCGAGGCGTCGCCGTCTCCTCGACGCCGCCATGCCGCCCGTGCGCGTCGTCCGCTGACCGCGCCGTGACCTTGAGCAGGGACCGACCGTCCCGGCATTCCTATAGTCATACCACGAAATGTTCTCAGAGCCCCCAAATGTTCTAAGAACAAAAACAGCGTTCTTAGAACATACACCCGACATGTTAAAACAAGACAGTCCCGGCCAGAATTGTTCTAGGAACAAGTCGTGGGAACCACGAGAGGTTCCTCGAACATTGGTTGGTAGGGCTATAGGCGAGCCAGGACGCTTCGCCACTGCTTTAGTCACGTCCGCCAGCACCGTTGAGGCGGCCGGGGGGGGAGGGCTGAGCTGGTTGGTGCCAGGCCCCTCCTCCCAGCTGGCGCAGATGTGCACACTGGATCCACTGTTGGAGGTTCCGGCCCGCACACTGCCCCCTGGAGGCCGAGGAAGCTGACAAACCTTCTCCGACCCAGAACCTCAAACCTTGCCGCCCTCCCTGCTCGCCGGAACCTGCGCTGGGCCACCTCAGCCCTCCCAGCCGACTCCAAATGTCGCCAGCGTCTGAGGTCATCTTGGGGCCCTTCTCCTCCTCCTCCTCCTCCTCCTGATCCTCCTCCTCCTCCTCCTCCTCCTCCTCCTTCTCCTCGACCCGTGTCAACGCCGTTCGCCGCCGCCCACGCCATCCGAGTCATCGCTATCTGCGCGCCGCCTCGACGCCGCCGCCACCAACGCCCTCCTCCCGCGAGGCCTCCGCCGCGTGAAGCCGGCGCTCCCCGGCCTCGCGGGCGGCGGCGAGGGCGTTGGAATGGTGCCTCGGCGGCGTCTTGGATGGAGGGTATCATGGGCGGCAAGCGAGAGGAAGCAAGTAGGGCTCCTCTTCCTCCACCTTCTCCTCCTCCTCCTCCTCCTCCTCCTCCTCCTCCTCCTCCTCCTCTTCCATCCTCCTCCCTTCTCCTCCTCCTCCTCTTCCTCCTCTTCCACCTCCTCTGCTTCCTCCTCTGCTTCCTCCTCCTCCTCCTCCTTCTCCTCCTCCTCCTCCTGCTGCTGCTGCTCCGCCTCCTCCTTCTCTCACGAGCAACGAACGTGTCCATATCCAGGCCCTCGCGGTCTTGATTCCAGGGGCGCGATCCCGCGGACGCGCGCTCGCACGGGTCCGCTCCGCGCGGGGAGCGATCCCGAACAAAAAAGCGCCGCGGGGTCGCGGCCTGGGGCCCAGGTATGGACACACACATATACACGTATATATATATATATATATATATATATACGTGCATATGTATATATATATATATATATATATTTATATATATATATATATGCACAAAAATATCTATATCATATAATATTGCCCACGCCGATAAGGGGGACCTAAGGGGAGGGGGGAAACATCGACTTGCAGTCGGCGGCGCCTCACCGAGACATGAGCGACAGGGCCCTCGTGGCGAAGCCGCACACTCCTGGACGGGACGGGAGGCGTGGGCCCCCCTCGGCGAGGCATGGGCGATTGGGAGGCGTTCCCCCCTGAGTGGCGGCGCGCAGAGAGCGGCGGGGGGAGGGGGAGGCTTCTTAGAATCGAAGGAGGCTGCTTCTTAGGAGGCGCGGGCCCTACATCTGCAGACAGGGCTCGCGCCTTCCAAGACGCAGGGGTGCCCCCAGGAAGCCTTCCCCGCCCCCTATCCACTCTCTGCGCGTGGCCAACTTCCTTCGCTCCGGATCATATTCGGGAGGCCTGCAGCGATCGCGAGGATCCCAAATCGCTGGCAAATCCCCCTCATGCGATCCCCCTGAGCAAACAGCGGTGAAGAAAGCAATGGGCTTCAACGACTCTGGCTTCCTGGAGAGGAGAGTGGCCCTGTGGGCCTCGGAGCACACTTCAACTTGGAGCCGTCCTGGGAGACCTGAGGCGGTTTCTGAAGGCTCTCTCAGAGGCGCGTGACCGACCCGAGCCTGCCCTTGCCCACACCCCCCGCCGAGCGTAAGCAACATACGTGCCCAGATCACATTAGAAGCAAGACTAAGTCAGCAGGCCCAAAGCATCAGGGATAAGAGGGGCCTTTTCCATCGGACGTGTCGCACTAAACCGACCAGAATCACCCTCCCACGCGCAAGCACGGGGACCTCAGTGAGGCCACGTCTTCATCGTGCTCGTGAGGTTCTGGGCAGGAGGCGGGGGAGCAGGAGGAGGAGGAGGAGGAGGACGAGGAGGAGGA
>CAUYUJ010002359.1:500450-520450 GCA_963575745.1 Prorocentrum cordatum
TCCTCCTCCTCCTCCTCCTCCTCCTCCTCCTCTCCTCTTCCTCTCCTCTCCTCTCCTCCTCTTCCTCCATTCCTTTTCCTCGTAAGCGACTTCTCCACGTCGCACCGCGAGGCCGGTGTTCAGGGCGGGCCCGGCGTTCCGCCCGAGACCTCCTCACCACTCGTGTCCCTGCAGCTAAAGCATTGGCAGCAGCTTCACAGGTGGAGGGCGGATCGTTTTTTTAAATGTGGCCCTCGCCCTAGCGCGGCGCACGTGAATTTCAAAACATGCAATAGCTTCATGGATTGGGGGCGGGTGGTTTTCAAAATGTGGCTCTCGCCTCAGCGCGGCACACATTCGTGTTAAACATTTGCAAGAGTTTCACATGTTGAGGGCGGGTGGTCCTCAAAATGTGGCTCTCGCCTTAACGCGGCGAACATGCGTTTACACATTTGCAAGAAGTTCACGGATTAAGGCGGTTCCTTTTCAACATGTGGATCTCGCCTCAGCGCGGCGCACATTCGTGTTACGAACTTGCAAGTGTTTCACGGATCCCCATCATCAACGTGCCCGAAATTGTGTTTTGAAAGGATTCAGGGTTACGCGGGTGCAACAATTATGTTGGTTCGCAATGTCAAAATCATGGGGGAAAAAACCTTTTGGCACGATTCAATATTGTCTAGACGCAACCGTCAGGTTGATACGTGACCTTGAAATCCCGAGAACAATGTTTTGGCATGCTTCAAGGTCTACAAACGGTTGTCTTCCAAAGAAGAAGTTCGTTCAATGGAAGTGAGGCGTTGTAGGGGCCTATGAAGAGGGAGCTTCGAGGGAGGGTTTATTCCAACATCGTTGATGACTCTTGGGTTTACACTGGTCCTCCTCCTCTTCCTCCTCTTCCTCCTGCATCTCCTCCTCCTCCTCCTCCTCCTCCTCCCCATACCTCCTCCTCTCCCAAAGGATGCAAGAGAAGGGTACTAGGGCCTTGGAAGGCCATGTCGACACTTTGCGGGCGGGGCGGCCAGCGAAAGCGGCCAAGGATGGCCGGGAGGGGGTGTAACCTTGGCAAGTCGCTCATCCTCGCTATGCGGGATGACTGTAACAGGGGATCTGTCGACCCCTATCCCATGCTTCGCGAGACTGGCGAACGGACGAACAAAACATGTCAGCCCAACGCTCGGAGATATAGGCAAGAGGGGCGTCCCACCTCGACAGGGGTGCGTCCGATTCGCCCCCCTGGGGTGCATCCCCGGATTGATTTTCCATGGAAAGGTCGGGGGTCGGGGGTTTGGGGCGAGGAGTCGCCTGCGATGTGGGCTCCCGAAGCCCTGCACGGGCACCCGGGGCCCGTCCGCGCAGCGTCTCGGGAGGATGGGCTGGTCCCGGGGGAGGGCCCAGGAATCCAAGACGCGGCTCCTGCATGCCAATACTCTCGCCGTTGCTCGGACGTCCATTTCCCTTGCATGCTTATGCATGTGTAAGGCTCCGTGCGGATCGTCTTGCACGAGGACCCACGGGTGCTTCTCGATAGTCCTCGCCAACAGAATGCACACGCCCGAGCGATGCCCAGTGCTGTGCTCTGCTCCGGCCGGGCTGATGGGGAAAGGTCGAGCAGGGACCGACAGTCCCGGCATTCCTATAGTCATACCACGAAATGCTCTTAGAACCAAAACATGTTCCAATAACGCAAACACTATTATTAAAACATTCACCCCATGTGCTAAAACAAGGCAGTCCTAGTCAGACATGTTCTAAGAACATTTCTTGCGAACCACAAGAAGGTCTTAGAACATTGTTTGGTGGGGCTATAGGCGAGCTGGGACGATTTGCCACTGCTTGAAAAGGAGGGAAGAGCAAGACGACGACGACGAAGAATCGACTACACGCAAGAGTGACCCTAGGTAAGTGTGGCCTCTGGTGCGCGGCCTCGGGGTGACCGCGGGGTAGGACACTCCCCCAAGCGCGCAAGACGCTAAACTCTCGCATCGCATCCGGCGACCGGCAGACACCCCCATTGGGCCCGCACCACAGGCCACTCCGGCGAACGCTCACTCTCGGGGATGGACAGACCTCCCTTTAGTAAAACGTGGTTTAGTGCAAACGACCTGAGGCCCAAACCTGGCAAGCGCAAGCCTGGAAAATAACGGCCGCGGCGCCCTCTCGAGAGCCGATAACGGACAATTCACGAATCGACGTGTCACTGTTGGGGTCTCTGTCCGCCCCCGACACTCTTACGTCTAGTCGAAAGAAGGCCCCTGGCGAGAGGCCAGGGCCGGCGCGAGCCACGCGGGCCAGCGGGCAGGGACGCGGGGGACACAGCGGGCAGGGAGCACGGGGCGGGAGGCGAGGAGGGAGCAGCAGGGCGAAGGCGGGACGACCAGCACGGCTAGCACGGCGGCTTCTGGCACCGCGGGGGCCGTTCAACCCTGAGCCGTCGCCGCTCCTCCGATCGAGCAGTGCATTGCTCGGTACCTGATGGGCCTGTCTTCCACCACCACCACCATAAGTTGGAGGGTGGGAGGAGGAGGAGGAGGAGGAGGAGGAGGAGAAGGAGGAGGAGGAGGAGGAGGAGGAGGAGGAGGAGGAGGAGGAGGAGTAGGAGGAGGAGGAGAAGGGGGACCCCCTCCTCCTCCAGCTTGTGGTGGTGGTGGAACACAAGCCCATCAGCATCGGCCGATGCCAGGATTCTGGCGGCGTTCAGCCTCGAACGCCCCGGCTCAGGGCGCCGCCGGGCGGACACGGCACGAAGCGGGGGGCACGGGAGGGCAGCTCGGGGGCAGCGGGGGGAGCAGGCCAGCGACGGGCGAGGCGGGGGGGGGGCAGAGGGCGAGAGCAGACCCGAGGCGCAGCGGCGATGCTGCGATGCAGCCTCCCGCCCCTGGCCCCTATCCCCAGAAGTCCCTGCATGTCTCCTGCGTCACGGTGCGAAGCGGCGCCCTGACTGACTACCTACTAGACCACCCCAACCCAACCCGAAGACCCGAGTTTGACCCGAATTTCGGGTTGGGGGGGTACAGATACCATGTGTTCTTTTCAACGTTCCCCGACCCCCCGCCCACTGGAAATGGAAGGCAAATTGAGGGCTTCGGGTTGGGTTGGGGTGCTTTGGTGGGCGGTGACTGACACAGGGCGCCATGCTGGGCCCACACAGTCCAGGCGGGAGCTTGCTGTGTCCAGCGGCATCCTGGCTTTGAGGAGGGTCCACCCTCCACTCATGTAACTGTTACACAGTGTGGTACTTCTGGCAATGAGCATTCAAAAACACATATGAAGAGACAGCCGTCTCAACATAAACAGCCCTTCATCAGCCCTTTTGGCTGAAGTGGTCTATCGAGAATTCTCTTTCCTTTTGCGAAACAAGAACACAACCTCTTCCCTTTGGGGAGGGGTGCCCTCCCCCTCCCACTCCCTTCGATTGTCTGGGGCGGGCCGCGAGGTGCAGAGCGTCCAAGGTGGCCCCATGCGCCTCCAACAAGACATTCGATTACCCCCAAGAGGCCCCAAAACTTTCCCCAAGAGGCCCCCGAAAGCGCTTCGAAAAGACCCCAACAAGCATCCCTGAGGACTCTGACCCACAATCCAAACACGGTGGCGGGATGGGCCAAAAGCAATTCGATAGCGGGATGAAATCACATGCGTGTGAACAAAATATTGAACGACATCTTAATCCCAGAAACACCTGATTACATACATGCAGGCGGAAACCAGATCCACCCAATATTAAGACAACCAAAGATCGGAGCCGCACATTCCAACATCAGTTCCGCTGCAATTGCCTTCCTGCGTTCCCTTGCCACTCCTGCCGGCGCCCATTCCAGGTCCAATGGGGAACAACTGTTTACGTATAAGCCTCCCAGAGGGGGTCGGTGTAGATGGGGTCAGGGTGTTTCGCCGTATCGCCGATACATCGGCGATGCATTAGCGATGTATCGGCGATGCATCGGCGACGTCGGCGATGCAACGGCGGCGTCCGCGGCGAGCCGCATCGCAGATGCATCGGCGATGCGGCGCAATCATCCAACCCCATCTGGGAGGCCCAGACTGTTGTCCTGGGATGTATGACGAGCCCGGGAGTTTCTAGAGGACGGCCCCGACCACGGCCCCCCTTTGGATAGCAGACGCACAACAAAACCAAAGTCAAAACACATGCAGCAAAGACAACCTACTTTCAAAGCAGGTCCCCTCCCTCTCGAGCCGAGGTCCTGGGGAAGAGGAGGGGGGTGGTCGCTGGGGGCGGTCCTAAGGGGGGGTGGGGTGGAGGGGGTCACGTGGGGGGGGGCGAGGCAAGCAGGGCTCACAAGGGACCCCACAGGGGCTCGCGAGCGTCGTCGTCGCCGTCGTGGTCGTCTTTGTCGTCACCGTTCAGGGTCAGCGGCAGCGGCCGTGAGGCCTTCGCCATTGATGAGCCCATGTTCCACCACCATTACCACAGGAGAGGGGGGAGAAGGAGGAGGAGGAGGAGGATGAAGAGGAGGAGGAGGAGGAGGAGGAGGAGGATCAGGAGGAGGAGGAGGAGGAGGACCTCCTCCTCCTCCTCCCCCACCCCCCCCGTCCTAAATATGGCAAATGGTGGTGGAAAACTTGCTCCTCAGCCACATCCCCTCCCTCCCGAGCCGAGCGCCTCATGCTGCTTGGTGCGCCCTCGAGCCCCGGCGCTTTGCGCGCGCAGTCAGTCGCTAAGGCAGGCGGCAGGCGGCGCGAGCGGGAGGATACCGAGGCAGGAGGGCGCCAGCTATCCACACACAGCCAGCCTGGCTAAGCCTCGACGTCTTCCTCCTCCTCCTCCTCCTCCTCCTCCTCCTCCTCCTCCTCGTCCTCCTCCTCCTCCTCCTCCTCGTCCTCCTCCTCCTCCTGCCTCCTCCTCCTCTTCCTCCTGCTTCCTCCTGCTTCCTCCTCCTCCTTCTCCTCCTCCTCCTCCTTTCACGAGCGGCGAACATGTCAATATCCGCGCCCTCGCGGTCTGGATTCCGGGGGGGGGCTCCTGGGGATACGCGGTCGCACGGATACGTTCCGCGCAAGGCATCCACGGAAAAAACGCAAACCGTACCCGCGAGGTCGCGGCCCGTGGGCGCAACCCGCGAGGCCGAGGATACGTATCCACTGTTCGCCCATGGCCCATGATGTGCCCCGATCCTGGGCTCCGGGCTAGAGTCCTCCCAGATGGGGTCCAAGTGGATGGGGACGGGGGATCGAGGGGCACCGCCAATGCGTCAGAGATGCATGTGCGATGCACTGGCGACGTCGGCGATGCCTCGGCGCCATCGGGGGTGCGAAACCTTGGGTCCACATCGAGCCGCATGGTCAAAAACTCGTCGATGCGGAGCGACCCTTCGACCACATCCGCTTCGACCATATCTGGGGGGCCTAATGGGATGGGCCTGGTCAAGATCGGAGTGTGTGTGTGTGTGTGAATGTGTGTGTGAATGTGAATGTGAATGTGAATGTGAATGTGAATGTGAATGTGAATGTGAATGCGAATGTGAATGAGAATGTGAATGTGAATGTGAATGTGTGTGTGTGTGTGCGCTTGTGTGCGCGTGTGCGCGCGTGTGCGCTTGTGTGTGTGTGCGTGTGCGTGTGTATGTGTGTGCGTGCGTGCGTGTGTGCGTGTGTGCGTGTGCGTGTGTGTGCGTGTGTGCGTGTGTGTGTGCGTGTGTGCGCGTGTGTGTGTGTGTGTGTGTGTGTGTGTGTGTGTGCGCGTGTGCTCGTGTTTGCTTGTAGTTTTGTGTGCGGGTGTGCGTGTGTGCGTGTGCGCGTGGTTGCGTGTGTGCGTGCGTGCGTGCGTGCGTGCGTGTGTGTGTGTGTGTGTGTGTGCGTGTGTGCGTGTGTGCGTGTGGTGTGTGCGTGTGTGTGTGTGTGTGTGTGTGTGTGTGTGTGTGCGGGTGTGCGGGTGTGCGGGTGTGCGGGTGTGCGGGTGTGCGGGTGTGCCTGTAAGTGCGTGCGCGTGCGCATGCGCCTGAGCGTGTGCGTGCGCGGGTGCAAGCGCGTGTGACCGCGTGTGCACGCGTGTGAGCGCGTGTGCGCGTGTGCGCATGTGCGCGTGTGCGGGTGTGCGCGTGCGCGTGTGCGCGTGTGCGCGCGTGTGCGCGTGCGCGCGTGTGCGCGTGCGCGCGTGTGCGCGTGCGCGTGTGCGCGGTGTGCGCGTGCGCGCGATGTGGGCGTTTGCGCGTGTGCGCGCGTGCGCGCTTGCGCGTGTGCGCGTGTGCGCGTGTGTGCCCTGCCCTGGCAGGTCGCATCGCAAGGCCTTCTGCAGGCTTTGTCCAGGCGCCGCCTTGGCTCTCTGCCTCGCCCTCCTCAGGGCTGACTACCCACCAGACCACCCCAACCCAACCCGAAGACCCGCATTTCGGATTGGGGGGGGTACGGGTTCCATGTGTGTGTTTTTCAATGTTCCCCGACCCCCCCCACTGGAAATGGAGGGCAAATCGAGGCCTTCGGGTTGGGTTGGGGTCGTTTGGTGGGTGGTGAAGGGCTGGCTGGCCTTGGCCGTCCCCTGGCGGACCCTCGCTCTGCTCTGCCTGGTTCTCCGGCCAGCCT
Organism: Prorocentrum cordatum; assembly: GCA_963575745.1. Lineage (NCBI taxonomy): Eukaryota > Dinophyceae > Prorocentrales > Prorocentraceae > Prorocentrum > Prorocentrum cordatum. Next base: position 506,967 of record CAUYUJ010002359.1, read on the forward strand.
TTTCGCCCCCGCGCCTGCCGCCCCGGCCTGGCCGTGCTCGCGGCTCCGCCGCCGGGGCCCCTCGGTGCACGGCCCGCCCCCATCTCCCGCGCCCCGCAGGTCCGCAGAGCTCGGCGCCCACCGGCCTCAGCTGCTGGACCCCTGCTGGCGCCTCTCAGCGCACCCCCAACTTTGGTGCTGGCCATCGCTCGGACGTCCATGCCCTGCTTTTTGTTTCTGTTTCGTGCGTGGCTTTTTTCACGAAGTGATCAAGGATACTCCTCGATGGTCCTCGCCGAATGAAAAATGCACACGTCCGAGCGATGCCGAGGGTGTGGTCGTCTCGGCTGCCACTTGGCAGGTCCGAAGACCTCAGCGCGTAGCCGCATCGCGGTGCAGCGTGCCAGGCTCCCCCATCTGGTGTGGCCCTCGTTGGCTCGTCAGTCGCCTGGAAGGTCTGAAGATCTCAGCGCTCAGCCGCTTCGCAGTTCCCCGTGTTCTCCACCCCCGGGGCCTGCGCCCGGCTGCCTTCGGACTGCTTTCGGGGATCTTCTGACCCAGGTCAATCCAGACCCAGGTCAGCAGGAACCCAACAACTGCAATGCAGGAAAAAAACTGCAACGCAGGTCTTCGCAAACCCGGGTCAGCCAATATGCGCGGCCGCCTCGCGGCCACGAGCGGCTCGCTAACCCGGGTCAGCCAGAAGGGGTCTTTGCAGGATCCTGCAGGATCTGGCGCCCTGGCTGACCCCGGCGCCGCCGCTGGCTCCCCACCCTGGCGCCCGCCCTGCCGCCGCCGGGACTTGCCCGAGTGGGCCCAGTTTCATCTCGTGCGCACCGCGGCCCAAGTTGTCTTTTGCGCGCCCCACGAAAGCCACATCGCAGGAGCAGTATCATCTGCTCAGCCGCCGATGGGAGAAGAAGTGCGTGTGTGCATGCGTGCGTGCGTGCGTGCGTGCGTGCGTGCGTGCGTGCGTGCGTGCGTGCGTGCGTGTCTGTGTCTGTGTCTATGTCTGTGTCTGTGTCTGTGTCTGTGTCTGTGTCTGTGTCTGTGTCTGTGTCTGTGTCTGTGTCTGTGTCTGTGTCTGTGTCTGTGTCTGTGTCTGTGTCTGTGTGTGTGTGTGCGTGTGTGTTTGTGTGTGTGTGTGCGCGTGTGTGCGTGTGCGTGTGCGTGTGCGTGTACGTGCGTGCGCGCGCGTGTGTGTGTGTAGTTGGCGCCCTCCGACGAGGAGGCCCGCGCGCGAGCTCAGTGGCTGTCCTGGGCCGAGTCCTGGGAGTCCTCCTGCAAGGCCTGCCACGTCCTCTCCACCGCGGCGCTCCCGGCCTCGGGACATGCCAAGAGCACGGCACGGCGAGAGGCCCTCCAGAAGCTTGGCGGCGAGCCCAGGGGGGTATCGGATCTGGATCCTAAGATCAAGTAAGGAGCCGAACTGTATACACCGACGCTTTTTCTGGCCCCGCACTGAACCTCGCACAGGAAAGCGGATCCTGGTGTATACGGGATCCTGGTGTATACATTTTTCGTTGTTTCCCCGGGAAAGCGGGGAAACAGTGTACACCACACCACCCCCGCCCCCGACCCTAAAAAAACCCTGAGATTGAAAAACAGCCCGCCACTGGTAATGTATATGCTCCAGTTTCCGATCAAGCTGAAGAGCAGTTCGACCCCTTGCAGGAGGGGTGCAATACGAAGCTCGCTCCCCGAGCATATTTGGACGCCCGAAATTGGGTACGGAAAGAATGGGTACAATGCCCAACAACAATCGTTGTCCCAAACCAACAGCGGCCGCTGTTGGGCAGGCGGCCTTCTGTCTCGAATGGACACAGGCCGCGGCGGCGTGGACAGCGAGTCCTGTTCAAAATGGCCAAGATCCGCTGTTGGGCATCGTGCCCATTCTTTCCGTGCCCCTTTCGGCCGTCCACACACAGAGGTGACTCGCCCGCGCGCTCGCAGCTGGCCGGCAGGCCGAGGCCCATCACGACCTGCTGAGACAGGGGCACCCGTTCGGGCCCAGCCCGAGCCCCTCTTTACCGAGCCGCAGCAGCAGAAGCTTCGCCGCTGTTGCTCACTGCACCCGTTTAGGAAGGCACCAACTATACACCAACACCGATCCTGGCCCAGGATAACCCTGGGCCCAGGATCGGTGTATACGCCCTCCTGCCTTGCGCAAGAAGGCACATACACCGATCCTGGGCCCAGGGTGGTCCTGGGCCAGGATCGGTGTTGGTGTATAGTTGGTGCCCTCCGACCATTCTCTCCGTGCCCATTCCGTTCGTGCAGAGCACAGCCCCGCGGCGAGCCGGCCACGGGCCGGACCCCTCGAGGCCGCAGGCCGGTGCTTCCGACGATGCCCGATCGAGGGGTGCACCGGAGAGCTCCGCAGCGGCCGGGCAGTGCCACGGGCTGGGCCCCCGCGAGCCGGAGGGGGGGCCTTCCACGGGGCTCGCCCCTGCGCGGTCCCTCCTCTCGCTGAGGGCTTCACGGCTTCTGCTGCCCCTCGACTCGCGCTGCAGCGTTCACGGTCTGCTCCAGATTTCTCTGGACATCTCCGGACCTGCCTCGGCTCTGTCTGGATTCTGCCTCAGTTTGCCCGGAATCTCATGATCGTACCGAAACGACACAGCAGTGTATAGCTCGAGCACGGAAACGATCTCGGCAAAGCAATACCGAGATCAGCACCGAGCCAATCTTTCGAGCCGATCTTTCGAATATAGCTCGAGCAGTGAACCGATCTCAGCGCCCTCGAGGTTGCGAAGTGTCCTTTCGACGATGCCCTTTGCCTGCCGCCTTCTGAGGAGGCCAGCCGCCCTTTGAATTCCTCCCCCAAGCTTGCCGCCGAGGACCGTCTCGAACCGGGCCACCTCGGCCCAGCACAGGGACAACGAAGAAGCGAGGGCTGCCTCGATGCCAACGTGTTGGGCGGAAGTAGCCTCCGTCGGTCTCGTCTCAAACGGAGCTGCGCTTCGCCAGAACCGATAGACTCCGTCAAACAGATGGTTGGCCACCCTCGAGCGAAGTCGGAACAGTACTGCTTGCAGCCTCTCGGGCACACGCTGACATGGAGTGCGGATCCGTGGACCTGGCGCTTGGGCTCCAGATCCACGGATCGGGGCAAGTGCCCCCCGAAAGAGGAAGCCAGTGCCGCCTGATCGGTAGACTTCGTTACAAAAAAAAGGCGCGACCCGCCGCTAATCCAGGTGCGTTGGCTCACGTGCGTGCGTCGTTCATCCATGCCCCCCTCCACATCGCTTCCCAGAGTCGCTTCCCCCCCCCAATGCCCTGTCTCCCCCCTCCCCTCACTGGGGGGAGCCGATCAGGAGGGGCTGGCTCGAGAGGGGGGGGGAGCACTGACCCGCCATCAGCGATACGCCGCCCATGGGTTAGCGATAGGCCCCAGGTATATAGCGAGACCGCGCGCTCTCGCGCGGGGTGGGTGGCCCAAGCCCCGATGGGGGGAAGGAGGATTTTGCCGCTGCGCCCTCTGCCCCCAGTCATGGGAGTCCCTGCTGCAGGCTGCGGAGGCCCGCGAGCTGCAGGCACCGGCGAGGACTGGTGCCTGTGGCCTGCAGGGCGGACACTGCAGGCTGGGCAAACGGGAGCGCCGCACGGCGCGGGAGAAAATGGCAACGCTGGCGCTCCAGGGCCCATGCACCCAGGCAAAGGCCCGAAAACAGGCACGGCAAGACGCCCCACATGACGACACAACCGAGCACCCGCCATCCCTCCTCAGTCTGAGCCAGACGACAGCCCCTCGGCTATCGCCTCCTCAGCGAGAGAAGCCTCCTCCGAGCGGTGCCTGGCCCTAACAAATGCAGGCGACGCCGAGGAGGAGGAGGCAGAGGAGGAAGCAAGTGGGGGTCCCTGCACAACAGAGTCATCGAAAGGAGTGTGCAGGGGGAGCAGGTACGCACAGGATGCGCGGGCCTCGGACGCTGCACGGATCGCAGGGTCCCGAAAAACAAAACTGGCCTCACCAGCGCTGCTCTGCGAAGCGGCGCTGGGGAGCTGAAAGACAGATGTGGACGAGGCGGTGCAGCGCCTCGGGCCACCAAGCCCCCTCCGACGAACATGACCGACCGACGACTCTCAGACGAAACCCCCGCCTCCTCGAGTCGAGCAGTGCTGCACTCCGTAGCAAGAGGAGCACCTGCCCTAACGTGCGCAGGCCTAGCAGCAGGCACCGCGGAGGAGGAGGAGGAGGAGGAGGAGGAGGAGGAGGAGGAGGAACAGGGCGCAACAAAGAGACGGGCCACAGCGAGTGCTTCCGCATCCAGCCAGGCTTCCTGCTTGGGATGCTTGCCCGCCAGAACTCGTTGCCAGTAATAGCGATCTGACTACAAAAGAGGAGGAGGATGAGGATGAGGAGGAGGAGGAGGAGGAGGAGGAGGACCCCCCTCCCCCTCCACCTTGTGGTGGTGGTGGTGGAAAACAGGCCCAGCACCGACAGATCGAACCCCACCTCCCCGCTTGCTGCCACCTGCCACCGTCCAGCCCCCCGGATGTTGGATGGGGGGAAGGAGGAGGAGGAGGAGGAGGAGGAGGAGGAGGAGGAGGAGGAGGAGGAGGAGGAGGAGGAGGAGGGGAGGAGAAGGAAGAGGACGAGGAAGAGGAGGAGGAGAAGGAGGAGACGAGGACGGAGGAGGAGAAGGACGAGGAGGAGGACGAGGAGGAGGACGAAGAGGAGGAGGAGGAGAAGCAGGAGGAGGAGGATGAGGAGGAGGAGGACCCCCTCCCCCCTCCCCCATTCGCCCGCTCCCCACCCCGTCCCACGCCACCCCGCTCCACCGCGGCAGCGCTCCACCGCTGGCTTCACCGCTCGTGGGACGGCTGCAGCGACGACGACGACGACAACGACGACGACGACGACGACGACGACGAGGACGGCGACGAGGACGACGACGAGGACGACGAGGACGACGACGAGGACGACGACGACGAGGACGACGACGAGGACGACGACGAGGACGTCGACGAGGACGACGACGAGGACTTCCTCGAGCACGCTTCGCTGATGGCGGCCCAGCTTCTGACGGATCTGCCCCTGCCCCTCCGACGCGCTCCCGAGCAGCTCAAGTCTCCCCCCCACGCTCCTGACGCGATGGAAGTATCCTTGCCACCACTCCGACGTCCATGCACCGTGCATTTTTTCAGTATCGTGCGTGTTTGCTCTCCTGCGGCCGCCTGAGGCCCCGCCCGCCCGCGCCCCGTCTCCCCAATTTAGGGCTGCTCGCGCCCCGTTTAGCTCTTGACCGGAAGGGGCCCGCTCCCGACCCGCAGCCTCCCCCCCCAAAAAAAAAGTGTTTGCTCTTCTCCTCCTCCCCCTCCTCCCCCTCCTCCTCCTCCTCCTCCTCCTTCTCCTCCTCCTCCTTCGCCAGCCTCCTCCTCCTTCGCCAGCTGGTCCAGGATACTCTGCGACGGCTCCCGCCGAGAAGTCTGCGTCCGCTGCCCAGGGCCGTGGCGACGGGGCCCGAGGGCTCCCGACCCCGGCGGAGCTCCTCGGCCCGCCGCGCCCGAACGCCGCAGGCCCAACCACGCGCAGTGCGTTTTTTTCCCAGGCGGGCCCCCCAAAGAGGTCCCGACCGCTTCCCCGGCGCCGGTTGCCCCTCGCGTCGGGGACTAGTGTTGTCGGACTGGGCGAAAGGGGGGGGGGTATAGCAAAGGGGGGGGTTGAGAATCAGCTCACGCAGCCGACTCTCCCGGCGCCTCCCGGCGCCGGAGGCGGCCATGTGTCGAGGAATGGGCCCCTCGGTAGGGCCGGAACCAGCTGCATGCAGCAAATTTCGTAACCCTCTCTTTCCCTATCCCCCCCTTTCGTCCGGCCCGATGTTAGTAGAGGCCTCACGATGGGGTCCGAGTGGATGGGGTCCGAGGATCTCGCCGCATCGCCGATACGTCGGCGATGCATCGCCGACGCATCGGCGATGCATCGGCCATGCGCTGGCGACGTCGGCGGTGCATCGGCGACGCCGGCGTGGAGAAAATGTGGCCCCACATCGAGCCGCAACGCTGCTGCATCGCCGTGGCATCGGCGATGCGGCGCGCGCCTCCGACCCCAACTCCTCCGACCCCATCCAGTAGGCCTAGAGTGAAGGGGGCGGCCTCCCTCGACAGGCCCCGCGTCGGCTCCACATCCCGACGGGAGGCCTTTGTGGCCGCCTTCGGCCTCCGGGGGGCCGCCGCCGGGCCCCACTGCCAAGACGCGGCCCCCAGGATGTTCGGACCCTTTCCCCGGGGCTGGTTGTGCATCGCGAGTCCAAGCGTGTCGTCTTCGGCACCGCCTGATCCCGAGGCTTAGCCTCCTCCTGGCCTCGCCGTGAGGCTGCGCTCCTTCATCTCCCCCTCTCCGTTGATTCGAGCTCCGCGCGGCCCGCTCAGCTCCGACCGGAGGAGGTGCGCCCTCGACCCGCGAATCCAAAAATTGTGCATATCGCGAGGCGTCGTCTGACGGCTCGCGAGGGCCCGGCGAGGGGCTCCCCCCTGGAGGCCCAGCGCGGCCAAAGCAGCCCCCCACCCCCCCCCCCCCCCCCCCCCCCCCCCCCCCCCCGACGCGCCGTGACCTCCGTGCGCCGAGGCCGAGCCTGTCATGGGGAGGCCTCCCGCCCGCAGGCGGCCCCCGACGCGCCGAGAGGGGCCTCGTCGTGCTGGCGCCCCCGCCCCCCGCGCGGCGCCCCTGCCCGGGTCCGAGCCTGAGCTCAGGTCCTCCTCCTCCTCCTCCTCCTCCTCCTCCTCCTGGGCACAGCCTGGCGCAAGCATGAGTCTGCCTGCACGCACGACAGCTGGAACGGACGGCGCTGTACCCCTTTGATCGGGTTGCCGCTTGCGCCACCGCCCAGCGACACCTCGTGACACGAGGCTGAAAGAAACCGAGCGGGTTATGACAGGGTGGCAGACGAGGTCTCACCAGCTCTGACCAGCTCACCCGTTCTGAACGGCTGAACAAGAAAGTGCCATTTCTTGTTATATGAATACCGTGCTGGGTCACGGCCAAGATTTAGCAAAACACGGGCTCCATGGGACCCAGGGGGCGGCCTGCCTGGACACTCCGAGCTGAGATTAGCAGAAATCGTGGCTCCGCCATGTCCACAAACAGCACAGACGGCACACCAGGGCCCATTGGCGAGCTTGAACGGATGCACCACATGCCGACACACTCCCGCCAGCGCGACTCTGACCGCAGCTGCATCAGCCTTGGCCAGAGCTCGAGGAATGCGAGTGGGAGGAGGGGGATCCACAACAACAACGGGACCACGAACCTTCGGAACTCGCAGGCGGGGCGGCACATGGAGAGAATCATGATCGGCTAGCAGAGAGCCAACACGAGCACACCAGATTGCATAGTCCTTCAGTACTTGGGCCTTCCTCTTACGGGTGTCCCGAAGCTCCTGAGGGATGCGAACTCTATCGGCTGACCACTTCGCCCAGGAGTCGGCTTCATCGTTCCCAACCTTGAGAAACATGAGCCGACTCCGCATGGCTGGAGAGGCCGACTCACTCACTACATTGGCGCGAGTGGTGTGGGCCCGCACTTTCACCAAGGTAAAAGCAGAAACCCCACCCCAGTCACGAATTCGAGCCCACACCATTCGCCACAGCTCGGACCAGGCGCTTTTGCTGGAGCAGCAGGCCCGCTCTCCCCGAACCATGACCCCAGAATAAACAAAATCAGAATCAGTGTAAAAAACAGGTGCCAGGAGCGCCATGCTGGAGACCTCTCAACAACGCAGCGAGCTCCGCAGCATCTATATCTTTGACGATCTGGCTGAGAACGCCACACATCACTGAAAGCACCCTGTGACGACGACGACAGACGGAGACAATGGCCCATCCTGCCGTCTGCGCCTGGGCGGGCAAGTGCTGGTCCATCCAGCTGCCGTCCAAGAAGACGTGGCCACCCATCTCTGCGGGTCCACCCGAAAACCACCGATCTGGGACAGTGGAGGAGGCGGGGAGGGGCGCATCAGGCACAAGCAGCCTCTCGGCAAAGAGGCGAGGGAGAGGGTGAGCAGCAGCACGAGCAAGCGAGCTAAGATACACTGGAACCTGTGCGGCCCCCATGCTCTGCTCATGTGCTGCACACGAGAGGTGTCTGTGCGCCAACGTGCACGGAGCACTCATGCACGCTCTACACTCGGCCGAGGTAGCGAGCCCACACTCCCATTGCCTGTGCTGAGGCCACTGACCTCCAGAGACAACTGACTTGATATAGCCACGCTCAAGTGGGAGAAGTGTGGAGCCATTCACAAGCGCCACAAGCGGGTTCATGTTACATCCTTGAATTAATTCTGGCACAGCCTCTCGCACCGAGACCTTGGCCCACAGCCAGAAATCAACCGCGCGCGTCAACCACATGGCAACCGAACGAGGTCCAAAATCAAGCACCGAAATCTCTCCAAGCACGGCATGCCGCCAAACAAAGCCCTGGATGACAAGACCGAGCCGAAGAGCGGTGGCGGCACAAGCAGAGAAGGGACCTCTGACGCTCGCCCATGGGTTGCCGCTGTGCTGCAAACGATGCACAGCAGTAACCAGACCTTGCTCGAGCAGCCTATGCGGCAAGAGAACGTCCCAAACAGCGGTGGCATACATACAAAGCGGGTCGATGTTGAGACGATAAGACGGGTCGCATTTTGGCGCCTCGGCTAGCATAAGCAACAGAGTTACGCTGCGGCCAGACAAGCTTTGTACTTGCACATGCGCCTGTAACGCACGGGCCACACGTAAATCCGAGTTATTTGTACCATACACAGTGCCTCCGTACTTGAGAGAGGCAAGGCAGGCCGCCTGCGCCATGTGATGCACACGACGCTTTTTAACTTCCTTCGAGAAACTCTGGAGCCTTCGAGCCCGTGCCACAGCAGGTCCCCTGCGGGCCCTTCGAGTCTCCCGAGGCATAGTGCGTGCAGCAGCAAAATCGATACCGAGGTTCCTTTCACTAGAGACCCCTTTAATATTAAACCTGCGGGTTCGCTTCGCAATCCGATCCCTGAGACCAGGGGGCGACGCAACGACACGACCCTTTTCACGGTGAACGACCAAAGCCACACCTTTCAGCTCGGAGTGAAGCTTGCCCGTTGCTGCCACTAAATCTTTCTCAACGTCCTGATCGCGACCAATGCGCTGGAGGCCGAAATCGTCGACCACGACCCCAAGAGTGACGTGGGGAAAAGCTTTGGCCACGATGTCGACAGGACCGATGAGAATTAACTGCAGCATCAGCGTTGCGAAATGGCAGCCAGGTAGGACGGCCTGCTGCGCCTCCAGAGGCGACGACACGGCATTGTTGTAGCTCAGCACTCGAGGCAACCGATAGAGCTCGACGAGAAGCTTTAACTGGCGGAGAGGAAACCCCGTGCGCTGCGCAGCAGCGACCAGCTGAGAATGTCGCACGTGCTCGAAAGCCTTCTGGAGGTCTAAAAGAACTAGGCCCGAGGCAAGCCGTCTCTCGGAGGCCCACTCGGCTCCAGCGGCCTGCACCCAGACCAATTTGTCAGAACTACGCCCCTTGGCTGACCACCAATAGGGCCTCGGATTGGCCTGTTGCCACGTAGCAATCATGGGACGGCGAAGCCTTCTTTGTATCCGCGCTAGAATGTGCATGAGCGCTATGGGGCGGAGGCCCCCTTCACGCCTGGTGAGGAAAACAACTTTTGCCCAGATCTGAGGCCAGCAACATTCGGCCTCAATGTCTTCAATGAGGTCAATGAGCAGGACAAGCCCAGCATCGGCCAAGGACAAAAGCTGCCTAGGCGTGATCTGGTCGAAGCCGCACCCCGATTTGTTGGGAAAACTCCTGATGCATGCTTTAAACTCCTGAAGAGAGGGCCTGGGAAAAAGAGGACCCAAATCCCGAGGCCACGAGATGGAGTCCTTCAACACACCAACACACCACCAATGACCCCACTCTTCTTCAAGGAGCTCCATCTCTTGATGCAAAGTGGCAGGCTGCTTCTTAACAACCCGTCCTTCACTGCAAACGAAAGAGCTGGCATGCCATGGCACAGGCGGCTTTGACACCGCATACAGAGCAGCGCCGCCGTTCAAACTATGCTCCTTGACCCAGGCACGCCAGCCATCCTTCTTCGACTTCTCTGCATTGCGAAAATCAAGGTCGGCAAGCTTCTTAGTAGCAGTCGCTGCAACTGCTGCCAGCTCGTACGAGATATACTTAGAAAGCCCCAACAACTCAAGCCAGGGTCTAGCAACTTTCGAAACTATGCCTGCTGTGCCTACTTTGGCCTGGACCTGGCGGGCAAGACGCAGTGTCGAAGCTCTCAGGGGTGCAGGCTGCCAGCGACTCAGACCCCAGAAGACCCTAGCGAGAAGACGCCACCAGAGAGAGCGAGGGGACAGCCTGGGGTAGGCAAGGTCTTTGGGCAGAGCAGGCTTTTTCCAGGCAAACTGGGGCCCCTCACTGCGGCCGAAGTACTCGGGCGACTCGGCGGGCACGATGCCGTAGACGTCAGCCCAGTCCAGCTCTGCGGCCGCGACCCAGCGCTGCCACTTGCCATCCACGGTGGTCTCCATCATGTCCAACTCAGCGTCGATCCAGAGCTGCGCAGGATCGCGCGCGCGACAGCCCATGGGTGTGTCGACGGGAAACCTCTTCGGGATGCGTGCGACCCTGTAGCCGAAGTCCATCAGCGTGGCCGAGCAGAGCGTGAGCTTGACGGGAATGTGGGGCGTGGTGCCCGCATCGACGATGACCTGCACAGTAGCGCCATACTGCATGGGCGCCGACACCACGAAATAATCCAAGACTTTTCCGCCAGACTCAGACGAGTTAGTGCAAGTTGCAACCGTCGGCGCCAGCACCACACCATCGATGGCCTCTGGCCATCCTGATCCAGCCAAGATATCTGGCGTCATGTTGAAGTCACCACACACAATATACGGCATGTTCGCAACCTTGATCACTGCACCGACCGCTTCCAGTATCTGCCAATTCCTAAGCGAGAGCTGCTCACTGTCATGCAGGTAAAGCGTGATCCACAAGAAACCACCAGGCACCACTCCTGGAGTATGCAAAGCCACGGCCCTACCACCACAGATAGAAGGAGGGATACGATCGACTGGGGCGAGTCCTTGGGCGACGGGAACCATCTGCAGTATACCACCACTGGTGCCCACGCCGCGCCCCGTACTGACGGCAGGCTCCATCCTGCCGCGCCAGCCTGTATTACGTAACTTACTTTCCCAGGAAGCGCAGGTGTCAACTTGATGATGCTCTTGCACCGCGACAAACTGGGCATTCTTGACCGCACTGTGCTGGATCAGCGCCTCGAGGCCGACGAGCCCTGTGACGTTGCTGCTGATCATGTGCCACGCGCTAGGAGCTCGTCGCACCCGAGCCTGCTGCACCAGCGGCTGCCTTGCCCTCGACTGAGTCTCCGTCGTCCACGCGCAGCTTCTTGAGCGCCTGGTTCCTGACGTTATTGAAGATGTCCGCCATGAGCTCGTGCTTGACCCCATGCTTCTCCATGAGCTGGACCATCTCGGGCGTATCACCTGCTTGCGCCTGCTGGAGGTAGTCCAGGAACTCCTGCTGCTGGGCGGCTGCAGCGGCGCGTTCAGCAGCGAAAGCAGCCGCGGCGCTGCTGTCGACCTCCATGGCGGGCTCCTCAGCTGCGCCTGGCTGAGCCTGCGCGGCCTCGGGCCCGCGTCCCCCACCAGGAGCCACAGGCTCAGGCGGCTGAGAGACACCAGCAGGCTCAGCAGCCGTGGGAACCGCCTCGAGCAGCACGGGCACGAGGTTGCTGAGCGCGTCGGCGACCTCGGCGGCCTTGGGATTCCCCTGGACGGCGGTGAGCGAGGCGACCAGCTGCTTGAGCTGCGCGAGCGGGTCGGCAGGCTCAACCACCTGGCCCATGGCGGCGAAGGCAGCAGCGGCCCTGGCTGAAGCAGCCTTAGCAGCTGCCTCAGCTTCCTCCAGATCCTTTTTGCACTTTGCCGCATGAGCCACCGCTTTGAACACAGCATCATTCGCACGATCCAAAGCACGCTGGGCTTTGGACTTCTTATCTTCATACAAATCTTGATCCAAACGAGCAGCTTCAGCAGATGCACGAGGCTCTCCATTGAGCAACGCACGCTGCGCCAGCACTCGGTTGAGCTGCTTGGTGGGCCATCCTTCCGCGATATGCTCAAAATCGGACACGCCCATCTTCGCATAGATCTGCACCTGCTCTTCGGACAGGGACAGCTGCTGCCCAGACGGAGGCCCCTTAGCCCACGCGCCCAGATCACGATTGCCACTGCCATTGCCGAAGGATACGTCGGGCTGCCGCCCTGCTGGGCGACCGCATCTGTAGCAGTTCTTGCGCCAGCTGTAGTTGTACTGGTAACCGCACCTCTTGTGGCCACAACACCAACGAGAGAAATCAGGAGCCCCGGCAGGAGCCATGACTGCGCCGTAATGGTGAGGACACAAAGAGCGGTTTCCCGCACAGTACTCGGTGTGTGGTGGTGAGAAAGCAATCGGGGGCCGCAAATCCCCCACGCCACAAACTCAGTCCCTTGAGCAATGCCTCCGGACTTGAGCCAAAATGGCTTGAGCCAAAATGGCTACGGACCTTCCTCCTCCTCCTCCTCCTCCTCCTCCTCCTCCTCCTCCTCCTCCTCCTCCTCCTCCTCCTCCTCCTCCTCCTCCCCCTCCTCCTGCTCCGCCTCCGCCTCCTCCTCCTCCTCCTCCTCCGTCCTCCCACGGGCGCATCTGGGGCGAAAAAAGGGACGAGAACACACCTACACCAAACTTGCCGAAGATGATAGAACAACCGCCCCCGCCCCCCGCGCGGCGCCCCTGCCCGAGTCCGAGCCTGAACTCAGGTCGGATACGTGTCCTCCCACGGGCGCATCTGGGGCGAAGAAAGGGCCGAGACCGAACCTGCACCAAACTTTGTCGAAGATGATAAAACAAACGCCCCCGGGCAGCTTTTTCATTTTTTTGGGGGGAGCTCCTCCTGTAGAGTTATGTCGGGCGTGTCCCCCTACAGGGGGATTTTCCACGAAAAATGGAAAAAAAAATGACTCCCAAAATGCCCCAAGAAGGTCCAACAATAATCAAAAAATAGCCCCCAGACTATTTCTATATTATTGTTTCCTATTTTTCAATTTTTCTGGTGCGTCGAAAATCCCCCTATAGGGGGACCGGCCCGACCTCCTGCCCGGGCTGGAGCCCGAGGCCGAGCCGAGGCCCGCGCCCGAGCTCGAGCAGCCCGCGCAGCGAGCCCAGGCCCAGGCCCGAGCCACGCGCCCCTGGGACGATGTCGGGCGTGTCCCCCTACACAGGGGGGATTTTTTAACGTAGCATCAAAAATGCCCCAAAAATACCCACAAAGGGTCCACAAATAGTAAGAAGAAATAGTCCCTGGATTATTTTTGGATTATTTTGTGGTTATTGTTGTTTGGGGACTTTCCGACGTAAAATGTGAAACATGCACCCAAAAGTACCCACAAAGGGTCCAAACATACTTTCAAAAATAGTCCCTGGACTATTTTTGGACTATTTG
>CAUYUJ010002359.1:525450-530579 GCA_963575745.1 Prorocentrum cordatum
TCGGGGGGGCGTCACCCCCGCCCACAGCCCCACATCGACCCCCGTCGCAGGTAGCCACCTGGCGCCGAAAGCGCTCCGACCCCCGTCGCGGCGCGACGACGAGGCGAGGTTGACTCCCGTCGGGGGGGGTGTACCGCCCCCCCCCCGCTTATTAAGAAACCTGGAGCACAGGTGCTTCATGCTTGATCCTCATACGTCGTCGAACTTTGCGTGGCGCGCAAAGATACGTCGCAGATGTCTGCAGGTGCCCCTGACGTCCTGACGTGGTAGTGCACGCGCGCCCAAACCTGCCACGCAACGTCAGAATCCACCTGAGTACCCCCCCCCACCACGTTTATTGAAAACCCCAGAGCATGCTCCGCTTTCCGAGGCCCCGCGGCCCTCGGAGGACTCAGAGGAGGCCTAACCGCACTCCCCGGGGCACGGGCAGCTGGCGTGGGGCATCCCTGCATGGGAGAGCACCGCGGCCCCAAGGGCCCCCCACCGGCGGAGCGCAAACAACTGGCTACCTTTATGTTGCTCCCATCGTTCAAAGGGACCACATCCCAGAAATTCGCCGGCCCAACGGGCCAGAGGCGTGCTAAGATCTCCGGTAACTGGTTAACAATTCTCTAGTTCGCGCGCGCGGGGCGGCCCCTGGGGGTCCCCGGACGAAAAGTACCCCGGGCGACTCCCGGCTGATCCCCGGGCGACTCCACCAGAGCGCTCCATGAGCGCACCAACAGGGCTCCGAGACGTCCCCGAGAGCCCCAAGAAAGGCCAAGAGGCCCCCAAGAGGCCCCCAAGATGGTACACGAGGGGTCCGACATGCCACAAGATCGCTCCAAGACGCCCAAGATAGCCCCCAGACGCCCCAAGAGGCCTCCAAGAGCACTCCCAAGAGGGCCCCAAGAGGCAAAATTCATTGCTTTTCCTTAGGTTTTTGAGACATTTTGGAGCTTCCACCTTTTCGGCTTCCCGACGCCCCAAGACGGCCCAAGAGGCCCCCAAGATCGCCCCAAGAGGGCCCAAGAGGCCCCCAAGAGGGCCCCAAAATGGCCCAAGAGGGCTCGAAGACGGCGCAAAAAGCCTCCAAGACGGTCCAAGATGGCCCCAAGAACGCCCCCAAAGGGGCCCCAGAGAGGGAATACGAAACAACATTTCGAGCCCTCGGCCCTAAGAAGCCCCCACGAGGCCCCAAGAGGCCTCTAGGAGGCCCCAAGAAGCCCCCACGAGGCCCTCAGGAGGCCCCCAAGAGTCCCCCAAGCGGCCCCAGGTGGCCCCCAAAATGCCCCCCCGAGCACGCAAGCAAGTGCAAGCGATGCTGCAATGTGCTCTCCTTTCGGTAGACTTCCAACGGGGCCCCTACAGACTTACAACAAGCGTCAAGAACCGGACCTGCCCAAAAAGCACTGTCCAGGAGCGTTCACAAGTGCCGCGAAGAAGCCCTCCTTACGCCGGAAAGCCCGGAAAGCCGGGTGGGGTGAGCTGTTCTTCTCACCACCGCGCCCTCTCACACAATGGCTTCCGCACGCCGCCCAGAGCGCGATGCCTCCCAGACTGTATGGGCCGGCGGAATGAGCGAAGCGATTAAATAATTTCGAGCGCGCAGAAGAGTGTCAAAACAGTGTCGAAAGAGTATCGCCTCCCAAGGGCCGACACGTGACAACCTTCGAGATTCGGTACTTTCCTGGTGCTCGAGATTATTTCTGGTGGTTAAGGCTAAAGTAGGTTGGAACATCATAAGACTACCTACCAGACCACCCCAACCTGACCCGAAAACCCGAATTTCGGGTTCGGGGGGGTACGGGTTCCATATGTGTTTGTCCCCATGCTCCCCGCCCCTCCCTCCACGAACTGCCCCCCCTCCCCCCCCTCACTGGAAATGGAGGGCAAATGGAAGCCTTCGGGTCAGGTTGGGGTGGCTTGGTGGGTGGTGAACAGCGGCGTGGGCGGGAGGGACATCGAGCTTCCCCTGCCGCGCCGCAAGCGGCTGGCATGTCAAACAGGGGCACCGCGGCCCGCTGGGAAAGTCGCTGTTGAAGGGGCCATGGAACACACAAATAAATCTACAAAAATAGCAGGATCCCCCTTGTTTTCTTGTATTTTCTGGGTTTTTGTATCCGCCCCCACTTCCCACATTTTCCCATATTTTCTTGGGAATCGACGATTAATTGTGTCTGTGTGTTTCTTCCCCTCCCGAGTGAACGGGCAGCACCGCCACGACGCACGGACGGGCGACAGACGGGTGACAGGCAGACCGGACAGACAGACAGACAGACAGACAGACAGACAGACAGACAAGACGACAAGCGCAGACACCGCTAGCCATCACGGCCAGAAGGCGCGCGAGGCGGCACATCCACTCGGGACTCCGACCCGGAGTCAGCGATACGTGTATCGGCGGTGGACTAACCTCCCTTGCGTAGACCTCCCCTGAGTGAAAACGGCCTGGGACCGAAACCGACGGGCCTGGACCCGCAAAAATGACGGCCGCGACGCCCTCTCGCGAACCGAAAACAGCCAATTCGCTTATCGACGTGTCAGGGTAGGAGGTCTGTCCACCCCCGAGTGCAGCCGACAGAGCGGCGGCGCGCTCCCGACGGCGACTCCGCACGTCTGTGGGCGGGGCGGGGCATGGAGCCCCCCTCTGCTGTGAGCGACCGTTTGGGGGTCGACGCGTGCCCCCGCTGAGCCTAGGCTCAGGTCGGGCGATACCCCAAAAATACTTCCAAAAGATCAAATTATCCCGGCAAAGCAACCTAACAGCGATGTGTAGGAGCATATCTGGAAGCATTCCCCTTAAGATTCAGATGAGAATCCAGTTGTAGAATTGTGCTGTTCTCGCAGTCGTAGTCGCATTCGCGATGACAGTCGCAGTGGCAACGGCAGTCACAGACACAGCCTCAGCCTCAGCCTGCCTCAGCCTCAGCCTCAGCCTGCCTCAGCCTCAGCCTGCCTCAGCCTCAGCCTCAGCCTGCTTCAGCCTCAGCCTCAGTCTGCCTTCAGCCTCGGCCTCAGCCTCAGCCTGCCTCAGCCTCAGCCTGCATCAGCCTCAGCCTCAGCCTCAGCCTGCCTCAGCATCAGCCTGCCTCAGCCTCAGCCTCAGCCTGCCTCAGCATTCAAAATGTGGCCCGGGAATGGAATTCTGGGAACTCGAAGAACACGAAGTGGCCTACAGTTGGCTCCGGGCATTCAAAATCATGCCCAGGAATGGAGTTCTGGGAACTCGAAGACCACGAAGTGGCCTACAGTTGGCTCCGGGCATCAAAATCTGGCCCGGGAATGGAGTTCTGGGAACTCGAAGAGCACGAAGTGGCCTACAGTTGGCTCCGGGCATTCAAAATCTGGCCCTGGAATGGAGTTCTGGGGACTCGAAGACCACGAAGTGGCCTACAGTTGGCTCCGGGCATTCAAAATGTGGCCCGGGAATGGAGTTCTGGGAACTCGAAGAGCACGAAGTGGCCTACAGTTGGCTCCGGGCATCCAAAATGTGGCCCGGGAATGGAATTCTGGGAACTCGATGAGCACGAAGTGTGTGACTGTTGCATCCGGTTATTCTAAATGTGGCCCGGACTGTTGCATCCGGCCCTCCAGAATGTGGCCCGGGAATGGCGTTCTGGGATCTCGAAGAGCACGAAGTGTGTGACTGTTGCATCCGGCCCTCCAGAATGTGGCCTGGGAATGGAGTTCTGGGAAGTCGAAGAGCACGAAGTGTGTGACTGTTGGTGAAAAACGAGCGGGCCCCCCTGCCGCCCGGCAACTCCCAACACCTGCCCGGACCCCCCTGTGGAGTGATCTGTGAGATCTTTTGACCCCACTAGAAACCTATCAGTCTTCGCTGTTAGGTAAATAGTCCCCAGACTATTTTTGAACTATTTTGGGGCTATCTCTGGGGTATTTTTTAAATTTTTCGTCGAAAATCCCCCTGTAGGGGGACAGACCCGACATAAGCCTAGGCTCAGGTCGGGCATGTCCCCCATACGGGCGGATTTTGGAAGAATTATCCCGGCAAAGCAACCTAACAGCGATGTGTAGGAGCATATCTGGAAGCATTCCCCTTAAGATTCAGATGAGAAACCAGTTGTAGAATTGTGCTGTTCTCGCAGTCGTAGTCGCATTCGCGATGACAGTCGCAGTGGCAACGGCAGTCACAGACACAGCCTCAGCCTCAGCCTGCCTCAGCCTCAGCCTCAGCCTGCCTCAGCCTCAGCCTCAGCCTGCCTCAGCCTCAGCCTGCCTCAGCCTCAGCCTCAGCCTGCTTCAGCATCAGCCTCAGTCTGCCTTCAGCCTCGGCCTCAGCCTCAGCCTGCCTCAGCCTCAGCCTGCATCAGCCTTCAGCCTCGGCCTCAGCCTGCCTCAGCATCAGCCTGCTTCAGCCTCAGCCTCAGCCAGCCTCAGCATTCAAATGTGGCAGGAATGGAGTTCTGGGAACTCGAAGACCACGAAATGGCCTTCAGTTGGCTCCGGGCATTCAAAATCATGCTCAGAAATGGAGTTCTGGGAACTCGAACGAAGACCACGAAGTGGCCTACAGTTGGCTCCGGGCATCCAAAATCTGGCCCGGGAATGGCCGACAGTTGGCTCCGGGCATTCAAATTCATGCCCAGGAATGGAGTTCTGGGAACTCGAAGACCACGAAGTGGCCTACAGTTGGCTCCGGCTATTCAAAATGTGGCCCGGGAATGATGTTCTGGGAACTCGAAGACCAGGAAGTGGCCTACAGTTGGCTCCGGGCATCCAAAATGTGGCCCGGGAATGGAGTTCTGGGAACTCGAAGAGCACGAAGTGTGTGACTGTTGCATCCGGCCCTCCAGAATGTGGCCCGGGAATGGAGTTCTGGGAACTCGAAGAGCACGAAGTGTGTGACTGTTGCATCCGGCCCTCCAGAATGTGGCCCGGGAATGGCGTTTTGGGATCTCGAAGAGCACGAAGTGTGTGACTGTTGCATCCGGGTATTCAGAATGTGGCCTGGGAATGGAGTTCTGGGAAGTCGAAGAGCACGAAGTGTGTGACTGTTGGTGAAAAACGAGCCCGGCACCCTGCCGCCCGGCAACTCCCCAACACCTGCCCGGACCCCCCTGTGGAGTGATCTGTGAGCTCTTTTGAGACCACTAGAAACCTATCAGGTCTTCGCTGTTAGGTAAAAA
>CAUYUJ010002359.1:530679-540679 GCA_963575745.1 Prorocentrum cordatum
TCGGGCCGCCTGGGGGTGAGGAGCGCCCAAAAGCTTTTCGAACCACGACCGCGAAACTCGACGAATAACCGAAGTGCATTCAGCCTTCAGCCTCCTCGCCCGTTGTTTGGCCGTTGCCCCGGACGAAGCTAGAACCTAAGCGCGCGCGTAGCGCGCGTGGTTCTAGCGTGTGTATATATATATACACACAAGTGGCACGTGTGTGCCCAGGCTCATACAAAAACTGAAGGGGCGTTTGAAGCAGGAGTGAAATGCAACATCGAAGTCGCACTCGAGCGCAAGTGGGATTGCCACGCCTTGCGATGCGTGTGCCAGGGCCCCCCAGGAAGCTTCAGGAGGCCCGACTTGGATGCCAGAAGAGGCTCCGGGAGGCCCCAGGATTGTGAGTGTTGTGCGTGTGTGTGTGTGTGTGTGTGTGTGTGTGTGTGTGTGTGTGTGTGTGTGTGTGTGTGTGTGTGTGTGTGTGCGTGCGTGCGTGCGTGCGTGCGTGCGTGCGTGCGTGCGTGCGTGCGTGTTTGTGTGTGTGTGTGCGTTGTAGGTTTTGGGTGTGGTTGCTGTGCTTCTTGTGTGTTGTATTTGTTTGTGTTGTGTTGTGTGGTGTGTGTGTGTGTGTGTTTGTTGCGTGTGGCGTGTGCGTTTGCGTGTTCGTGTGCGTTGCGGTTGTTCGGCGCGTGTGCTGTGGGCGTGTTGCGTGTGCGTGTGTGCGTGTGCGGTGTGCGTGTGCGTGTTGCGTGTGTGCATGTTGCGCGTGTGTTGGTGTGTGTTGCGTTGTGTGTTTGTGTGTTGTGTGTGTGTGTGTGTGTGTGTGTGTGTGTGTGTGTGTGTTCTGTTTGTCTAGCCTGTGATGTGCTGGGCGTGATTTGTGTCTCTGTGTGCATGTAGTTCTGAAGCCCCAGGAGGCCCCGCCCCAGGCGGCCTCAGGAGGCCCCAGGAGACCCCAGGAGGCTTCAGGAGGCCCCAAGAGGCTCCAGGAGGCCGCAGGAGGCCCCAGGAGGCCCCAGGAGGTTTCAGGACACCCCCAGGAGGCTCCGAGGCGGGGTCTGGGGTGCCAGAAGGTTCAGAAAACCCCAGAAGGCCCCCAGGAGGCCCCCAGGAGGCTCCGAAACGGGGTCTGGGGCTCGATTTTGGAAGGATTTTTCCAGCGAAACCGCCATTCCCTGAGAATCGGGGTCGCAATTATTGAAATTACAATGTGTGTTTGAAGGTTTTATGTTAAAATGTTGAAATTCCCATGTGTTGTTGGACCCTGACGTCACGATCTGCGTGAGGGGTGCCACCGATTTTCAGAATTTCGAGGATGTCCCGAGCGAAACGCCCAGAACAATCGCGGACGCGTGCGCATCAATCGCCTCTGAGCTCTACTCCCTCGGAGAGGCGCGTCTGAGAATAGATATGTACATACAAATACGAGGAAGCGCGCCCAGACACCCGCGCAGGGCACAGAGGGGGTTAGCCAGGTGAAGCAGGGATAACGACTTGACGTGCATGGCAGCTACGCAGTGGGAGCAAAGGAAGCAGAAGTCAGTTTGACACATGACAAAAACGACTGCGCGAACGGGCTTGCCAGTGCCAAGTGACCACTGATGGCGGCACCGGCGCCTCTTGCGCGATGTAAGCCGCAAGCTCAACAAGGGTGAGCGCGTGGCTCGCATGGGCGCATGCACCCAGTGCGCGCGGCGCACATGGGATCTACGCTACGCCCGAGAAGAGCGAACCACACTAACAATATACATGCATAAAAATGGAGAGGACAAGGGGGGGGGGGGGGCGACGCCGACCACACCCCGCACGACGCGAAACATCCTACCACTGGACAAGACTACGGCTTGGCGATAAATGCATTCTTGAATGACACCACCCGCGCGGATACAATTGGACCAAAAAAGCGCCAGGACATTGAGAGGCCGATCGACGACGCAGCGAAGATATTCGCGCAACCGCCGGAGAGGGGGGGGCGGGGCGGAGACTGGACGCGGGGGAAGTACATCGCCTGCTCTGCTCAAGGGACGTTGGAAGCGCAAAGACAATCGGGCAGCTGCGACGATCGGGGGAAGTGGCTGGAGCTACCGCGCGAGGGGCGCGGGCGCTCCGGCCGGGCACGCCGCTGGATCTTGGATCGGGGGGGGGGGGCGCGCGGGCGACGCGAAGCGATGGGCGCTGCGCGGTGGCAACGCGGAGGTCTGTGCGTTTCAGAGGCAGCGAGCAACAACGCACGCGCGCCGCGCTGGCGCAGGACACAGGGCATAGCAGACCGACGGCCTGTGTTCACCACGGCAGATACACGGACGCATTAAGCAGAGTGGCGCGGGGGGGGTCTGAGGAAGTCGACAAGAAGAAGATAGGTTAGGCGAGAGAAGATGAAGGGAGCATATGCCACGGTGCAACATTTGCACACAGGGAACAGGGGTTACAATATCAACACTTACCCTCGACGTCAGACGACTTCGGCGGCGCCGACAATGGGCGCCCCGCCCAGCGGACTTCTCGGGGGCGATGGCGGCAGCAATGGTGGAATCAAGTCAGGACGGAGAACGCCCACTGGAAAAGGGCAGCGCGCGCGCGACGCCAGCGCCTAGGGCCAGGGGGGGTCTGGAGGACTTCGCCGTGCTATCGGGGGCGCGAGGGCGTGGAATTTCGGTTCAGAAAAGCGCCGACATTACTGCGGATTTCCGCGGGAACCAGACAAGGGCGCCGCTGGGAAGGAGAGGGCCTAGGGGCCCCAGCGGGCGCGGCGGCCCGCTGGAACGAGGAGGAACCCGACGCGGCGAATGGAGAGGGAGCGCTGGAAGATATCTGGCGCTTCGGGGGCGGAGGCCGGAGGGTGGGGGAATGGCGGGCAGAGGTCCGGGGCGGCGGCGGCCCTGGCGGCCCGCGGGGCGCGGGGGGGGGGGGGGGGGCGGCTCGCGAGCGCGCCTCGTTGATCCCGAACCCGGCGGCCACGAGCCAACGTCCTCGGTGCCCCAGCACGTCTGCGATGGGGAAAATTGAGCGGGCCGCGTCCGCGGGGCCACGGAGGCCCGTGGACTGCGGTACAGAGGAAGCAATTGCCGGGGGCTCGAGGCGCCAGGCCCCCCCGCGCTGACGCGTGCACGCTGCCGCCGCGAGATTCAAGATATCGCGCTCGCAGCGTCGCGCCCCCTCGCGCTGCCGCCCGCGGCCGCCGCGCGCGCCGAGGCGGGGCGGGGCGGGCGCGGGCGACGCTTGGAAACTGAAGCGAATCGGAGAAGATGCTGGCAGCGCACTAGAGAATTCCGCGGGGCGAGGGCAAGGGGGGGGCAGGGGGCGCGCGCGGGAACCGGAAGGGCGGGCTTCCTTCGCCGACAACGGCGGGCAGCGGGGGGGGCGGGGGCGAGGGGGGGGGGGGGCTATAGCCGCGTGCGTCGCCACGGCAGTCGCAGCCACCAAGGAATCGCTCTCTGAAGCGCGAGCGAAATCGGGGGCTTCGCGCGCGTGAGCGCGGGCGTCTTTATGATAGGGGCCAAAAATGAAACCGCTCAGAAGAGCGCGGGGGGTCAGCGAGCGGCGCGGAACGAAGGTCGGGGAAGGAGGCGACGGGCGAGAGCGCGGGCCTCCGCAATTGCCGGTCGCGGAGACAGAAAGAGAGAAATCAAAAGAGAGAGAAAGAGAGAGAGAGAGAGAGAGAGAGAGAGAGAGAGAGAGAGAGAGAGAGAATGAGATGAGTGAGTGATAGGACAGAGAGAGAAAGAGAGAGAGATAGGGGGGGAGAGAAAAGAAAGAAAGATAGTGGAAAGAGAGAGAGAGGAGAGAGATATTAAACAAAAAAAAAAAAAAAATGGCAAAGCAACCTAACGCGATGTGTAGGAGCATATCTGGAAGCATTCCCCTTAAGATTCGGATGAGAATCCAGTTGTAGAATTCTGCTGTTCTCGCAGTCGTAGTCGCATTAGCGATGACAGTCGCAGTGGCAACGGCAGTCGCAGTCACAGCCTCAGCCTCAGCCTGCCTCAGCCTCAGCCTCAGCCTGCCTCAGCCTCAGCCTGCCTCAGCCTCAGCCTGCCTCAGCCTCAGCCTCAGCCTGCCTCAGCCTCAGCCTCAGCCTGCTTCAGCCTCGGCCTCAGTCTGCCTTCAGCCTCGGCCTCAGCCTCAGCCTGCCTCAGCCTCAGCCTGCATCAGCCTCAGCCTCAGCCTCAGCCTGCCTCAGCATCAGCCTGCCTCAGCCTCAGCCTCAGCCTGCCTCAGCCCCAGCCTCAGTCTGCTTCAGCCTCAGCCTCAGTCTGCCTTCAGCCTCGGCCTCGGCCTCAGCCTGCCTCAGCCTCAGCCTGCCTCGGCCGCAGCATCAACCTGCTTCGGCATTCAAAATGTGGCCCAGGAACAGAGTTCTGGGAACTAGAAGAACACGAAGTGGCTTACAGTTGGCCCCGGGCATTCAAACTGTGGCCCGGGAATGGAGTTCTGGGAACTTGAAGAGCACGAAGTGGCCTACAGTTGGCTCCGGGCATCCAAAATGTTGCCCGGGAATGGAGTTCTGGGAAGTCGAAGAGCACGAAGTGGCCTACAGTTGGCCCCGGGCATCCAAAATGTGGCCCGGGAGTCGAGTTCTGGGAAGTCGAAGAGCACGAAGTGGCTTACAGTTGGCTCCGGACATTCAGAATGTGGCCCGGGAATGGAGTTCTGGGAGGTCGAAGAGCACGAAGTGTTTGACTGTTTGCGAAAAACGAGTGCGGCGGCAGCCGCGGCGGCAGCCTGTCCGGGTCCCGCCCAGACCCCCCTGAGGAGTCACGATGCTTTCTTTTGAGACCACTAGAAACCTATCAGCAAGAGCTGTTAGGCAAAAAAAGAATTATCCCGGCAAAGCAACCTAACAGCGATGTGCAGGAGCATATCTGGAAGCATTCCCTTAAGATTCAGATGAGAATCCAGTTGTAGAATTGTGCTGTTCTCGCAGTCGTAGTCGCATTCGCGATGACAGTCGCAGTGGCAACGGCAGTCACAGACACAGCCTCAGCCTCAGCCTGCCTCAGCCTCAGCCTCAGCCTGCCTCAGCCTCAGCCTGCCTCAGCCTCAGCCTCAGCCTGCGTCAGCCTCAGCCTCAGTCTGCCGTCAGCCTCGGCGTCAGCCTCAGGCTGCCTCAGCCTCAGCCTGCATCAGCCTCAGCCTCAGCCTCAGCCTGCCTCAGCATCAGCCTGCCTCAGCCTCAGCCTCAGCCTGCCTCAGCATTCAAAATGTGGCCCGGGAATGTAGTTCTGGGAACTCGAAGAACACGAAATGGCCTACAGTTGGCTCCGGGCATTCAAACTCATGCCCAGGAATGGAGTTCTGGGAACTCGAAGACCACGAAGTGGCCTACAGTTGGCTCCGGGCATCCAAAATCTGGCCCGGGAATGGCCTACAGTTGGCTCCGGGCATTCAAATTCATGCCCGAGATGGAGTTCTGGGAACTCGAAGACCACGAAGTGGCCTACAGTTGGCTCCGGCTATTCAAAATGTGGCCCGGGAATGGAGTTCTGGGAACTCGAAGACCAGGAATTACAGTTGGCTCCGGGCATCCAAAATGTGGCCCGGGAATGGAGTTCTGGGAACTCGAAGAGCACGAAGTGTGTGACTGTTGCATCCGGCCCTCCAGAATGTGGCCCGGGAATGGAGTTCTGGGAACTCGAAGAGCACGAAGTGGGTGACTGTTGCATCCGGCCCTCCAGAATGTGGCCCGGGAATGGAGTTCTGGGAACTCGAAGAGCACGAAGTGTGTGACTGTTGCATCCGGCCCTCCAGAATGTGGCCTGGGAATGGAGTTCTGGGAAGTCGAAGAGCACGAAGTGTGTGACTGTTGGTGAAAAACGAGCGGGGCCCCCTGCCGCCCGGCAACTCCCAACGCCTGCCCGGACCCCCCTGTGGAGTGATCTGTGAGCTCTTTTGACCCCACTAGAAACCTATCAGTCTTCGCTGTTAGGTAAACACTCCCAAATTATCCCGGCAAAGCAACCTAACAGCGATGTGTAGGAGCATATCTGGAAGCATTCCCCTTAAGATTCAGATGAGAATCCAGTTGTAGAATTGTGCTGTTCTCGCAGTCGTAGTCGCATTCGCGATGACAGTCGCAGTGGCAACGGCAGTCACAGTCACAGCCTCAGCCTTAGCCTGCCTCAGCCTCAGCCTCAGCCTGCCTCAGCCTCAGCCTGCCTCAGACTCAGCCTCAGCCTGCTTCAGCCTCAGCCTCAGTCTGCCTTCAGCCTCGGCGTCAGCCTCAGGCTGCCTCAGCCTCAGCCTGCATCAGCCTCAGCCTCAGCCTCAGCCTTCCTCAGCATCAGCCTGCCTCAGCCTCAGCCTCAGCCTCAGCCTGCCTCAGCATTCAAAATGTGGCCCGGGAATGGAGTTCTGGGAACTCGAAGAACACGAAGTGGCCTACAGTTGGCTCCGGGCATTCAAAATCATGCCCAGGAATGGAGTTCTGGAAACTCGAAGACCACGAAGTGGCCTACAGTTGGCTCCGGGCATCCAAAATGTGGCCCGGGAATGGAGTTCTGGGAACTCGAAGACCACGAAGTGGCCTACAGTTGGATCCGGGCATCCAAAATGTGGCCCGGGAATGGAGTTCTGGGAACTCGAAGACCACGAAGTGGCCTACAGTTGGCTCCGGGCATTCAATATGTGGCCCGGGAATGGAGTTCTGGGAACTCGAAGAGCACGAAGTGGCCTACAGTTGGCTCTGGGCATTCAAAATGTGGCCCGGGAATGGAGTTCTGGGAATCATCGTATAAGAGCACGAAGAGTGTGAGACTGTTGCTTCCGGCCCTCCTGAATGTGGCCCGGGAATGGAGTTCTGGGACATCGAAGAGCACGAAGTGGCCTACAGTTGGCTCCGGGCATCCAAAATGTGGCCCGGGAATGGAATTCTGGGAAATGGAAGAGCACGAAGTGGCCTACAGTTGCATCCGGCCCTCCAGAATGTGGCCTAGGAATGGAGTTCTGGGAGGTCGAAGAGCACGAAGTGTGTGACTGTTGGTGAAAAACGAGCGGGGCCCCCTGCCGCCCGGCAACTCCCAACGCCTGCCCGGACCCCCCTGTGGAGTGATCTGTGAGCTCTTTTGACCCCACTAGAAACCTATCAGTCTTCGCTGTTAGGTAAATAGTCCCCAGACTATTTTTGAACTATTTTGGGGCTATCTCTGGGGTATTTTTTAAATTTTTCGTCGAAAATCCCCCTGTAGGGGGACAGACCCGACATAAGCCTAGGCTCAGGTCGGGCATGTCCCCCATACGGGCGGATTTTGGAAGAATTATCCCGGCAAAGCAACCTAACAGCGATGTGTAGGAGCATATCTGGAAGCATTCCCCTTAAGATTCAGATGAGAATCCAGTTGTAGAATTGTGCTGTTCTCGCAGTCGTAGTCGCATTCGCGATGACAGTCGCAGTGGCAACGGCAGTCACAGACACAGCCTCAGCCTCAGCCTGCCTCAGCCTCAGCCTCAGCCTGCCTCAGCCTCAGCCTGCCTCAGCCTCAGCCTCAGCCTGCTTCAGCCTCAGCCTCAGTCTGCCTTCAGCCTCGGCGTCAGCCTCAGGCTGCCTCAGCCTCAGCCTGCATCAGCCTCAGCCTCAGCCTCAGCCTGCCTCAGCATCAGCCTGCCTCAGCCTCAGCCTCAGCCTGCCTCAGCATTCAAAATGTGGCCCGGGAGTGTAGTTCTGGGAACTCGAAGAACACGAAGTGGCCTACAGTTGGCTCCGGGCATTCAAATTCATGCCCAGGAATGGAATTCTGGGAACTCGAAGACCACGAAGTGGCCTATGTATACAGTTGGCTCCGGGCATCCAAAATCTGGCCCGGGAATGGCCTACAGTTGGCTCCGGGCATTCAAATTCATGCCCGGGAATGGAGTTCTGGGAACTCGAAGACCACGAAGTGGCCTACAGTTGGCTCCGGCTATTCAAAATGTGGCCCGGGAATGGAGTTCTGGGAACTCGAAGACCACGAAGTGGCCTTACAGTTGGCTCCGGGCATTCAAAATGTGGCCCGGGAATGGAGTTCTGGGAACTCGAAGACCAGGAAGTGGCCTACAGTTGGCTCCGGGCATCCAAAATGTGGCCCGGGAATGGAATTCTGGGAACTCGAAGAGCACGAAGTGTGTGACTGTTGCATCCGGCCATCCAGAATGTGGCCCGGGAATGGAGTTCTGGGAACTCGAAGAGCACGATCTGTATTTCCTTTATTAGTTTGAAGTGTGTGACTGTTGCATCCGGCCCTCAGAATGTGGCTACGGAATGGAGTTCTGGGAAGTCGAAGAGCACGAAGTGTGTGACTGTTGGCGAAAAACGAGCCCGGCACCCTGCCGCCCGGCAACTCCCAACACCTGCCCGGACCCCCCTGTGGAGTGATCTGTGAGCTCTTTTGACCCCACTAGAAACCTATCAGTCTTCGCTGTTAGGTAATTATCCCGGCAAAGCAACCTAACATCGATGTGTAGGAGCATATCTGGAAGCATTCCCCTTAAGATTCGGATGAGAATTCAGTTGTAGAATTCTGCTGTTCTCGCAGTCGTAGTCGCATTCGCGATGACAGTCGCAGTGGCAACGGCAGTCGCAGTCACAGCCTCAGCCTCAGCCTGCCTCAGCCTCAGCCTCAGCCTGCCTCAGCCTCAGCCTGCCTCAGCCTCAGCCTCAGCCTGCTTCAGCCTCAGCCTCAGTCTGCCTTCAGCCTCGGCCTCAGCCTCAGCCTGCCTCAGCCTCAGACTGCATCAGCCTCAGCCTCAGCCTCAGCCTGCCTCAGCATCAGCCTGCCTCAGCCTCAGCCTGCCTCTGCCTCAGCCTCAGCCTGCTTCAGCCTCAGCCTCAGTCTGCCTTCAGCCTCGGCCTCAGCCTCAGCCTGCCTCAGCCTCAGCATCAGCCTGCCTCAGCATTCAAAATGTGGCCCGGGAATGGAGTTCTGGGAACTCGAAGAACACGAAGTGGCCTACAGTTTGCTCCGGGCATCCAAAATGTGGCCCGGGGCGAAGTTGCTTACTGTTGCTCCGGGCATTCAATTTCATGCCCAGGAATGTAATTCTGGGAACTCGAAGACCACGAAGTGGCCTACAGTTGGCTCGCTATTTCAAAATGTGCCCGGGAATGGAGTTTGGGGAACTCGAAGTCCAGAAATGCATCCTTCTGGCTCCGGCATCCAAAATGTGGCCCGGGAATGGAATTCTGGGAACTCGAAGAGCACGACGTGTGTGACTGTTGCATCCGGCCCTCCAGAATGTGGCCCGGGAATGGAGTTCTGGGAACTCGAAGAGCACGAAGTGTGTGACTGTTGCATCCGGCCCTCCAGAATGTGGCCCGGGAATGGCGTTCTGGGATCTCGAAGAGCACGAAGTGTGTGAATGTTGCATCCGGCCCTCCAGAATGTGGCCTGGGAATGGAGTTCTGGGAAGTCGAAGAGCACGAAGTGTGTGACTGTTGGTGAAAAACGAGCGGGGCCCCCTGCCGCCCGGCAACTCCCAACGCCTGCCCGGACCCCCCTGTGGAGTGATCTGTGAGCTCTTTTGACCCCACTAGAAACCTATCAGTCTTCGCTGTTAGGTAACATATCCGGGAAATCTGCAAAAATAACCCTAAACAGACATACCTCGCTTTTGACCACCCTCGCTTCCAAGAGGTACCAAGCGATGCCAAACTACGGCCTGCACTGGTTGAGCCGCTTGACGAGGAGGCGCGTGGTATGACTTGGTTTTGCCTAGAAGCGAAAGCGGGGTAGGTAATTCACGCCCTGACTAAAGGTATCAGAAAAGTCATCCCCAGACGATTTGTTTTAAACTATGTTTGAAGATTCCGACTGTATGAAGGGGCCCCAGGACACGCAAATAGATACGCACAAATAAAAAGATACCCCATATTTTCGCATATTTTCTGGGTTTCTGTCTTCCCCCCCACTTCCCATATATCCCAATATTTTCTGGGAGAGCACGATTGATTGTGTCTGTGTGTTTTTCCCCTCCTGATATTAGAAAAATCATCCCCTAACGATGTGTTTTAAACTATGTTTGAAGATTCCGACTGTAGAGGGACACG
>CAUYUJ010002359.1:545679-578179 GCA_963575745.1 Prorocentrum cordatum
GCAACACACTCTCATAACCCCTCTCGCGCGCGACCTGATTTGCGAACTTAGAACTCGACCCCCCCCCTCGAAAACCGGAGGGGGGGCTCACTGCTTGTTCGAACCCCTTCCCACCGCCCCCCCTCTCACCGCCAGCAAACGACTCCCGGTCCCTACCACCGTCCTCACCACATCCCCCACTGTTGTTCCCAGCACCACTGTCCTCACCACCACTGTCCCCACTGGTTCCACCACCGCCCCTACTGTCCCCACCAGTGCCACCACCACTGTCGCACTGTCCCCACTGTCCCCACCACTGTTCCCACCACGGCTCCACTCTCCCAACTTTCCCCACGGCCCCAACCACTGCCCGACTATTCCCACTGTCCTACCACTGGCTCCTCCGCTGTCCCACTGAGCTGTCCCACTGTTCCCACCACTGTCCCCACTGTCCCCACCACTGTCCCCACTGAACCTCTGTCCCATGTCCCACCGCCGTCCTCGCCCACCGCCTTACCAAGTCCAACCACCACTGTACCCTCCAACTGCCCCACCTGTCCACACACATTCCCCATCCAGTTTTTTTGGGATTATTTTATTTTTTGTTCTTTCTTTTTTCGTTTTTTTTCCTTGTCATTTCCTCACACCACTGTCCCCACCACCACTGTTTCCACCACTGTCCCACTGTCCCCACTGTTCCCACCATTGTCCTCACCATTGTCCCCACCACTACCGTCCCGACCACTGTCCCGCTGTCCCCTCACCACTGTCCCCACCACCACCGTCCCCACCACTGTCCGCACCCCCCCTCGGTTTCCGAGGGGGGGGGGGGTTCGAACTGGTAGTGACCCCCTCCCGGTTTTCGAGTTCGAGGGGGGGGGGGGGGGTTCGAACCAGTAGTGACCCCCCCCCCCTTTTCATGATGAACTGGGGGGGGGGAGGGGTTCGAACCGGTAGTGATGACCCCCCCGGTTTTCTGGAGGGGGGGGGGAGGGGTTCGAACCGGTAGTGACCCCCCCCGGTTTTCCGCCAGCAGCGGTAGAACACGCTCTTTCTAATACTTCCAAGTCTTCTCGCGTGTCACCGTCGACGGCGACTGTTCGCGTTTCGCAATATGTAAATCGTATGATTCAGAACTTTCTTGGTTGCACTTGTCTGCAAGGCCAAGCGGCGCACGGATGGGACGCAGACGAAGTGACCAATACTTCCAGGAACGTCCACTGTCGAGGACGGCGAGAGGGTCTGGATCAAGAGGGGTGGTTTCGACGGCTGCTGGGGCGCCTCAGGTCTTGCTGGAGTGCCTGAGGTCGGGCTGGAGGGACCTCGAGTCCAGCGAAACCAACCTTGTCCAACGGACCCTTCTGGCAGCCTCCGACACTGGGTGCCCGGAGCTTGAGCAGGGACCGACCGTCCCAGCATTTCTATAGGCCTACCACGAACTTTTATTAGAACCCAGCGCTGTTCTAAAAACGAAATAGTGACAGTGTTTTTAGAACATGAAGCCGCTGTGCTCAAACAAGGCAGACTCAGCCAGACATGTTCTAAGAACATTGCGCGCAGACCACAAAAAGGTTTTTAGAACAGTCTTTGGTAGGCCAAGAGGCAAGCCAGGACGCCTCGCCACTGCTTGAGGCGTGCCTCCCCGACTCTTCCTGGGCGCCCCCCCTGGGGCGCCGGCTCCCGCGCCGAGGCGGTGCCCGCGGACTGCGCGGGCGGCGCCGCCCGCCCCAGCGCGCGGGACAGGAACGCCTCGAGGAAGGGGCCGAGGCACACCAGCCTCGAGAGCAGGCTTAGGAACAAGGAAAGGCTACACCAACACCACCAGGGCGAGGAGATGCGAGGAGGCAAGGGGGGTCTCCCTGGTGTTGTGGTCCCCCCCTCTCGCTCGAGACATCCACAGCCTCCGGCTCTGGGAGGCATCGTGTACCTCCTGGCTGGAAGTGGCCCCCCTGTTGATGTTTTTTGTTCTCTATCCGAGGAGCAAGCAGGTCCGCCCCTGGGAGCCCCCCCCTCTGGCCCCCTCTAGCACGTAATATTCCCAAGGGCACGGCTGCTAGAAATGGGCCCGGAAGCGCGCCCCAAACAGAACGGTTTGGGATTTTCCAAAAAGGAAGCAACCTCTCAACCATTCCGGGAAGGGGGTCGGACAAATTACATACGGCACCCCTTTTTCCAAAATGCGTGTAGACATTTACCACAAATGGACGGTCTCGTCGGTTTGGCCAGAGACATCCCGCGAAAAATGACCCACGGCACCCCCGCCCCGAAATGGTTCATTTTGGCGGCGCATCTTTTGAAGCCGTGCCCCCAAGAATATAGTTCCTGAGCCCTCCCCCCCTCGGCCCCCTCGCGTTGTGGAAAAATCGCGACGAGAAATCGTTTGCCAGTTTCGGCCTCGGGGGGGCCTCGCCGGGCCTCGGGGCTGTCAAAAGAACGGCTCAGGATGAAAAACCGGTCCCGGGGAATGGGTCCAGACCTCTGTCTGGGGCTCGGCCGACGCGAGTCACAACGTCGGGGGTCTGGGCCAGGAGATTGGTTTCAATCTTTGGGCGATGGCCAGGGTCATGTGGCGGGGAGGGAGGTGCTGATCGATATGCTACAGGGCAGTCTTTAATACATCGGATGCTTAAAAAATATAGAATTTGTAATGCATGAGTAATTTATGAATGAATGTATGCATGAACTCATCGTTGCTTTTAATGCTGAATCCCTGCATTTTTTATACATGATCCGCACGCGGAGCATGTATTAAAAACGGCACTGTAACCTCTTCGCTCTGGGCAGCCCCACGCACGCCCGCGCGCGCCAATGCTGCGCACTCGCATTCGGACCCGCGCAGCCGACAAGCCTTGGGGGGGGGGGACGGGCGGGCCCGCGGACCCGGGCTACCGCCGGGAATGAGAAGACAGTCCCCAGGAGGAGGAGGAGGAGGAGGAGGAGGAGAAGGATGAAGAGGAGGAAGAGGAGGAGGTGGAGGAGGAGGAGCTCCTCTCGCTGCGAATTGGAAAAACTGCTCGGGCCACCAGCGTGCACAAGAGTGCGATTCGGAGGCCTTGGGCAGTTGTTCGGCCTCCCTGGGCCCTTGCCAGGCCTCAGTGCCGGCCGTCAAACGTTGATAAAGAAAGCATTCGCTGGAGGCGCCGCCAGGGGGGTCCTGCGCGGATCCACGAGATTCGCGCGGAGCACCAACAAATTATGTTCATGGCGTTGTTATACCATTGGTAACAGTATTGTTCTTGTTATTATTTTAGAAGTATTAGTATTCGTCTTCTTCTTCGTCTTCTTCTTCATCGTCATCTTCTTTCTTCTTCGAGTCAAAAAAACGATAAACGACGAGCAGTCGCCATAACAATAAACTTCTGGCGCTCTGCGCGGATTTCTCGTCTCCGCGCCGGACCCGCGCGCGGAGCGCGCCAGGGGCGGCGCGGGAGGCGCCGCCGGGGGGGTCCTGCGCGGATCCAAGAGATCCGCGCGGAGCACCGTACGTTTGTCTTCATGGCGTGTCGGTTACTCTTTCGTGCGGTTGTTCTGCATCCTGTGCTCATGATTATTCCCTCTTTGCTGAGTCTGATTATGAAGCGTTTCAGTACTACTCGTCTTCTCCGTCTTCTCCGGCTTATTATTATTCTTATTCGTTTTCTTTCTTCTTCGAGACAGACAACCTCACGGCAAGACAAACAGAACACACACACGCACGCACACACGCACGCACACACACACACAACAACAACAACAACAACAACAACAACAACAACAACAGCAACAACAACAACAACAACACCACCACCAACAACAACAACAACAACAACAACAACAACAACAACAACAACAATTACTAGCACGTGGGGACACTCCGTTCTCACCAGTGCCAGGGTTTTCATAGGAGGCGGGCAATACCCCCACTTTGTGGGGGGGCCGGTTCAAGCTCTACCAAATTTCCAAACGACTCTTCGCCACCACCCACACCCAGCTTCCCGCCCTATGACGTTCGGACACTTCACTTCGTGGCATGCGGACGACCGTGGCTACTATTCAGGGCCCCGCGGCCGACGACGACGGCGTGCGCGCGCGAAGAAAAAACGAATGTGTCCCGCATGGTATTATTTGACAGGGATGATGGCCCTGGCAGGTGCGCAACCGTTGTCGCAGAAGTTCGAAAAAGTTGCTCGCAAAAGCCCGTTTGACAGAAATGTTTAAAAAGTGTTGGGTTTCCTACGAATCCGCAAGAGCGCGCGGGATGAAATTTGACATTTTTTTTTGAAAAACCATTGGTTTTTTGATGTTTTTATGTTAAAATCGCTCCGAACACTAAGCTTTTGGAAGGATTTCGTCTTGCGCGCGCGAATGTCCACTTTACCTTATTTTTTGCAAGGGATTCTTGAAATTTGATTATATTAGAACAAGAAATGTCATTTTATAGTGTTTTTTGCAAGGGAAAACGGATTACAACAAAACAACCGGATCTGGATCACATCGTTTTACCTGAGGCTTCCTCACGAAAATGATGAAAACGTGGCTGCGGCCTAGGCGCGGCGAGGGGGTCGCGCACCAGGGGTCCCAACAATAATTATTCTTTAGAATTAATAATGTTCAACAACAACAACAACAAAAAACAACGTCCTGGGAATGTGGTCGAGAGGTCGGGGGGCCCAACGCCTCGCAGCAGCGCGACGGCGGATGGCCAGAGGCAGCCCGGCCCGCCCCCGGGGGGGGCCCGTCCTCCTCTCGCGGCGAGCGAAGAGCACACACCCATACTCCAGATGTCGTAATAAAAGGGAGGGGGTCTCATTTCGGGGGGGGGGTCTCTCCCAGGCTATCTTGGAGGGCCTGGGGGGGTCTGGGGACGATGTTTTGGAGGGTTCTCCCACGGGGGGGGGGGGTCTGAAATGGCTTGTCTTGGAGGGTCCAGACCCCCTCCCTCTTATAACGAGATCTGGAGTACCCATTAGGGGGGTCGTTGGGAGGAGGACTGGCTGTGGGTATGGGTGCGGGTTGTCGGACCCTGGGGAACGCTCCCGTTCGAGCGGGGACCTCCATCCGACAACACGCACGCGCCTCTAGCCCTCTCCCACCCCCCTATGGGTATGGGTGTGCGCTGTTGGTTCGTCATCTCTCTCGCTGCGGGCGAGGAGTCGCGACAGGAGGCTCTGTTGCCAAACTTCTGCCTCCTCCCTCCAGCTCCTCGTGCTCCTCCTCTTCATCCTCCTCTCCCTCCTCGTCCTCGTGTACAGCGAATTGTCGCGGACGTGCTGCAACAACATGGAGCGTTCATCCTTGTCCTCCTCCTCGTCCTCCTCCTCGTCCTGGCGGACGGGGTCGACAGCGCCGGCCGTGAGGCCTTCACGATATTGGCAAGACATGTTTGCCAACCTTCTGCCTCCAGGGGCCCTCACTGGGCCACGAGACCGTCCAAAAACGATTCGGGACGACCCGTCTGGCGCTCCGCGAACACTCTGCGCTGGCTCTTGACAGGGACGGGGGCCGTGACTTCAAACAGTCCGCTTTGCGCAGACCCACCTCCCTGTCAGCACACAACGCAAAGCACACTGTGTGGCAGAAGCTGGTTCATGCGCGGGCGCCCGTGATCCTTTTGCATCCGTTTGTGACAGGGAGGGCTGCGGGGAGTTGGAGGCATGGAAATGGGCACCAACACCAACACAGGGGGTTGCCTCCACAGGGGGAAGGTGATCCTAGATTTCGGTGTTGGTGGTAATATTTCGGCCACTTTGGAAGCCAGAATATTACCACCATCACCGGGATCGGGATCTTCTTCCTTCGATGGAGGCACACCGCCGATACTGGTGTTGGTGTCAACCTCTAGGACTGCGAGGGAGGTGCTCTCGTAATGGCTGCTCTCTGCAGGCTCACGATCCCTGACCAAAGCAAATACGCCGTGCACGCTGCGGCAACACCTGGGCCACGCGCGGGCGCCCCGCGATCACCTTGCATGGGTCTTGACGGCGACGGCGGGGGTGCCCTCACGTTGTCTGCTCTGTGCTTCCGACAAAGTTGGAGCATGCGCGAGCGCCCCGCGACCACTCTGCACGGGTTTTTGACAGGGGCGCCAGGAGTGCCTGAGATTGCCGGCTGCGCGCAAGCTAACCTTCCCTGCAAAACAGTAGCCCTTGCAAAAGAGCAGACCATACGCCGATGTGGGTAACGCAGTTGTGAGCATCGTCGTCGGTGGAGCTCCCCATGGAGCCACGAGGCGTGGGAGGATCGTGCTGAGACGGGTGGGGTGACGCATGGGAGCACTGCCCCTGGGGCCTTCGGTGGAGCTCCCTGTGGGGCCACGAAGCGTGTGAGGCGTGTGTGTGTGTGTGTGTGTGTGTGTGTGTGTGTGTGTGTGTGTGTGTGTGTGTGTGTGTGTGTGTGTGTGTGTGTGTGTGTGTGTGTGTGTGTGTGTGTGCCGCAACGGGCAGGGGTGCAGCGTGTGGACTCTCCCGCTGGGGCCGCCGGTGGCGCACCCCATGGGGCCACGAAGCGTGCGAGGGGTGCGCCGGAGTGGGCGGGGTGGCGCATGTGGACCGTTCCACTGGGGCCGCCGGTGGAGATCTCTTGACTTACGTTGCTCCCATCGAAGGGGCCACACCCCAGAAAGAATTTCGAGCACCCAGAAGAGTGTCGACACAGCGTCGAAGGAGTCTCGCCTCCCAGGGCCCGACTCGTGAAAGCCCTCCAGGTTCGGTGTTTTTTGTCCTGGTGCTCGGAGATCGTTCTGGTGATCCAGGCTGAAGTAGCTTGGAACAGCAGAACCCTAGCCGCCAAGCAGGTGACTGGCCATTGCACGGACGTCCCTTCCCTGTGTTTTTTTGTTCGGCTTCGCGCGTGGATTCTTCGCCCAAGGATCAGGGATGCTCCTCAAATGGTCCTCGCCGAAGGAAAGCTGCACAAGTCCGAGCGATGCCAAGGTGAGGGGTGTGCCGAGGTGTGGGGGGGGGGAATCATGTGGACGCTTCTGAAGGGGCCCTGGGACACACAAACAAATACACACAAATAAAGGATGCCCCATATGTTGCCATCTTTTCTGGGCCTCTGTCTTCCCCCCCACTGCCCATATGCTCCCAGATTTTCGGGGGAATGGACGATTAATTGTGTCTGTGTGTTCTGAGCTTCGACCGGGGCCTTCGGGAGGGCTCCCCGCGAGGCCGCGGCACGCGCGGGGGCCTCTGCCGCAGCGGGCGGGGGGGCCCCGCGCGGGCCGTCGCACCGAAAGGCCCGCGGTGGAGCGCCCGCGGGGGGCCCCCCGGGGCGCGGGAGGGGCCGCGCGCGGACCCTCCCGCGGGGGCCTGGCGGCGGAGCTCCCTGCGCCTTTTCATTCTACATCGATTAGCTGTGCCTACCAGCTCTGTAGCCGTCCTAGAGCTCGAGTTATGTTCGCAAAATCGTTAGCGTGCATCAAGATGACTCGAAAAGGCCGATCCCGCCACAGTGCTTTTCGATAGTAATATTCACCCGATCGAGCTGAGATCTGGGGCGTTGGCACAACTGGGTGTAGTGGGACCTGCTTGAATGATGTGCTGGCCATCGCCTGAGAATCTTCTTAGGGTGGAGGGCTCAGGGTGAAATCCCCATGGGCTTCTGCACCTCGAAGATCCAGCCGTCTCGTGAGTCACCTTTTGCATATTCAAGCCTCGAGCACCCATCGAAGCGGCATTTCAGATTTCACCCTTTGCCCTCCACCCAAAGAAAATGCTCGGATCGCTCGGACGTCCATTCCCTGTGTTTTTTTTTTGTCCGTTTCGTGCGTGGCTTTTTCGCCAGGTGATCAGGGATGCTCCTCGATGGCCCTCGCCGAGAAAAAAAGGCACACGTCCGAGCGATGCCAGGACTGGGGGGCGCCCCCCGGGCTCCGTTCCACTGGCCGGAACTGCCGTCGCCCGAGAAACACCAGCTGCGGCAGGCCTGGTTTAGTGATTCTGGCCAATTTAGGGGCTCCACGGCCCTGCCACTAACCGGGTCCCCCTACCTGGAGTCCTGGCCTTCGTGGGCCCCGGAAACGGCAGGGCCGTTTTTTCACCGTTTCCAAAAAATGTCCCTTGAAAATGGAATCGGCAAAAAAAACGGCGACCGGAAACGGCAAAGAAACGGCTCCAGGATCGGAACCGGAGCCGGAACCGGTCAAACCACGGTGGCGGAACCGGTAAAACAACGGCGTCGGGTCTAACCGGGTCCCCCTACCTGGAGTCCTGGCTATACCCGATCCCTGTGGGGCCACGAGGCGCGTGTGGGGCAGGTCGCCTTGGGCCGGCGACGACGGGGGTGTCAAGTCAAGTCGAGTACGCCCTGCACCAGACGGTGCGTGAGCAGGGGTGAAGCGTGTGGTAAATTCGCCGGCCCAACGGGCCAGGGCGTGCTAAGATCTCCGGTAACTGGTTAACAGTATTAACAGTATTTCTAGTTCGCGCGCGCGGGGCGGCCCCTGGGGGTCCCCCGGCGAAAAGTACCCCGACCAACGCCCGGTCGCCGCCCGGTCGCCGCCCGACCGCCGCCCGACCGCCGCCCGACCAAGTCTACTCAGAGATGGTTTTCCTTCTGGGTGCGGCCTCTCAGGCTCCCCAGAGCGCGCTCAGAGTGCCCCAAGAGGCCCCCAAGACTGCCCAAGAGGCCCCCGAGACGCCCAAAGAGCGCTCGAAGACGCCGAAGATGACCCCAAGACGGCCCAAAAGGCCCCCAAGACAGCCCAAGAGGCCTCCAAGACGCCCCAAGAGCCTTCCAAGAGGCCTCCGAAGAGAGCCCCAAGAGGCCAAAATCGTTGATTTTCATTGGTTTTTTCGATGTTTTTTGTGTTCTGGCTTTTTCGGCTTCCGGACGCTCCAAGACGGCCCAAGAGGCCCCCAAGACCGCTCCAAGACGGCCCACGAAGCTCCCAAGACGGCGCCGAAACGACCCAAGAGAGCCCTCAAGACGGCCCAAGTGCCGCCCAAGACGGACCAAGAGGCCCCAAGACGGGCCCAAGAGGGACTCAGGAGGGATACCGAGAACTCAAAAATGGAGCCCTCCGTCCCAGAAGGCGCCCAGGAGGTCCCAAAGAGGCCCCAAGAGGCCTCCAAGAGGCCCCAAGATGTCGCCAAGAGGCCCCAGGAGACTCCCAGGAGGCCCAAAAGAAGCCCCAGAAGGCTTCAAACATGTCTCCCAGGCGCCCCCGAACGGCCTCTCAACAGACCCCAAGAGGCCCCCCAAAGAAGCATCTTGACGACGACTCTATTTCGCCCCATCGAGAGACGACCCCCAGGGAACTGCTTCACCATCAAAACTCCCCACGCAACGCGTCCGAACGACACCCGCCCCCAAGAGCGCAACATGGGCAACGAACACACAGACAAAAACCAGCGATGCCATATCACGGGCCGGCGGAATGAGCGAAGCGATTCAATAATCGCCAGATGCAGCCAGAATGCCTTCAGCTTCCGGCCCAGGCCTTCACCGCGCGCTCCCACGCTCTAACTCGAATTCGTGGAAGTAGGCAGCGAGTCGTTCGTGGGCGATGATGGCGATAATGATGGCGATGACGACGATGACGGCAACAAGCATGATGTTGACGGTGATGGTGATGATCACGGTGATACGGTGACGTGGGCGATGATGGCATGCTGAGGGCATACGGAGGAGTGAGGCGGGGGGAGGAAGGAGTGAGAGACGCGGGGCACTGTCTCTTCAAAATGAAGACCCAACACCACGGGATAGTTGGGAGCACTGCGAAATAAACTTTGCCTCCGAATCTGGAGCATGCGCGGGCGCCCCGCGACCACTTTGCATCCTTTTTCACAGGAACGGAGGGGAGCCTTATATTGCTTGCTGCGCGCAGGCCGACCATTACTGACAAAATCCATGCAACACACAATTTGCCTCCAAATCTGGAGCATGCGCGGGCGCCACGCGAGGAAGTTGCAATGCTTTTTGTCAGGGAAGGGGGGGGCCTCATACTGCTTGCTTCGCGCAGGCCAACAGCCTTGAAAACTTAGTATAAAAAACCGCGCTGCTTCCAAATCTGCTCCAAGAGGTTCCATGACCGCTCCCAAACCGGGTTAAGTGGCCTCGGGGGCTCCCAAGGCGCCCCCGAAAGGCTAACATCTACCCCAAACCTGAAACGAATCGATAAGTTTCGCCTTCTCGCCCGTTCGCTTCCGACGGCCTTCCGAGACCTCAAGGTGGCCCCAAGAGGGCCCAAGAGGAGAGTAACCGGAGAGCGCCTCAAGAGAGCCCCACGAAGCGACTTTAGGAGCTCTAGAGAGGCAACGCTGAGTAAGGATCCCCCTTTTTTCGACCATGTCCTCCAAAGATGGCCCTAAGAGGCTCCGAAAAGGGCACAAAAAGAGCTCCAAGAGGCCCCTCGGATGCTCCAGAGAGGCCCCTAACGCGCCTCCAGAAGCTGCAAAGAGCCCCGAAGAGACCCCCAAGACGCCATGCGAGACCACCAAAACCCGCACAGCAGACATCCCGAGCGACTCTGGGAGGTAATCAAATGGCCTGTGGTTCACTGAGGCTCCCCGGAGTATCCGAATGATGCCACATTCCTGAAAGGCAGCTCCCCTGGGCGTCGTTCCTGGATGTGCCCGCTGGGATACGCGAAGTGTTAAGATTATGTTGCCCCCATCGTACTTAAGGACCACATCCCAGAAAAAATCTTGAGCACCGGGTGTCGAAAGGTTTCGAAAGAGTGTCGAAGCAGTGTCGGACGAGTGTCTCCCAGGTCCCGACACGTGAAAACCCTAGAGTTTCGGTACCTATTTTCATCTGGTGCTCGAAAGCCTTCCTGGTGGTCAAGGCTAAAGTAGGTTGGAACATCATAATGCTAGGAATTGCGTCTCCAATTCTGCCGGCCCGAATCCGAGAAATCCGAGACATCCGCGCGGAGCGCCAAAAGTTTGTGTTTGTGTTTCGTTTTCTCTCTCCGAGGTTCGCGGCGTGTTGAGAAATTCGTCTCCAATTCTGCCGGCCCGAATCCGAGAAATCCGAGAGATCCGCGCGGAGCGCCAAAACTTTGTGTTTGTGTTTTTTGTTTCCTCTCTTCGAGGTTCGCGGCGTGTTGAGAAATTCGTCTCCAGTTCTGCCGGCCCGAGCACCACAGGCCGGCCCCCGCGGCGCCCACGGCGCTGCCCACCAGCACCTGGGGCACCGAGTGGTCCCGCAGGGCGACCCGCGAGCAGCCTGCCGGCGAGAGGTGCCCCCCCCCCCGGCCCGAAGGGGCGGGCAGCTGCCCGCTGCCTCCTCTGGCCCACCCCCCCTCGCAATAATAGGTCGGGCACGCTCCCCCTGCAGGGGGTTGGTGGGCGAAAATTTAACAAAAAAAAAAAAAAAAAACGAAAATAAACAAGTACACCAACAATTTGCGCGAAATCGTCCCCAGAGGTGTGTCGCTGTGTTTGAACACTCCTCCTGTAGAGGGACCGGCCCGACTGGACTCTCGCAGACGAGAGACCACGGCGCTCGGACTGCCTGCCGCTCGTCCGCCTCCGGGGGCCCTGGCGCCAGGGCCCCCCCCGTGAGCCGTCCAGCCGCGGCCCACGAGAGAGAGGCGGCAGCGCTCGGGCAGGGGGGGACCGAGCCTCCCGGGGCCCACGCCCCTGCCTCCGTGCCTCCCTCCCTGCCCCTTTCTCCTGACTGCCACCCTCGCCCGTTCGCTCTGCCTGTCGCCCTCGAGTTCGCTCTCCGTCTCTGCCGCTGTCTCTCTCTCTCTCTCTCTTCCTCTCTCTCTCTTTTTCTATATCTCTCTCTCTCTGTCTCTGTCTCTGTCCATATGTATCCCTTTCTCTGTTCTCTCTCTCTCTATATCGGTTCTCTCTCTCTCTCTCTCTCTCTCTCCCTCTCCCTCACACTCTCTCTCTCTCTCTCTCTCTCCCACTCTTTCTATCCCTCGCTCTCTCTGCACATGGGCAGGTGGATCTGGCTCTGCCTTTCTCTACTTCTCTCCCCCTTGCGCTCCCGACCGCGCCATTAAAAGGTGTCGCGCCCGCGCGCCGTGCCGTGGCCGCGCAGAGCGCACGTGCCGCGCACACGCACCTCCAGCGCGCGACACACGTGTGCGCCGCCCGCGCGCCGAGCGCCGCGGCGAGCCGCGCGTGCGCGCCGTGCCCGCGCTCTGGCCCGTGAGTTAGGGGCACAAAACGTGGCATAAACACA
Organism: Prorocentrum cordatum; assembly: GCA_963575745.1. NCBI lineage: Eukaryota > Dinophyceae > Prorocentrales > Prorocentraceae > Prorocentrum > Prorocentrum cordatum. The sequence goes on from CAUYUJ010002359.1 coordinate 557,782, forward strand.
AAAACTCGGAGGTCCGCGCGGACTTCTCGGATCGGCGCCAGGGGCCCCCAGTCGGCGCCTCCGGCGCCGCCCCTGGCGCCGGAGGCGCGCCAGGGAGGGGTGGTCCAGCGCCGATGCGAGAAATCCGCGCGGACCTCCGAGTTTTTGTGTTTATGCCACTTGTTGTTCCCCCAGTGAGAGGATGCGCCGCAAGCGTGCGGTGTGGTGCGCGTGCCGTGCTGGTGCTGCTAGGAAGCAACTGCTGGGAGGTCGTCGTCGGAAAAAAAATGACGAGGATTTTAAGCCCCATTGCGGGGCCAGGAGAGCGCAGAATCGAATCGATAAGTCGGATCGGCGATCGACATGAATCGGATCGGCGGAAATCGGCAGCCGAGTCGGAAAAAGTCGAATCGGCGGAAATCGGCAGGCTAGTAGGCCTTCAATAAGAAATCGGAACCCAAATCGGAATCCCAAGTCGAATCGAACCGGAATCGGAAGCCATCGAAATCGAATCGAATCGAATCGGAGGTGTCGAAACGAGCCCTGCGGGGCTGTTGCGCCAAAGTGGGCTTCGGATCAAGCGGGAGTAAGCCGGATCAAACGGGAATGAGCGGGATTCAGCGGGATTCAGCCGGACTTCGGACCAGGGCAAAATCGAAAATTTGACCTCCCAGGAGTTGCATCCGAAGTGCTGGCGCTGTCGGGCTGGGCGAAAGGGGTGGACAGCAAAGGGGGGGGGGTGAGAAGCAGCTGACGCTGCTGCTTTTCCCGGCGCCTCTCGGCGCCAGGAGGCGCCCAGGTGTCGAGGGCTGCGAGGGCTGGCCCCGGCGGCGGGGCCGAAACCAGCTGCATGCAGCAGATTTCGAATCCCCCCCTTTCCCTATGCCCCCATTTCGTTCGGCCCGATGCTGTACCCGCGGTCTGGCATGCAAACAACATATTACCCCAAAGACAAACTCCTATCAACGGATGGCTTGATCGAGATGGAGATCGACCGGGAAGCTGGGAACCCGGAATCCCACCGAAATTGGCCCGGAACCAATAACCAAGAACCCGGGAACCCAACCGGCCAGGACCCCTTCAGTGCAAGCACTGATTGGGGAATGACGCCCGCATACCATGCGGTCTCATGCCGTGACCCTGCCGTGACCGAATCGAGCGCGTGAATTCCCATATGGACTCACCATGTGTCCTCTCGTGCAGCGCTGCGGATCTGTGGCCCCAGGGCTCGAGGCAAGGCAAATCCGCCCGCGGTGCCAAAATTGCAACTCCAAGATCTCAGGGAAGCGCAATGAGCATCGTTTATCCGATCCCTATCCCCAGCGGCGTGGCCTGGGCCCCACTGGCCGATTTACCCTCCCTCGATGGGGATACAGGCCGGTCCCTTCGGGTTTCGAGGGTGTATCCCCAACTGGGGGGGTAATTTGGTGGGGGTCTCCAAGAGGATGGGGATGGGGATGGGTGTCGGTTAAACGATACTGAAGCCATCCGACTGGAAGCCGAAACACCGAAGAGAGGAGGGGAAAGAGGAGCAAGCCTATGGGCAACAGCGACACCACCAGCCCGGCCACCTTAGAGGCCTCCCAGATGGGGTCGAAGTGGGTGGGGTGTCGGAGAAATCGCGCCGCATCGCCGATGCATTGGCGAAGCATTGGCCGGCGACGCCGGCGATGCATCCGCGCCGTCGGCGTGGAGAAAAGCGGGCTCCACATCGAGCCAGCCGCATCGAGCCGATGCATCTGCGATGCGGCGCGATCCTCCAACTCGGTGGCGCGCCCCAGGGTCGGGGGAGTGGGAAGGCGCGCGCGTGCCTTCTCAGAAGGCGGCGGGGCATCTCCGAAGCCCTCGCACCTTCTGCGAAATTCCCTGCGTCTCCGGGGAAGGCTTATGAGCATCGTTTAACCGATCCCCATCCCCACCAGTGTGGGCAGGGCCCCGCTTGCCGATTTACCCCCCTGATAGGGGATGTAGGCTGCTCTCTTCGGGTTTCGAGGGGCATAACCTCATGCCCGTGAGAATAAACACTAGGGGATAATAAAGTTCGGGGTTCAGGGAGAGATAATAAAAGTAGCCCAGCAGACCTCAGCATAATCTCGAAGTAAGAGATGATCAAGAGGAGACCAAGCCGAGCACGTTTTGAGACATCCTTGGCGTTTAGTTTTCATAGAAATATCATCAACAATGGCTTATCTCGCTGGAGACATCCTCGACAAATCCCTTGTTTCGCTTGAGACATCCTTCAGTATATGCTTGTTTCGCTTGTTTCGCTTGGGACATCCGCCTCGGTGTCCCTGGATAATCAACCGCGGCGATAATAAAGTTCAGGCGGGCGGAGGAATGGAGAAAGCGATATACACAAACAAAAAGAAACAATAAGAAATGAACAAGAAAAGGGAAACAAATCAAAAAGAAAAGAAAACAGAGGAGGAGGAGAAAGAGAGGAAAAATCCCAAGTTCAAATGTATTAGATTTTATTTACAAACGCTTTATGAAAATTAAAATTTTTAAGTGCTCGTGTAGGGTAGCTCATGTGCTTCATTTTCCATGGATAATCAACCCCAGGGATAAAAAAGTTCAGAGGGGGGGCATGGAGAGAGAGAGAGAGAGAGAGAGAAAGAGAGAGAGAGAGAGAAAGAGAGAGATACATCATAAAGAAAAAACAAGGAAGGACTTAAACCATGGGCATGGGCATGGGGTATCTAAACATAGCGTTTCGAGGTGATAATGAAGTTCGGCCTCAGCGCTCGCCGCCCAATTTGAATGTTGTATAGGGCGACGATAATCAACTCTAAACACTGAAGGGGGGGGGTCCCTTTATTATCATCGGCATGCGGTTATCTCCAACTGAGGTGGTGAGACGGTGGGGCTCGAGATGTGGATGGGGATTGGGATAGGGATCGGTTAAACGATACCGAGCTTAGAGATCTTCTCAGAAAGCCGGAGGGCCTCCGAGCCTTCTGAGAAGGCCTGCCCCTCCTAGGGAAACCGAAAGGTACCAATACCGCTGCTCCCCGGTCCTCTCCCGGGGGTTTTCTGACCCAGGTCAATCCAGACCCGGGTCAGCAGGAAACCAAGAACTGCAATGCAGGAAAAAACAACTGCAACGCAGGTCTTCGCAAACCCGGGTCAGCCAATACGAGCGGCCGCCTCGCGGCCACGAGCGGCTCGCTAACCCGGGTCAGCCAGAGGGGGTTTTCGCAGGATCCTGCAGGATCCGGTGCCCTGGCTGACCCCCGTCTGCACTGACCCCCGTCTCGAGGCTCCCGACTCTCCCAGGTTGCGCTCTGACCGGGCGTTCGAGGCGGATCCAGCGGTGGCGACGAGGGCCTCGGGGAAAACGGGCGCGAAGGGTATGGCGGTATCGGCACCGCTTCCGATCCTCCGAGGGGGGCCCCTTCTCGCTGCCCCCCAGGGCTCGCCGCTGACTCCACCACCACCACCACCATGAGTTGGACGGGGAGGGGGTCCTCCTCCTCCTCCACCACTTCTTCCCCCTCCTCCTCCTCCTCCTCCTCCTCCGCCTCCTCCTCCTCCTCCTCCGCCTCCTCCTCCTCCCCCGTCCTCCTCCTCCTCCCCCTCCTCCTTCCCCCCTGCAGCTGATGGTGGTGGTCATGGAAAACAGGTCCATCAACACCTGCTCGGCCCCCCTCCGGGGAGGCCCCGGCACCTGCCCCGCGCGGCCGAGGCGGGCCGGGGCCGGGCCCCGCAGGCACTCCGCCAGGAGCACGCAGAACAGGCCAACGGCGAAGCCAGAGTGCCCCGACGGCATGCCTCGGCACACAGCAGGAGAATACACATAATAATAACAAAAATAAAGTAAGAAGAAGCAGAGGGACAATAAACATAATAAAATTATAATGAACGGAAGCATGAAATAACGATACTAATAATAGGAAGAAGATGAAACATAAGAAGACGAATCATAATAATAAAACAAATAAAAAATAAAAAAAAATAATGATGATAATAATAACAATAAGAATAATAATAATAATAATAATAATAATAATAATACACAAACGGCATGAACATAAACTTGTGGCGTTCCGCGCGGATTTCTTGGAGCCGCGCCGCCGGGGGGTCCCAAGCGCCGATCTGAGAATTCCGCGCGGAGAGCCAAAAGTTTATGTTTGTGCCATTGTTTCTTCTTCGACACAGGGGTGTTCGGTAGCCAATCACGTGTGCGTTGTATACCCTCGCAATTCCGTCAGAATGCACTGGCGTCGATAAAAGGCCTCCTAGACGGGGTCCGAATAGGTGGGGTCGGGGTGTATCGGCGATGTATCGGCGATACGTCTTAGAAGGCGAACGACCGACCCCGCTTTTGACCACCAGCCCGCTTTCAAACGGGAGCCAACCAATACCAACTTGGTCGCGGGGGACGCGACCGCGATCGCGGGTGTCAAAATATGATCGGCATGCCCGCTAATCCTACCTAGTTTCGCAACGCGCCCCCAACACACCGCACTGTCGCACCACAGCTAAGCACTGTCCCAGACGACGCAAGGTATCGTGCCAGACGAAGCTCCGGTACAATGCCAGAACACTTCGTATTATACAATTTTTGGGTACCGTACCAAGTGCAATTCGGCCAGGCCCGCATGTGAGAAAATACATAAAAAAACGCGAATTATACCAAACGCGTTTGGTACAATACGAAGTTTTTCGGGCACTGCAATGCACCGGTACCGGCTGTGAGAGCGCCGTGGTACAATATCGAGGCTTTCCAATATTATACCAAGTCGTTTTGGTGCGATTCCTCGCGTCGTCCTGGACTATGGTATGACTTGGTTTGGCTTGGTTTTGATGGTATGACTGGGTATGACTCGTGCTGCCGCTCACGGGGTGCATGGTATGACTTGGTCTTGCTTTGGAGCGATGGGTAACTTTCCAGACACGTTTGATGCGTCATTTTTCGGCCTTCGCCGACACTGCTGAATTACGGTGCGTTCTGCATCTGGCCGTTTGAAAATCGCCGTGGGACATGTCAAACGGGAAGGCGGCTGCGGTCGCGCAGGTGGTCGTGGCGGCGATTTTCTCGGCAGCGGCGGCGATGGGAGGTGGCGGCGGCGAGGGGGGGTCGGACAGTTGTTACAGAGATGGGCCCGGTTTGGATGACCGCATGGCACCACCGCCCATCGCGGTTGCCCACGCGGGCGCCCGTTCCAAAATGCCCACTCACGGGCGCAAGGGCACGGAGGGCGCGGCGCGCAAGAAACCCATCGGACGCTGTGAGATTTCGAAAATATGAATCGCCAGTGGGCACTCACTCGGGATTGTCCAGGGAACCCGCTGGGAATGCACGGCGCGCGCGGGGGGTGGGGGAGGGCGGTGGGGCGGGGCGCGGGGGGGGGGGGGCAGGGCTGCGCGCGCGCGTGGGCCGGGGGGGGGCGGGGGGGAATAATGGGGGGGCCGGAGGGCAAGAGCGGGGGCGAAGGGGGGCGGGGCACGGGGGGCGGATGGCGGCGGCCGCATTGGGGGCGAAGTCCCTGGGGCGCACGCGCGGGGCGCGGCGGGGGCCCCAGGGCCCAGGCGCGGCAAGCCACGCGCCTGAGTGTCCGCGCCGACGCTGGCCGTCGACCATGGCGCCTCATGAGCCGTTCTGCCGTTGCATTCGCTCGTGATCAGAGTTCGCAAACCGCCCAGGCCGTCGTCGGCCGAGGCGCGGCAGCCGCGGGGGGGAGCAAGCAAGTCAGAAAGGGGCAGCGTCGTTGCGCGCCCAGAGCCCTGAATTAACAGCGCGCGCAAGGCGCGCCCGGCGGCGCCGGCAGGCGGGTGGGGGGGGTGGGGGACTTTTGCAGAAATCGCACGTCCGATGCGGCGCGAAGGAGGCGTCGGCAGCGAGGAAGGTCTGTGAAACAATCTCGCGTTTGACGCGCGGCTCGGGGGGGGGAAGCGCGAATATGTCGCGCCCGACGGGGGCCAGGGGGCTGCGCGCAACTGCAGCGCGCGACGCCGGGGCGCGCGGGGATGGGAGGGGGGGGGGGCGGCGGCCACGCGGCGACCGCGCGGCGGGTGTCTGGGGAGAGGGGCAGGGGGAACTCTGCAGGAATCTCACCCGACAAGCTGCGATGGGGGGGGGGGCGAGGGGGGGGAGGGGTACTTTGCAAAATTCGGAGGTCCTAAAACGCGCATCAATATCAATTTGACGGCGCGACCGTCGCCGTTAAGTTTGGGAAGAAGGTCGGAACGTGAAGTGCATCAATTCTGGCGTTGGGAAATGTCCTGGTGATTATAGAACTCATTGCTTTGGGCAGAAGTTCTTGCGTCGCGAGCCGATTCGAAAATCGTCGCCAAAGACGAAACCTACATCGACCCTTCTACTGAGTGCGCATCAATTCGGGCATCAAAACTGACGTTGGGAATCCATTCGAGCATCAATATGGGCACCAAAATTGGCGTCGGGAACCGACTCTGACATCGAAACCGAAATCGACTCTTCTACTGGCTTTGTGTGGATCTCGGCATCAAAATTGACGTTGGGAGCCGACTCTGATATCGACAGCGAAATCGAAACCGAAATCGGCACTTATACTGAGTTTGTGTCAATGCGGGCATCAAAACCGACGTTGGGTATCGATTCGGGCATCAAAACGGGCATCAAAATTGGCGTCGGGAACCGACTCTGAAATCGAAACCGAAATCGACACTCCTACTGAGTTTGTATCAATTTGGGCATCAAAATTGTCGTCGGGTATCAATTTGGGCATCAAAATTGACGTCGGGACCCGACTCTGGAATCGAGAGCGGAATCGAAAGCGAACTCGACACGTCTACTGAGTTTGTATCACTTTTGGCATTCAAATGGGCGTTGGGAAGAGCGTTGGGACTTTTGGACTTTCGCTCGGCGCTGGGAAAAACGTTTGGACTTTTGTTGGGAAAACCGCTGCGATCGTCGCTCGCATCAAAACGGACGCGGAGAACCGCGCCAACCATTGGAGCCGGGAGACGCGTCGGGAGTCGCCACGGACGTCACGGCAAGAAGGGGCCTTGGAGAACACGGGCGTCGACGTCGGAAGCGCACGGCAGCCGTCGCGGGAGAGATGGAACCGATCGGGAACGGCGCCGAACATGAAAGCGCGCGACCAATGACCGCATGGGCGATGGAAGCGCGAAAAAGAACGGGCGAATCGGATGCTAAGCGATGTCGGTGGCCGCTGGCCCTCTCCAGCGCCCCCGCTTTGGGCCTTCGCAACGCATCCAACGAATATGCGCATTGTTCGAAGCTCTTGAACTTGGAGAAAGGTCCAGGGGCGGGCGGTGGAGGCCTCTGCAGGGCAGCTCTCCTTTGAGCGCGTCCGCCCTTGGCCTTGAGCCTGCAGCCCCGCCGCTGCCCCCTTTCTCTGCGTGCGCACGCACGCGCGCGCAGCGCGCAGTATGCAATGCAGCACGGTTGCGACACATCCAACAAAACCTGCGCTGAACTCAAAACTCGTGAGCCTGCTTGAAAGCGGAGAGGAGGAACGACAGCGGCAGGCCCTGCAATCACCTGCCAACAACGGGCGTGTCGCCGACGGACGCCAGCAAACATCAGCTGGGAGAGGGCGGAGGAGGGTCGGATAATTACGTGAACGCTACACATGCACCAGCTATCACGTATCACCCCACTTAACGCATTGCATAATTCAGAACGCGTGACAACGTGCGACTTTCGGTGCGCGGACAACTAAATACATGTGACATATGTACACTGCCAGTTGTGAAAATAAAGACAAACACATAGAACGATAATGCACGTGCGGCGTAAGTTCCTGTATATACACTGCAACTGCTGTCAGTGCGCTGCGTCAGAGCAGAGACTGTCAGGGAAAGGGAGGAGAGGAACCTAAGATTTAAGAAACTCTGACACAATGAAACCAGGATCCCACGGCCAGAGTGTAGGGTCCAATCCAGGATCCACGGCGCCCACGGCCAGAATCCTTCTCTCTTCCTCCTCCTCCTCTTCTTGCTCCTCGTGATTCCGAGCCCTTCTCCCCAATTATCCTCTGACTCCGCCTTTTCGCTTCCCCCACGCGCCCTGCGCGGGCGCTGCTTGGCTGGAGAATGTACGACTTGATTTAACACAAGTGGCGACACTGTCGGATGCGCAAGGCGTCGCGTTCAAACCTGATTCGAATGACACTGTGGGAATCGAACTTTAAAGCGATCAGCGCGTGCGCGAACACGGTTTTCAAGCACCGACGTTTTTGACAACGCATGGGCGGCATTGCAACACTTTTGCTAACAGCACGTGCGAGCATCAACGCATTTCGTGACGAAACCAACATTTTGGAACGATCTCCGCAACACAATGACCAACACATACACAACAACTAACGCATGTTGCAGAACATGGATTCTCGCGCAATCAACCTGCAACATTTTTTGGCACGCAAACCATCAACGCATTGAGACAACGCGCGCTTCGGAAATCGGCACGTCGACACAACGCCGCACAACACCAAAATCGACACGTACCCCCAACGTTTTAATTCTCCATGGTTAGCGCGCCACGCCCGAGTCAGTGTTATGCTCATTTGCGCTTGTTCTTGGCGTTACCCTGTGTTGGCACACGGTCAATGCCCAAAGTCACTGTGGAGGTTCGCGCGCCAGTGTAGCGTCGACTCGAGTCGACTCGCACGAGCCAATCAGGTGGTATGGAAGGCTCCCCTGTGCTGCCGCCGACGAGGCGCGTGAACCTGCCCGGCAAGCAGGCGGGGCCCAGACGCGTCGTGCCGCGAAGGGCCCGCGTCGAGGAACTCCGGCGCGGGGTGCAGCTAGTTGGCCGACCCGGCCCGGGCGGACAGTGTGTCAACCTGGGGTCGGGTTTTCGAAGATTGTGGGAGATTTTGAAATTCGTGTTAAGAACTGGCATTTCTCGCACCTGTAGTGGGATATGCATGCCTGGGCGCGTGCGCCTCGCAGGGGCGACGACGTCTGTGCATGCCGCAGTCCCCGTGCTGCCGCCGGGGGAGACTCCGAATATATCATAAGGGACGGCGGGGCTCTCCCGGCCACGGCAGGCCTCGACCACCACGGGCAGGTCCTCCGGCCTGGATCTGAGGAGCGGCCCGAAAGCCACCTTTTCCCCCTCCTCCTCCTCCCTCCTCCTCCTCCTCCTCCTGCTGCTCCTCCTCCTCCTCCTCCTCCTGCTCCTGCTCCTCCTCCTCCTCCTCCTCCTCCTCCTCCTCCTCGTCCTCCTTATCGTCCGAACGCTGACACGGTCCACGAGCTGATGACCTACTTGAGGGTCCTCAATGCGTGTAGGCTGGACTGGGTTAAGCCTGAACCCAACGTGGTCTACAGTCAACACGTGCATTAAGGACGGGTGATAGGGACGCAAGACCCGTGGAGGCCTACGTTGTTTTTTTAGGGCGGCGGGCGACCAGTGATAATGGCAAGGACGGGCCTCAGAGGCAAGGACACGAGGGCATCCTAGATGAAGGCGCGCGCCCTTACTAGGCGCGGTGACTGTACATCTCAGCGTCTTCACCGTATCCACTGCCAGCATGACCATGGGGGGGGCATGCGCACCGCTCCTGGGCCCAGGCTGGGCTCTGCCAGGGGCAGGTGGGCCACGGCAAGAGCCAAAACCAAGCAAAAACATCGGAGCTTCGTGCGAATGTCTTGGATCGGCGCTGGACACCCAGGGATTGGCGCCGCGCCTCCAGGGACCCAGAAATCCGCGCGGCGCGAAACCCTCCCAAGCCGTGTTTGCGCCGCTGTTCCTCCGACGTGCGCCACTCTTTTCGCCCGAACCTGGGCTTCTGGGGCCCCTCCGAGGGAGGATCGCGCCGCACTGCGATGATTTTTTTTTGTTAGAGGGGGGAGGAGGAGGCGAAAGGGAGACCACGCTCACACCCGATCGCTGTCCGATTCGTGCCCAAACAACCCTGCCGCAGGACCGTCATCGCCCTTTCCTCCCGAAGGGGGAGGGGGAGGAGGAGGAGGAGGAGGAGGAGGAGGAGGAGGAGGAGGAGGAGGAGGAGGAGAAGGAGGAGGAGGAGGAGGAGGGCGCCGCACTGCGATGCTGTGGAAGGCTCCCATGTGCTGCCATCGGGCGCCACGTCGGGCCGCAACGAGCCGATGCACCTGCGGCGCGGCGCGATCCTGCGACCCCGAGCGGGCCCTGGTCGGGAGGCGGCCGCCCCGTCGAGTGGGCCGGCGGCCGCCGAGGGGGCGCTCCCGCGCGGCAGGCGGGCCAGGAGAGGGCGGGGGCGGGGGAGCTCCCGCGGGGCGGGGCCCTCAAAGTTTCGTCTTGCTTTTGGTTTTGAGTTCGTCTTGTTGTTCGCTGTGTGTTGTTCGTCATGTTGTCCGCTGTGTTCTTTCGCCTTTGGTTCTCGTTTGGTTCCCAACCATCCCCTGGTGTTGGGTCCTCGTTTTGATGAGACAGCGCCACGCGTCCCTCCTCTCCTCGCCTCGCCTCGCCTCGCCTCTCCTCTCCTCTCCTCTCCTCCTCCTCCCCCTCCTTGTCTCCCTCCTCCCTCTTCCCATCCGCCTCGTCACCTCCCTGCGCTTCACCACCAAATGCAACGAATCGTGGCCCCCTAGGGAGCTCCACCGAAGGCTCCAGTGGCAGGGTCCGCATGCGTCAACGCCACCCAGGACAGCGCTTCGTGGCCCCATAGGGACCTCCAGAGAAGGCTCCAGTGGCAGGGCCCTCATGCGTCAACGCCACCCAGGACAGCGCATCGTGGCGACATAAGGAGCTCCACCGAAGGCTCCAGTTGCAGGGTCCGCATGCGTCAACGCCACCCAGGACAGCGTCTCGTGGCCCCATAGGGAGCTCCACCGGAGTCTCAAGCGGCAGGGTCCGCATGCGTCAATGCCAACCAGGACAGCGCTTCGTGGCCCCATGGGGAGCTCCACCGAGGGCTCCAGTGGCAGTGTCCGCTTGCGTCAACGCCCTAAGTACAGCGTCTCGTGGCCCCGCAGGGACCTCCAGCGAAGGCTCCAGTGGCACAGGCCGCATGGGTCAACGCCACCCAGGACAGCATTTCGTGGCCCCATAGGGAGCTCCGCCGAAGGTTCCAGTGGCAGGGTCCGCATGCGTCAACGCAACCCCGGACAACATTTCGTGGCCCCACAGGGGGCTCCACCGAAGGCTCCAGTGGCAGGGTCCGCATGCGTCAACGCCAACGAGGACAGCGCTTCGTAGCCCCATAGGGAGCTCCACCGAAGGCTGCAGTGGCAGGGCCCGCATGCGTCAACGCCGCCGAGGACAGCGCTTCGTAGCCCCACAGGGGGCTCCACCAAAGGCTCCAGCGGCAGGGCCCGCATGCGTCAACGCCAACCAGGACAACGCTTCGTGGCCCCATAGGGAGCTTCACCGAAGGCTCTGGTGGTCAACGCCGCCCAGGACAGCGCTTCGTGGACACATACGGAGCTCCACCGAAGGCTCCAGTTTCAGGGTCCGCATGCGTCAACGCCACCAGGGCAGCGTCTCGTGGCCCCATAGGGAGCTCCACCGAAGGCTCCAGTGGCAGGGCCCGCATGCGTCAACGCCCTAACGACAGCGTCTCGTGGCCCCACAGGGACCTCCAGCGAAGGCTCCAGTGGCACAGGCCGCATGGGTCAACGCCACCCAGGACAGCGCTTCGTGGACACATAGGGAGCTCCACCGAAGGCTCCAGTGGCAGGGTCCGCATGCGTCAACGCAACCCAGGACAGCGCTTCGTGGCCCCATAGGGAGCTCCACCGAAGGCTCCAGTGGCACAGGCCTCGCGCGTCAACGCCACCCGCGCTTCGTGGCCCCAAAGGGAGCTCCACTGAAACTGGTACCCACAATGCGATAAACGCAACTGCATATGGTTGGGTCCTTCGTCAGGCTAATTGTTCGTTTTGCTCTCCCTGTTATCCTGTACCTCCCTGCCAAAACGAATAACAAAACACAGCCGAATTCGAGCAGAACGTCCAGGTCCAGCCCTGCTGCAGCGCTTCCATCCAGACGTTGGGAAGCAGCTTCCAAGAGGTCTCCGCACAAGGCGCTGCACCCGAATGACAAAATTAAATATGAACCTGGGCTGGGCAGACTGACAAGGGATTTCGGGAGCGGCCAAAAGGGGGGTGTCCAAGAGGGGGGGGGGCAAATCATGACCGGCGGCATCTGCGCGGACCAGCGGCCCGGCGGAGGCGCCAGGAACGTAACGAAACAAGGAGAGGCGCCATGAAATCTGGGGAGATATCATGGCCCCCGCCATGAGATCCACCCCCCCCTAGTCATCACCCCCCTCTTTTCCGCCCCCGAGACAAGGGATTGGAACAGTTTTCCACCACGGATATATATATATATATATATATATATATATATATATACCGGTCTGGCGGTTATGCTGTCCATGTCGCCGCCCCACCGACACCCCGTCGCCGCCACATGAGCTGCTCCAAATAGGTTGCAGACAACATAGATCGCACCACATAGATTGCGCTGCAGACGTAGACCAACATAGACTGCACAACATGGACTGCACAGCATAGACAACTTGCTTGTACCATGAATACATACACACGTATTTATGGATTGCGCCACACATTTATTCAACAGCGCGTATTGCGTAACGTGTACAGCAGTACACACGTTTCACCATATTGGTACATATATATATAGAGAGAGAGATGCTAGAACCATAGCGCACGCTTCGCGCGCGCTCAAGTTCTAGCTAGGCTTGATGGGCAAAATGATGGAATCTGATGTGTGTCGCTTCTTGCATCCAGGGGCTCTCTCGGAGGCCCTGCGCAAGCCTCGGAACCGTATAGGAGGGGAACTGCGGAACCGCGGAAATCATTAATTTCCGTTAGGTGTTCAACGATTCGGGGCCGTCAAAGGCGTCCTGGTCTCTTTTCTGGGAGCTGAGCGGGGCCTTCATTGTGGTCTGGTGTGCAACAGTAGACAGGGGACGAACTTGGGAAAAAGGGAGTTGTGGGATTTCCATGATCCCAAGTTGCCGTACCTGGGCTGTGGGTTGAGAATTTTCTGGATACAGGCCACGGTCCGTTGGGTTGCCTCCCGGGTCTTCGTGCGAAATAAAAGGAATTTAACTGTTTCAACTCATGGGATCATGGGATCTCGATTTCTACGGTGGTTTCAGGGGCAGCCAAGCTGACACGAAGACGATCCAAGAGAGTGCCAAGACAGCGTCAAAGAGTTCAAGAGCATTCCCGAAACATTGTTGCATGTGACCCCGAAGTCTTGATGGGGCTCGAGGAAGAGGATACGGAGTAGGAGTCCCAACTTGAAACAAAAGAGAGAATCTCTGGAATTCCCTTTTGTTACCCAAATTCCTCGGTCTTGGAGTGTTGGAAGCGGGAAGACGTGAGGCGAAAAACGTCGACAAAAACCACTGGAAAGCAACGATCCTACCCTCTTCGGGCTCTCTCGGGACGGCTCTCGAAGCTCTCTTGGGATTTTTGGAGGCCTCGTCGGGGATGTTTTGGGAGCCTCTCAGGGGTCTGGGGTGTGTTGGAAGCCTCTGGGGGGTCCCGGAGTCCTCTCAGAAGCCTCTGGCGGCCTCCTGCTCCCGCTCTTGTGGCCGTCTTGGGGCCGTCTCGGGGCCGTTTTGGGGGCCTCTTGGGCGGTCTTGGGGGCCTCTTCGGCCGTCTTGGAGCGTTGGAAGCATGAAATGGTGAGGAAGCAAAAAACCATCAACAAAACAATGAATATTAACGATTTTAGGTTCGCCGGGCGCTCTCGGGAGGCCTCTCGGAGCTCTCTTGAGGTCTTTTGGAGGCCATCTGGGAGCCTCTCGAGCCGCCTGAAAGCTATCCTGGGTTGCTTGGGAGCGTCTTGGGACTTTCTTTGATGTTCTGGGGGCTTCTTGAGGTCGTCTTGGGCTGTCTTTGGGCATTGTGGGGGCTCCCCGGGAGGTCGGGAATCGCAGTACTGGGAGCGTTCTGCAAATGTTCCGGAAGGTGTGGAACCCCCGGGAGGAGAGGGGGCGCGCATTTGTTGAACTTGAAAAAAAAGGGGATTGTTGAACTTGCAAGAAAAGGGGGTGTGGGCTCCCCAGGAGGCCAGGAAGCGCGGTACTGGGAGCGTACACGAGATGTGAGCGAGGGGGAGGACGCCCCGGGAGGGAGCCTGGCGTATCTGTTGATATGCATACATTGGAGCATACATATTGCACCACCGATATTGCAAAACTTAGGTTGCGCATCCTCGATTGCACAACATCGGTTGCACAACACATATTACACGCCATAGCTTGCATACTATAGGTTCTAGAAGGCATGTGTTGGCCACAGGTTTTGAACCAGGTTGCACCACATACAGTGCTTCACGCATGTCGCAACAACGTGCGTTGCTTCATCTCTCTCTCTGTCTTTCCATCTCGATCGTGTTTATTGCATAACATAGGTTGCACCACACGTATTGCACCATAGTTTGCAGCATATCTAGGTCCATATGTCTAGCGCCCCACATCTATGGCACAACGTATACTCACATAGCGGACGGCACGACGTAGGCTGCATCACATAATCCGCACACCATAGCCTGCAGAACATATGTTGCTCCACGTGTATGGCGTCACATCTATTGCTAGATCGCACCACATCGAGTGCAAGAAACACACCGTCCGGGGCCCATGCTGGCCAGCACATCCGTGTAGATGCATGCACATATAGACTAGACTTAGGTCGGGCCTGTCCCCCGACGGGGGATTTCGGGCCAACAGAATTTTACCTAACAGCGAAGACTGATAGGTTTCTAGTGGGGTCACAAGAGAGCATCCTGATTCCCCAAGGGGGTCTGGGCAGGATCCGGGGGATGCCAGGGAAAACCGGGGATCCGCGCCTGATATGGGGGAACTCAGTCGGGGGTGCCGTGGGTGCCCGCCTGATATGGGGGAACTCAGTCGGGGGTGCCGCGGGTCCACGCCTGATATGGGGGAACTCAGCTGACGGGTGCCGCGGGTCCACGCCTGATATGGGGGAACTCAGTCGGGGGGGCCGCGGGTGCACGCCTGATATGGGGGAAGTCAGAAGTCAGTCGGGGGGTTCTACTGCTACTAGTGTTTCTACTGCTACTACGATTGCTCCCATTACTCCTACTCTTTCACTACAACCACTACAACTACTACTTTCACTACTACCACTACTACCATCACTACTACTTCTGCTACCACTACTGTTGGTATTACTGCTGCTCCTGCTATTGCTGCTGCTGCTGTTGCTGCTGCTACTGTAGCTATTGCTACTGCAACTACTGGGATTGCCACTGCGACTGTACCTGCGACTGCCGTTGTCATTGCGATTGCCATTGCGAATGCGACTGCGACTGCGAAGGCATCAGAATTCTATAACAGGACTCCTACATGAATCTCAAAAGGAATGCTCCCAGATATGCTTCTACACATCGCTGTTAGGTTCCTTTGCCGGGATAATGTTTAACTCAGAAAAAAACCGAAAAATGCTCAAACTACTCGAAACAAATCCTCCCCTGACTATGGTTTGACTATTTTTGAACCTTCCCCCTGTAGAGGGACAGGCCCGACTGAATCCTAGCATGAGCACGCCCTTTTGTCCCCCGGGCGCCGCAGTCCAGCAGGCAGGACCCCTTCGGCCGCGGACCCAGCAGGACCAGCTTCAGCAGCGCGTGGGGCACGCTGACGACGACGGAGAAGATCAGCAGGCAAAGCTCTCTCACCTCCCCCCCCCCTCCGGTATAAAGTGCAGCCGGGATCGGACAACATCGGATCGGGAAATAAACATTGATTCACCAATGAAAGAATCCTTAACCTTCTGGGAGGGGACCTGAGTCAGGAGGGCCCAAAACATCAGGGATAGAGTTTTTTTTTTTCTGCAGACGTGTCGAACCAGACCGCCCAGAATCAGCACCCCTGATGTAAGACGGGGGCCCAAGTGAGGCCACGTCTTCGTCGTGTCAGTAGTCAAGGGGCCCAAGGACACACAAATACATACGCGCAAATCAAAGGATGCCCCATATTTTCTTATATTTTCTGGGTTGTGGTCTTCACGCCCAATTCCCATATTTTCCCACATTTTCTTAGGGATCGACGATACAATTGTGTCTGTGTGCTTGTTCCCCTCCTGAAATAGGCTTAGGGGCTCTCCTGTGCTCTTTGGACGCCCAAAATGGGTACCGAAAGAATGGGTACAATGCCCAACAACAAATGTTGTCCCAAACCGACAGCGGCCGCTGTTGAGCAGGCGGCCTTCTGTCTCGAATGGACACAGGCCGCGGCGGCGCGGACAGCGAATCCTGTTCAGAATGAACAGGAACTGCTGTTGGGCATCGTGCCCATTCTTTCCGTGCCCATCTCGGGCGTCCAGATGCTCGAAGATCCCACGCGGACCGCTGGAGCCCGTGGCTCTCTGGAGCCTGCCCGGGGCGCCGCGGCCTTCTCAGACCGTGCTCCAGCACGCTCCGGGAGCGCACCGGCACGCTCTGGAGGGAGCCCTCCCGATCCCGGGCCCGCCTCGCCTCGCCTCGCGTTGAGCAGGGGCCGACCGTCCCGGCATTCCTGTAGTCCTACCACGAAGTGTTCTTAGAGCCCAGCAGTGTTCCACGAGCAGAAACAATGTTCGTAGAACAGAAGCCCGATGATTTTGCTTAAAAAGTTCTGTGTAACAGAAAAACAGGCTCCGCCAGAAACGTTTGAAGAACATTTCGTGGGAGCCACAGAAGGTTCTCAGAGCATTGCTTCGTGGGGCTATGGGCGAGCCGGGACGCTTCGCCACTCCTCGAGCGCGGCCCCCCGCGGCTCCCGCCGGCTGCCCTCGGCGGCGAGCCCCGCGGGGGGGGGCGGCGACGGGGCGGGCCTCCTCGGAGGGCCTTCGGGAGCCTCCTCCTCCTCCTCCTGCTCCTCCTCCTCCTCCTCCTGAGGGACGCTCGCTCCTCCTCCTCCGCCTCCTCCTCCTCCTCCGCCTCCTCCTCCTCCTCCTCCTCCTTAGGGAAGCTCGCTCCTCCTCCTCCGCCGCATCCTCCTCCTCCTCCGCCTCCTCCGCCTCCCCCTCCCCTCCTCCTCCATCCTCCTCCTCCTCGCTCCTCCTCCTCCTCCTCCTCCTCCTTAGGGACGCTCGCTCCTCCTCCTCCTCCTCCTGCTGCTCCTCCTC
This sequence comes from Prorocentrum cordatum, assembly GCA_963575745.1. Classification (NCBI taxonomy): domain Eukaryota; class Dinophyceae; order Prorocentrales; family Prorocentraceae; genus Prorocentrum; species Prorocentrum cordatum. Next base: position 574,813 of record CAUYUJ010002359.1, read on the forward strand.
CTCCTCCTCCTTCTCCTCCTCCCCCGGCCTTCTCGGAGCCTCCGGAGCAGGCTCCGAGCCCTTCCCGAAGGCGCGGAAGACTGCTCAAGAGGCGCGAGGGCCTCTGAGAAGGCCAGAAGGCCCGCCGCCTTCCGAGAAAGCCTTCTCCCTCTCATTAACCCCCCCTCGCTCGCCGCCGATACTCCCCTCGCGTGCCGCCACATCTCCCCTCACTGCGGGGGCAGATAAGTACCGATGCCGCCACTCCTAAGACCTCCCCGATGCCGCTCTCCCCCTCCGGGCGTGCTGGCCCAGAGCCCCGGAGAGAATCCATCCGTGGCAACGAGGGCCGTCCTCGGGTGCTCCTTCGCGGGGTGGCAGTTAAACGGGGGGCGAAGCAGCGCTCCCCTGCCGTGCGCCTGTTGGGGCCCGCGGCGGCGGTTCGGGATCACTGTGTCGGGCCCCACTGGGGGCAACTTCCCTGCAATCCCCGATCCCCTCACGCTTATCTGCCCTCCCGTGGCCGCCCGCCCGCTCTCCAGGACGGGCTGCGGTGTCGGTACCTCGCTTCCTCCTCCGACTCGCCTCACGCCGCAGCACCGCCAAGGCAGCGATGCCCACCACCACGACCAAGGGCAGGAGGCTGTAGGTGCACGCCAGCAGCAGCCCCACCGTGAGCTCGTCGGGCACGGTGAACGGGCAGAAAGGCGCGGGGAACACCCAGCCGTAGGGGCACTCGCTGGACGGGCTCTCTGCGCGCCATTCTGGCACGCAGGGGTCGTGTGCCATCCTGGGCTCCCGGGCCGGCGCGCGCGACCTGAACCGCAGTGGCGGGGAGCCGCAGACGCAAGGCGAGGAGAGCAAGGGGAGGACTACTACGAGCCGGTCGTGGGCCTAGTTTCACCTTTGCGCCTTGCCCTGGGCAAATGCAGTTCGTGATGGGAACGCAAGAAGAGAAGAACCCGCGGAGCGGCCCACGGTGCCCCCCAAGAGCAGCCCGAAACGGCCCGCGAGGGCCCCAGGAGAGTCCCATAAGATGCCCGAAGACGTCCCCACGACGGCCCAGGAGGGCCGCAAGACTGCCCAAGAGGGCCCCACAACGGTCCCCAGAGACCGCCGCTGGTGTGTCCAGGAAGGGCCGAGTCAGCACCACCCCCTGTTGTTTCGTGTGGTCGTAGTGCGTAAACGCCTTGCGCGCTCCAGACTAGGAGAGCTCCTAACAATACACCACCACGTGTACAGGCCCTCCTGGCCCAGCCTGGAGGTACACCAGTCGAGGGCCCAGGATGGACCTGGCCAGGGCTGGTGGTGGTGTATGGTTGGCGTCCCTCCGACAGACGTGCACCCCACGACACGGAGAGCAGTCGATCTTCGACCAGAAGCGCGGCCCGCCACAGGCGATGATCCACCGAGCCTCACGGCGATTGGCCCCTCGGCTCCCCCGGCCCCCTCAGACCTCTCCGGCACGCGGGGACTGCGGCGCGCGCTCAGCTGGATCAGAACCGCATCGGAGCCTGCCAAAGACGCCAGTTCTTCTCCAGCCATCCCATTCTGCGCACTCCATGGCCAGCCCCCGCGGACCCCCCGCCCCTTGCCTGGGCGGCCCCCCAAACACGCCGCGGCCCCGCATTGCACACCCCCTCCTGCAGGGGATGAGGAAGATCGAATGACGTTTCGACGTGTGTTCGCCCCGAAATGGCCAACGCGCGTGCGGATTCAAATGGATTCGCGTGAGAGGGAAACACAGCACTTGGCGCTCCACGAATCTCGCTTCCAAAAAAGCCCTGTACAAACCCGTGACGGCCCCGACGAAACCGCCAAAAACAACCTTCGAGGCGGCGCGAAGAGCCTCCGAGGTCTGAGTAGAACACTGGTATCCGATGGTACCCCAATTATGTCCGCAACAGCTGGGAGAACACACAATCCAACAACTCAACCGTCATGTGGCTCAACGCTTGGCCACGTCTGAATTTCCACGATTGCAACGAGCGACGTCGAGCAATCAATTCAGCACATGGGACTACCATATACCGTATACATCTCCGATGTGAATCACGCGTACGGCATGCATGCACCACTGTTGATGTAACACAAGCAAACATACCGTGGCATGATCTAGTATACAGCGCAAGAAGGCAACAACACATTACGAAGAAGGTCACGTTGCATGACGCTGCGATCCTCTGGCATACAAGGTGAACTAATCAACCATGCAATGTGGAACTGACTTGAAGTCGCACCGCACCACTAACTCGATTTCGTGTAGGACTGCAGGATGCGAGCACGCATGTGGTCTGAATTCGTCATGGCGTCCTGCATGTGTTGTTCGATCTTATCGGGAGTGCTAGCTGACTCCCTTCAAGGCGGCCCGACTTCTCAAAAAATGATATCACACCGATGGATTACTTAATGACTTTCCAAGAAGCTGTCCCTTGTCTGTACCACGCCAATCTTCCTTGTGCGCATTGGAGATCCCAAGAATAGCCCAGCGATCTACGTAATTTAGTCGGGGGATTGCTAAGAAAGGAAGGCAAATGGAAAGTGCAATCAAGCAAACTGTGTCCTCGAAAATCGCGACCTCTCCACCTCGTAATGGAAGACTAGCCCAACCTCTGCATCCAACATCGCCCCAGAAGCGAACACGACACACATATACACACTCTGCGAGTGATAGATCAACTACAGAAATGAGTTACCCCAACAATGGTTTGTGTTTGTAGACTCTACAACCTATAGATAACATATCCTGTAAATATACGGACCATTACACGGATCTCTTGCTTTTCGTAGGGCCGGCTGAAAATCAATGTGGGGTAAGTCAATTATGTAATCGATCTCCAACTCAGAAGCACACGCGCACAGACCTCCCGACTAGCGTGCAAAGCCACTCGCTGTCCGCCCCAGGACTCCCGAAATGAACATAGCGACAGGCCGACACCGACTCTGGGGAATCGGTGCCATCCGAACTCCTCCAGGGCCTGTCGCATCCTCCCGCGCGAGGTTGCCCCTTTCAAGCGAAGAGGGTGAGGCTTCTTATTTCCGATGTTTCAAACAGCCTAATGACCGAACTCGGGCTAAACATGGACAAGCGTTCAGCTGGAACATTATATCGTGACCAACGCGGCCAATTTCCTCGCTGCATCAGGCCAGCCTGTCCAGGAGGGCGGGGGCGAACATAGATGCCTGCCCAGGAGTATGCCGTGTGGGATGCTGACGAAGGCCTCGCTGGAAATTCGCTCATTACGGTATACGCGACCCGGATAGTAAGGATGCGCGGTAAGGATGCAAGAACCTTGGAACGCCATGTTGACGTTTTCCGTGCAGAGCGCAGCAGAATGCCGAAGGATGCCGAATACCGAAGGCGCAAGGATGCAAGAGTAGCCGTGGA
>CAUYUJ010002359.1:583179-608365 GCA_963575745.1 Prorocentrum cordatum
AGCTGAATGTATGTGTAGGCTCACCCGTGTATCCAGCTGCTCATCCGTGACAGAAGAAGCACGCACCTTCACCTCTCCGTGGCCCTTGGCCATATTGCAGCGGACCCCAGCGCGGGACGCGCTCGCAGGCGCGAGTCCCTGCTAGAGCCAAAGCAGCTGCGGGATACTGTTGCATGCGCACGTACAGAGAAGAAAACCCCTCGCTCAGTGGATCCATGACGAAGAAAAGAACGACCTGGTCAAAATCCACGGGTTGTCCGATTCTGCAACCCGAGAAAAAAAAGCTGGGTCGCACGATAAATCAACTCCGCCTTATTGATCGACATTTCGTGACAACCAGAAAGGCCACCACCAACAAAACTCCACATATACCTGTTCCCAAAGGCCACTCCCCCCCGTGCTGGTGGCACGCCGTCCCGGGCACTCTCAAGGGGTGCGCCCTGAGCGGGGTGCCACGAACTCGGGGTGGGGAGAGGCCGGACCCCCTTATCAGGTAGCGGTGGCTTTTTCCTCTGATGAACATTGGGATCTCAAGGCAGGGTACCTCAAAAGGGAGCTGCAAAGCCCGCACAGCACAGACAAAGTGAATCATTCGGACCTGTCGTCTTGGTGGTGCGGCTGCGCAGTGAGATGGGGGAGGCGTAAGATGACAGAACAAAAGCGGCAGGAGCTGGGCGTCGAGGGGGGCCTCGCGGGGGCCTCTTCGGGGCCATCGTGTTGGCCGCCTGGGGCCGGTCCTGGGGCCCTCAGGGGCGTCGTGGGGGCCTCCTGTGGTCCTCTTGGGGTTCTCCCGGGGGCAGCGCCTGGGGGCCTTCCTGGGGCTTCCCGGGGGCCCCTGTGGGCTCCCCCAGTGGAAAGTCATCTCGGGGCCGTCGTCAGGCCTCGGAGGCCGTCTGGGGGGCGCCCCTGGGGCCGTGCAGGAGCTCTGCTGGGCCGTCCTTTTGCTCCTCCCGGGCGCCTCTGGGCTCGTCCTGAAACGGCGTTGGAGGCCTCATGGGCCATCGTGGATTGTCGGAAGCTTGGAGTGGGGGGGGAGCCCACGAACAATGAAAAACCAAACAAAATCATCAATGATTGTTACTTCTCGGGGGCACTGGTCTGGGGCCTCGGGCGCCCTCTGGAGCCTGCCCAGGGCCGTCCTGGCGCATTCTTGATGTCTTTGGGGAGTTTCGGGAGGCGAACAAAATCGAAATTTCAGTTCATGCCCCCCTCTGGCGGGCCATTTTGGGGCCGTCCTGAGAGCCTCGTGGGCCGCCTTGGGCGCCCCTGGGGGCGGCATGGAACCCTGCTAGGCCGTCCCAGTGCCTTCCTAGGGCAAAGACGGGGCCGTCCGGAGGCGGTGTCGGGGGCCTTGTGGGCCGTCGCGGAGTGTCAGGATGTCTGCGTGAAATGTCAGAATGTCGGCAAAGAGAGGCACAAACAACATGAAAAAGCCAAGCGAAATCAGTGATTGTTGCCCATCGGGGTGCTCGTCTGGGCCATCGAACGCGCAATGAAGCTGGCCTGGGGCCGTCCTGGCGCAGCCCGCAAGCACTCGTAGGCCGTTCAGACAAAATCTTCGGTGTTGCTCTCGGGGTGTCATAGACAAAGTGCGGTAGACTGTTGTATCATTGCAATGTGTGGGCCCTCTGTGCGACGACGAAGCCACTTTGGGAACCACGAGGGCGCCCCTGGAGCGCTGCCCGGCCATGTGTACCCGTGGTCGTGGTCCTGGGCCCGCGCTGGGCCTACTCTGAAATACATTTGATATACATATATGTATACACTCATATATGTATCTATACACACAAACATACACACACATGCACATATATATATATATATAGACATACACATACACATACACCCATACACCTACACCTACACCTACACCTACACCTACACCTACACCTACACATACACATACGCATACACATACACATACACATACTCATACACATACACATACACATGCATATACATATACATGTATACATATATACCTATATACATATACCTACACATATACATATACATATACCTGTACATCTAAATATACCTTACATCTACATATACATATACACATCTATACACATACATATAATATACTTACAGAAATGCATACACACAAGTGTCTATATATATATATATATATAGAAAGAGAGAGAGAGAGAGAGAGAGAGAGAAAGAGAGATCGGAAAATGGGGGGGTGAAATCGACGTGAAACGGAGACCCCCCCTACCGGGAAATCGATTTCGGTTTCGGGTTCGTGTCGTGCTTGCCGTGCGCGCGTGCTGGCGAGGCGAAGCTGCGTGGGCGGGCAAGAAGACATCCTCCCGTGGCTGGGCCGCGACCGGACCAAATGATGCTCCTCCCGCGGCCGGTGGCCTGCGGTGTCCCGCCGGTGTCCCGCTGGTGTCCCGAAATCTTCGTCTGGCTGGGCCGCGGCCGGACCAAATGATTTTTCTCCGGCGGCCGGTGGCCCGCGGTGTCCCGCGGTGTCACGTGGCATCCCGTGGCGTCCCATGGTGTCCCGTTGAATGAGATCGATCGTGATATCGATACTACGATTGATGTGGTGCTCCGAGGTGTCACGTGGTGTCCCAAAAAAGTGAGATCGATAGTGATATCGATAATGATATCGACAGGTGTCCTGTGGTGTCCCGTTGAATGAGATCGATAGTGAGATCGATCGTGAGATCGATGCTGGGATCGATGTGGTGCCCCCAGGTATCCCGAGTTGTCCCGCGGTGTCCAAAAAAGTGAAATCGATAGTGAGATCGAAAGTGAGATCGACAGGTGTCCCGTGGCGTCCCGTTGAGTGAGATCGATCGTGAGATCGATGTGGTGTCCCGTGGTGTCCTATGGTGTCCCGTTGAGTGGGATCGATCGTGGGATCGATAGTGATACCGATCGTGAAATCAAGAGGTGTCCCGCGGTGTCCTGTGGTGTCCCGTGGTGGCCCGTAATGTCCAGTGGTGTCCCGTTGAAAAAAATTGATCGTGAAATCGACAAGTGAGATCGACAAGTGTCCCGTAGTGTCCCGTGGTGTCCTATTGTCCTATGGTGTCCCGTTGAGTGAAACCGATAGCGAGATCGATTGATTCAGATGTTGGTTCCCCCCTTTCCCCCCCCACAACCTCCTTATCACCCGAAGGGTGGCCGTATAGGTGTATACACATATATATATGCAAAAAAGAATGAAGATGCCGAACGGTTATTCATTGTCCTTGGGTGCGTGGCTTGAAATCGATCCGGGGTGAGGAGTGTGCTTGTCGCGGTGTTGTTGTTGTTGTTGTTGTTGTTGTTGTTGTTGAGCTCCTCCGGCTGAAAAAAATAAGTATTGTTGATCTCCCCTCCGGCGCACATCGATTTTCAATTGAAGCGCCTCTCCCAGCGCTCGCACCCTGCTTTTCTGTATCAACGAACAGATTCTTCCTCAAACTGTACCCCTGGCTACCGGGTTAAAGCAACAACGGCTCCCTCCTAAGACGTCCTCACAATTTTGGCCAGGTCCCCCGCTCCCGCCTGAGACGTCCTCGCATTTTACTGTGGAATCGCGAACTCGCTTGGGACTTTGTTCTAATTTATTCAGGAATCGATCTATCGGCGCTCTAGAGTCGCGCTCTCGCTGGAAACTTGCTTGCAATATATTCAAGAATCGCGTTCTTGCGTTGGAACGCACCGCAATTTCTTCAAACGCCGCGCCCCCGACACTCAGGAACCCAAGGGTCGCGTTCACTCTTAAGACTCCCTCAAAGATTATATGGAAAGAGAGATCTCGCTGCCCTTCGCGGCCCCGTTGCAGCCCTTCGTGGCCCCCTCGCTGCCCTTCGTGGCCCCGTTGCAGCCCTTCGTGGCCCCCTCGCTGCCCTTCGTGGCCCCGTTGCAGCCCTTCGTGGCCCCCTCGCTGCGTTTCGTGGCCCCGTTGTAGCCCTTCGTGGCCCCCTCGCTGCCCTTCGTGGCCCCGTTGCAGCCCTTCATGGCCCCCTCGCTGCCCTTCGTGGCCCCTTGCCCCCTTGCCCTTCGTGGCCCGTTGCAGCCCTTCGTGGCCCCCTCGCTGCCCTTCGCTGCCCCCGTTGCAGCCCTTCGTGGCCCCCTCGCTGCATGTCGTGGCCCCGTTGCAGCCCTTCGTGGCCCCCTCGCTGCCCTTCGCGGCCCCATTACAGCCCTTCGTGGCACCCACGCTGCCCTTCGTGGCCCCGTTGCAGCCCTTCGTGGCCCCCTCGCTGCCCTTCGTGGGCCCATATATGTATGCCCTTCGTGGCCCCCGCTCGTTCGCGCCCGTCGTGGCCCCCTGTGCGTGCCCATCATGGCCCCGCTGTCGCCCTTCGTGGCCCCCTCGCTGTCCTTCGTGGCCCCGTTGCTGCCTTCAGTTGCCCCGTCCTTGCCCTCCGCGGCCCAATGTACGCACGCCCTTCGTGGCCCTCGCTCGTTCGCGCCCGTCGTGGCCCCATGCGCACGCCTTTCGTGGCCCCGCTTTCGCCCTCTATGGCCCCCAACGCTGTCCTACGTGGCCCAGTTGCTACCCTCGGTGGCCCCGTCGTTGCCTTCTGCGGTCCCGCATCATCTGCCCTTCGTGGCCCCCGTTCGTTCGCGCTCTTCGTGGCCCCATACGCGTTCCCTTCCTGTCCCCGCTGTCGCCCTTCGTGGCCTTCTTCGTGCCCTTAGCCCTGCTGTCGTTCTCTCTCTCGCTCTCTTTTTCGCTCGTCGTCGCCGTCGCCGTCGCCGTCGCCGTCGCCGTCACCGTCGCCGTCGCCGTCGCCGTCGCCGTCGCCGTCGCCGTCGCCGTCGCCGTCGCCGTCGTCGTCGTCGTCGTCGTCGTCGTCGTCGTCGTCGTCGTGGTCGGTCCCCTGTCCGTCCCTTTTGGTGTCGGGCTGCCGCCGATCAGCGCTGCCGCTGGCCAGACCGACGGTCCGCGGCCGCCCCGCCGCTTGCCGGGGCCCGGCCTGCAGAGAAGAAAGGTATACCCCCCAAAAGGGGCACGATCGAAGACGAAGAAGGCGGGTATCGATGGTTTGGGAAATACGCGTTAACGGACGATCGAGCCGATAAGAGGGACAAGTCTGAAAATGATTGTTGTTGTTGCTGTTGAGTGTTACTTTGTAAAGTATCCCAGTGCGGCCATATCTAGGAGTTGGAGCATTTAGGAAAGCAGCATCTACATCTACACCGACAGCTAGCTTATCTTATCATAGCTTAGCTTAGCGTAGCTTGTGATGCTAGGCTATGCTATGTTATGCTATGCTGCGCCATGCTATGCGATGCTATGCTGTGCTGCGCTATGCTATGCTATGCTATGATATGATATGCTGCGCTATGCTAGGCTATGCTAGGCTGTGCTATGATATGCTATGCTGCGCTATGCTATGTTATGCTATGATATGCTATGCTGCGATATGCTATGCTATGCTATGCTATGGTATGCTATGCTATGCTGTGCTATGCTATGCTGCGCTGTGCTAATGCTGCGATGCGCTATGGTAAGCTAAGCTAAGCTAAGATGAGACAAGCTAAGCTAGGCTAAGCTAAGCTAAGCTAAGCTACGCGAATATGATATAAGCTAAGCTAAGCTAAGCTGGGTGACCCCAGGGGCTGCAACAGGGGGAACCGCGGGGCGGATGCCAGGGGAACCGCCCGGGGCGGTTTCCACTGCCCGGCCCCTTTAAGATAGAGAGTAAGAACCCTTCTAGGCAGAGCCTAAGTAGGGAACAATTATTATTGTTGGACCCCCCAGGCACTTTGCTTTGGCGCTCTCGCCTCGGCGCTGGCTACATTATCATCGAACATGAGGCTCACGCTCGAGCGGTTTGGGGGGGCACTAAAACCAGCCCCCCCACAACAACAACGCTCCTGCTCGAGACTTCCTCCTTTTTTACTCAGGGCCGGTGCTCTTGCTCGCCGCCGAAAACCGCCGTCCCAACAAAACCAGCGTTCCCGCTCGAGACCTCCTCCCGTTTTACCTTGGACTGGCGCGTTACGCATTCTCTCATCGGCGCCGCCCACAGCAAGAACAACACTCACGCTCGAGACTTCCTCCCTGTTTTGCTCAAGGCGGTGCTCCTCCTCGCCGCCGAAAACCGCCGTCCCGACCAAACCAGCGCTCCCACCCGAGACTTCCTCCCGTTTTACGCTGTAATGGCGCTCGACTCTCTTTTGAATTGGCGCCGCCCCCAGCTAGAACAACGCTTCCGCTCGAGGCGTCCTCCCTTTTTCTTCCAGACGGTACTCGAAACTTCCTTCCTTTCTATTCAGGGCCAGGTCGTTGCCTCGCCGCCGACAGCCCCCATCCCCACTACAGCAATCCTGTCGCTCGATACTTCCTTGTGCTTTACCCTTGTCTGGGGTTCCAGTGGTGGTCTCGCATCGGCGCAGCACCGCGCGGGCATGTGTTTTCGAGGTGGGATATGTTGAAATTATTCGGAAGTGTGTTGCAAGACCTCATTGGGCCGCGGTGGGAGATCTGGGAATGGGAATAACGGACCCCGCTATCAAACAAGAGTCCCCCCATGATGGGGATGGTTATCATGATGGTCACATGCTTCGTGTGGAAACATCGCACATGAGGGTAAACTGATTGTTGTTGTTGGTGTTGTTGCTCTTGGTTGGTATGATTGTTGTTGTTGCTGTTGTTCTTGATGTTGTTTGTTGTCGTCGCCCCACCCGCAACCCACCCGCGCCCACCCTGCGACCCACCCCGCGAAACACACCGCGACCCAACCCGCGACCCATCCGCGACCCACCCGCGACCCACCCGCGACCCACACGCGACCCACCTGCGGCCCACACCCCGCGACCCAACAGCGACCGAACCGCGACCCACCACCGACCAATTTGCGACCCAACCCACGTTGGTTTAGCGAAACAATGGAGCGGTGGGGACGTCGGCAGTCTGCGCGACTCTGGAGAGGCCCGCCGCAGGCGCCAAAGTTTCACACACCATGCAACGAACCCGCCGCAGGTGCCGATTTTGCCATTCAACCAATGTGGGTGGGTCGCGGGTGGGTCGCGGATGCGTCTGAAATGGGTCTCGGGTGGGTCGCGGGTGGGTCGCGGGTGGGTCGCGGGGTCGGTCGCGGGTGGGTCGCGGGGTGGATCGCGGGGTGGGTCGCGGGTGGGTCGCGGGTGGGTCGCGGGTGGGTCGCGAGTGGGTTGCGGGTGGGTCGCGAGTTGGGTCGCGGGTGGGTTGCGGGGTGGATCAAGAGGCGGGTCGCGGGGTGGGTCGCGGAGTGGGTCGCGGGGTGGGACGCGGGTGGGCCGCGGGTGAAACGACGACAGCAAACAAATACCAACAACGCAACAATGCAACAAGCATAATCCTCACCACATATCCCTTTTCAGCGACGCGTCCAGGAAAGATGAATGACCGTTCGGCCCCCTCACTCTGATCTATACATATATATACACACATACACACCAAGCGGTCCGAAGAAGCCAATAACAACATGCAATAGGAAGGCGTTACACATATATTGGGTACCGTCCGCCCCCCAAGGAGGACGGAAAAGGTGAAGCCACTCGATCATTGAAGTGGGAAAGCGCTTTAACGTATACTGGAATCTGTGAATCCCTGGATACGTAGCACCCCGCAGATGCGGATAAGAGTGAGGGGCAGGTGGGGACGTCGACAGTCTACGAGACTCTGGAGAAGCCCGCCGCAGGCGGCAAAGTTTCACAAATCATGCAACGAAATGCCGCAGGCCCCGATTTTTTCGTTAAACCAATGAGGGTAGGTCGCGGGTGGGTCGAGGATGCGTCTAAAATGGGTCGCGGCTGGGTCGCGTTGGTTCGCGGGTGGGTCGCGGGTGGGTCGCGGGGTGGGTCGCGGGTGGGTCGCGGGTGGGTCGCGGGTGGGGTCGCGGGAAGGTCGCGGGTGGGTCGCGGGTGGGTCGCCGGTGGCACGACGACAACAAACAAACAACAACAATGCAACAACGCAACAAGCATACTCCTCACCACGGACGGATTCCCACTTCAGCCACGCACCCAGGGACAACGAATGACCGTTCGCCCCCCTCATTCTGACCTACTTTCAACGACGAATGTGTATGTATACTTACGTACATATGTGTGTATAATTATATACATGTTTGGACGTCAGTATATATATATATATATGTATAATTACATACGCTACATACTTATACCCATACATACAGACATACAGACATGCAGATATACAGGCATACATAAATATATGCACATACGTACATATGAAAATACCTCTAGATAACCACCATGGCGAAACTTGACACCTTTAAATCATAAGGACTTCTCAAACCAGTCTCGTCTCCTCGCTCTTCATCACACCCTTCTCCGTTCTCGCTGCACAAGTCCAGCGCAAAGCGGTTGGGTTGGGTTTCGAAACCTTACCCTCGAACAACACGACATGCTTGCCGAAACGCTCATCGTATGTCCCGTGCGGGAGATCTTCCACAGGGACACCAACAAGGAGTCCCGTTCAAAATGAGCACGACCCACACATCTGGCTGCTTCAATTGTTCTTATGCGTGGCCTTGGAGGTCTGGACCACTTCCATGGGGCCGGTCTGTCGTCCTGAGTGGTTGGCTAGACGGTCCCGAGGCCCAGCGAATGCCCCAGACGCCGAACATAACAAAAAGCCGTGCCCGTTTGCAATTTCTGTTGGAGCGTCGGATCTCTGAGAACCGGTGCCGCTCGTCGTGCTGACTCTTCCCGCGCCCTTTCCTTAGATCCGACGTTGCAAACGAAAATGCCACGTCGCATCAAAAAAAACGACCCGATCCCTAGACAATGTCTCTCTGCGTAAAATGTTTCAAGCCGGATCGACATGTGTGAGGTCCCCAGGGCCCGAAATCGAGCGAAGACGCGCGGCTCGAAAAACTTTGGTCGCCAGGATCTCAATGACTTCGATCGCACCCAAAGCACGGGCCGCGCCCCGCACGGGCCCCGCCCGGCCTCCGCCAGCTCCGCGTCCGCCCCGGCCCCGGCGGCCGCGGCGAGGTCCGCGCGGCGGCGCAGGAGGCCGAGCGCGCGCTGCAGGGAGTCCTGCAGGGGGGAAGCCAGGCGTCGTCTTGTGGGGGGTAGATCTTTTTGACGAACGAACGACGAACACACCAGGAATCCTAGAGGCCCCAAGAGGCCCCTGGAGGCACCAGGAAGCCCCAGTAGGTTTCAGGAGGCCCCAGGAGGCCCCAGGAGGACCCAGGCTCATGCGCAGAGACGCGCTCGTACTACTGAGGCTCATTCACACTCCAGTTCATTCTCAGTTAGATTCATTACCAGACCGTCACAACTGAAGCCCGTTTATACTCGAAAGCTCTTGCGCCTAGACATTCACGGCGGACATATGGGGAGCTCCACGAACAACGAACACACCAGGGATTGACCGAAACAGTGTTTTTCGTTTTGGTTTTGCCGTCGTTGTCCCTTCTTCTGTTTTCGTCCCGCCGCTGCTTCCAGACGCAATCAAAACGAAACGGCCCACGAGATCGCCAAAACACAGCCTGGGTCGACCCCTTGTCCTGAAGGGGAGGCCGGGCGTCGTCTTGGGGGGGATGGATGTTTTGAACGACCGAGCAACACACACCCATCTCGGGGATGGACAGACCTCCCTTTAGTAAAACGTGGTTTAGTGAAAACGACCTGAGGCCCAAACCTGGCGGGCGCAAGCCTGGAAAATAACGGCCGCGGCGCCCTCTCGAGAACCAAAAACGGACAATTCACTAATCGACGTGTCACTGTTGGGGGTTCTGTCCAGCCCCGACCATCCCCTGCGGGGGATCGGAGGGAGGAGTGCCTGGGAGCCGCCTTGGCGCTGCCGAGGCCTGGGTCCCGCGCGCGAGCGCCGGAGACGCTGCGCAGGAGCTGCGCAGGCGCTGGCGACCCACGAGCGGGGAACGAACCGGAGAGCGCCTGCCCGACACGCTGCGGGTTCGAGCCAAGCCACCGCGACGCTCACTGGCCGGCAGCCGTGGGGATGTGGAGCCCCGAAACGGTGCGGTGAGAGACCGTGCGGTGACCTCGGAATCGAAGGATTGCAAACAAAAACTCCTCCTCCTCCTCCTCCTCCTCCTCCTCCTCCTCCTCCTCCTCCTCCTCCTCCTCCTCCTCCTCCTCGTGAACGAAGGGTTTTTTTGCAATCCTTAGAACGAAGGTCTTTTTTGCAATCCTTCGTTTTTGTTGCAATCCTTCGTCCAAGACCTCACCGCACGGTCCGTCACCGCACGGTCTTGGGACCTCGGAGACCCCCGTCGCCCGAGGCGTCCTCGGAGAACGGTCCCGAGTCCCAAGACCGCGCGGTGACCCCGCATCCCCACCGACTCGCCACACGGTGCGGTCACCACCCCGCTTTGGGGGCCCCCGAGGAGAAGAGGCTGGTCTGTCCCAGCTTGCCCGCTTCTTCTCTCAAGCCCTCCTCCTCCTCCTCCTCCTCCTCTTCCTCCTCCTCCTCCTCCTCCTCCTCCTCCTCCTCCTCCTCCTCCTCCTCCCCTTCCTCCTCCTCGGGCGCCGCTTCCGGGCCCCCCCCGCGTGCGCAGGCTCTTGAGGGCCACCAGGCGCCGCCACCGCCGGAACGGACGCGAACGTCGAAGGGGCTCGTTCCCCATCCTCCCCAACTGCCCAATTATCCCCTCGCTTGCCCTCGCCACTGCCAAATTATCCCCTCCCCACTGCCAAATTATCCCCTCCCCACTGCCAAATTATCCCCTCCCCACTGCCAAATTATCCCCTCGTTACCCGTCCCCCCCTCGCTCGTCCTCCTCCCTTGCCCTGCCAAATTACCCCCCTCTTCGCCTCCACGCCCTCTCACACGATCGCTCACTCGCTGGCTTGCTGACAGCACGGGATGCGCCAAAACGGCAGCAAGGTTCCCGATGGGGGCGCGAAGAAGACAGCACCGTTCTCAACACGGACGTGGCCTGAACTGACACGAAAGCCCCGCTCCAAAAAAGGAGTGCAGCCGTCGCCGACGCGAAACCAAAGTCAATATGTTGTCGAGCCAACGACTCAACGATATTCCACAAGTCTCCTGTCTCATGCGACACGGGCCGGACCGTCTTGGGTCAAGGCATCTCCGAGCCGAGATCTGGAAGGGCGTCTCCAACGAGATTGGCCCGACCATGCTGAACATGTGAAGAAGTCTCTGTGCGACCGCCCCTCGGCCGCAACGAGCATCTGACACAGCGGACCCGAAGGGTGGGCGCAAGCTGACCTTTTGGCGTCGGCACTTCTGCACTTGATAAAGATATCCCTGCTTTCATCACCATGACGCCAGCGCCGGGAAAGCCGGGATGGCTCCACAGGAACCACAACCTTGTGCGACGTGCGCATCCCGCACGACCGATTGCACGACCTGGTGCGCACAGTGTTGAGGCCCCCTCTGCACCAAACCCGTCCGCCCGAGTCCGACGACCCCCGCCGCACATCGAGTTGCCCGAGTTGATCGGAGAGGGCAGGGTGTGGATGGCATCGGCGGCGAGCCCAGGGGGGAAGTGAGAAGAAGAATGTTTTGTTTCAGAAAGCTCGGGAATCCCTGGCCTTCTGGGAGTTTTCGTAGCCTCCCCCGACGACTCACCGACCGCCCCGAATGGCCTGCCAAGAGCCAACAGGTGTCCTGAGGACTCCAGCAATGTTCTTAGAACGCACACACACAAAGCATCAAAACAAGACAGTCTCGGCCAGAAGCGTTCTAGAGAACATCTCGTGCAAACCACCGAAGGTTCTCAGAACATGTTCCAGTAGGCCTGTAGGCAAGCCTGGATCGGGGAGACGTAGGACTCGGGTACAGGGGACTCGGGTTGGCCTGACGGGGCCATACTAAAATTGACGAGACGCGATCTGAACTTTGACGCGAGCTCCCGCTGCAAACATCCCACGAAAACGGGACCGCCGCCGCCCCTGACAGGACAGGGGGCCCCCGCGACTTTTTGAGTCGACGCAGGCGAACAAATTAGGGCACGTGGCAGGAGCGCGAAAACGGGCGGAGGAGTGCCCGGGAGGCTGCGGGGGGGCAAGCTCAGAATGTCAAGGCAGTCGCGCGCGGGCTGGCGTGAACCCCGGCAACACCCCAGCACCCCAAACCCATTCCAGCCCTGGGCTTCGAGCGAGGGCGCTGGAAGGCAGGAATGATGAGGACCCAGACCCCCGACGTCGTGATTTCTTCATGACGTGACCCCCAGGAAGCCTGGACCCCTTCCCGGGGACCGATTTTTAACCCTGAGTCGTTTCTGGACAGTCCCGAGGCCCAGCGAGGGCCCCTGGAGGCTGGAAATAAAGAAAAAACCTCCCGCCGCGATGTCTTCGCAACGCGAGGAGGTTTGGGGAGGGAGCAACGTGGTATTTTTCCCTCCACACGTTGACCCCGGGAGATCTGGACCCCTCTCTCCCAGGACCGAGCACTCCATCCTGCGAGCCACTCTTGGGCTGGTCCCAGGGCCCGGCGAACACCGCCCGCCGCGATCGTCTTCGCAGCGAGGTGACGAACAAAAAATAAGGTGAGACAGAGCGGGAAGCCCGGAGTCGGGAGCGGCCAAGAGGGGGGTGGGGTGTCCAAGAGGGGGGGGTGCAAATCATGACCAGCGGCACGTGCGCGGCCCAGCGGGGGGGCCAGGGACGTAATGAAACAGGAAGAGGCGCCCTGAAACCTGTGGAAAATACCATGGCCCGCGCCATGATATCCCCCCCCCCCTGTAAGAACGGTTTTTTGAAGGCAAATCTGCCTTCAAAAGAACGGTTTTTTGAAGGCAGATCTGCCTTCAAAAAACCGTTCTTACACTGAAGGCAGATCTGCCTTCAAAAAACGGTTCTTACAGAATTTGTTGAAGGCAGATCTGCCTTCAAAAAACCGTTCTTACAGAGTAGACCAGTCCTCACCCCCCTCACTGCCGCCCCCGACAGAGGGGGGGGTGGTCCTGCTCGGACGGGGACGGGGAGCGGCTGCGCGAGGAACCCGCCGGCGTGGCAAACTGCGCCGCCTGTGGGTGCCCCTCGCCGGCGGCCTCGCGGCAGGCGCGGCCGGGGCGGGGGGCGCGGGAGGTGCAGGGCGGGGGCTGGTCTTAGGTTGGGCATGTCCTTCGACAGGCGGATTTGGAACGACATGTTGAACCTTTTTCTACAAACGACCATCAGCACATACCCAAACATGCGAAAAGCATCCCCATCATATGTTCCATTCATTTTGGATATTCCTCCTGAAGAGGAACACGCCCAAATTAAGACTAACTAGCCCATACCCGCTGACCCGGGAGCATGTGAACCGGTTGGGGTCCCAGAAGGGGGGCCGAACGCACATATATATATATATATATATATCAGTAGCCGCCGCCTCCCGAGGTCCAGGGGGGAGACGCCGAAGGCAGGATGGGGCTCGCTGCATAGGGGATGTGCGGTGAACTGCGGGGGGGGATCAGGAGAGGGAGGAGGAGGAGGAGGAGGAGGAGGAGGAGGAGGAGGAGGAGGAGGCGGAGGAGGGAGGAGGAGGGAGGAGGAGGAGGACGAGGAGGAGGAGGAGGAGGACGAGGAGAAGGAAGATGAGGAGGAAGAGGAGGAGGAGGAAGAATGGAGCGCGCGACCACAGGTTTCCACACCACTCGGCCCGTGCCGCTTCGCACCATGAAACGCCACACGATTTGTGGCGACATCCTCGCATCATCATCAGCATCATCATTATCATCATCATCAGCATCGTCATGATCACCATGCTCGCCATCGTCTTCGTCACACCTCTCACACGTTTCGTGGCCCAATCGGGAGCTCCACTCAAGGTCCTAGTGGCGCAGTCCGCATGGCGGCACCACCCCATTCTGGCACACCCCTCACACGTTTCGTGGCCCCATAGGGAGCTCCAACTAAGGTCCCAGTGGCGCAGTCCGCATGGTGGCGCCGCCTCACTTTGGAACACCCCTCACACGTTTCGTGGCCCCAGAGGGAGCTCCACCAGTGGCGCAGTCCGCATGGCGGCGCCGCCCCATTTTGGCACACCCCTCACACGCTTCGTGGCCCCATAGGGAGCTCCACCTAAGGCCCCAGTGGCGCAGTCCGCATGGCGGCGCCGCCTGATTTTGGCACACCTCTCACACGTTGCCTGGCCCCATAGAGAGCTCCACCTGAGGTCCCAGTGGTGCAGTCCGCATGGCTGCGCCGCTCCATTTTGGAACACCCCTCACACGCTTCGTGGCCCCATAGGGAGCTCCTAAGGTCCCAGTGGCGCAGTCCGCATGGCGGAACCACCCTATTTTTGCACACCCCTCACGCGTTTCCTGGCCCTACTGGGAGCTCCACCTAAGGTCCCAGTGGTGCAGTCCGAATGGCGAGCCGCCCCATTTTGGAACACCCCTCACGCGCTTCGTGGCCCATAAAAAGGAGGCTCTACATCAGGCCCCAGTAGCAGCGCCCGCATGACGACCCCGCCCCATTTCGGCACACTCTTCACGCGCTTCGTGGCCCCATAAGGAGATCCACCGAAGGCGATACTCACAACGACGGCATTCACAACTGAATATGGTTGGGTCCTTCGCACTGCGTTGGAGTCCTGGGGAGGGGTTGAAGAGATCAGGTCATCGGAGGTCTGGTCAAGCCTCCTCCGCGGGTAGCACTTCTGTCCATATCCACTGCAGCTTGGAGTCTCGGGCTCCCTTCCCCAGAAGCCCCAGGCGCACTGGATGCGGATAACACGCTGTCCCCTTCAGGCCCGCTGTTCATCCATGTCCAGAGCGCCTCGGCCGTGTGGCGCCCCTTCCCAGAAAGTCCAAGACGTGATGGATATGGATGGAGTATTGCCTGGATCCTCCCCGACAACCCGCGAGGGGGGCCTCCTCCGCGCGCCCCGCGGGCCGCATCCCGCGCAACACGGCGGCGAAGTCCCGCTCCGCGGCAGAGAGCCGCCGCGCCGCCGCGTCCTGGGGCGCGCAGGGGGGAGAGGAGGAGGGGGAGGAGGGGGAGGGGGAGGAGGAGGAGGAGGAGGAGGAGGAGAGGAGGAGGAGGAGGAGGAGGAGGAGGAGGAGGAGGAGGAGAGGAGGAGGAGGGAGGAGGAGGAGGAAGGAGGAGATAAAGGAGGAGATAAAGGAGGTGATAAAAGGAGGAGGTGGAGGAGGCGGAGGAGGGAGGAGGAGGAGGAGGAGGAGGAGGAGGAGGAGGAGGACGAGGAGGAGGAGGAGGAGGAGGAGGAGGAGGAGGAGGAGCTCTCTCCGCCAGGATGTTTTGTGCTCGTGCTGTATGGCGCTCCTGCGGCAGCCCACCTTGCCCTGCCCTGTCCCTCGCCCTCTTCGGTCCTGCCTGTGCCGTCCCAGCGCCTCGCCTCGCTCCCCCCGCGCGGTCGGTACAGCAGGAGCTCGACCACAGACTCCTCCTCCTCCTCCACCTCCTCCTCCTCCCCTCTCCTCCTCCAACTCCTCCTCCTCCTCCTACTCCTCCTCCCTCCTCCTCCTCCTCCTCCTCCCTCCTTCCTCCTCCTCCTCCTCCTCCCCTCCTTCCTCCTCCTCCTCCTCCTCCTCCTCCTCCTCCTCCTCCTCCTCCTCCTCCCTCCTCCCTCCTCCTCCTCCTCCTCCTCATCCTCCTCCTCCTCCTCCTCCTCCCTCCTCCTCCTCCTCCTCCTCTCCTCCTCTCCTCCTCCTCTCCTCCTCCTCCTCCTCCCTCCTCCTCTCTCCTCCTCCCTCCCTCCTCCTCCTCCTCCTCCTCCCTCCTCCTCCTCCTCCTCCTCCTCCTCCTCCTCCTCCTCCTCCTCCTCCTCCTCTCTCTCCTCCGCCTCTCCACTCCTCCTCCTCCTCCTCCTCCTCCTCCTCCTCCTCCTTTATCTCCTCCTCCTCCTCCTCCTCCTCCTCGTCCTCCTCCGCCTCCTCCGCCGCCGCCGCCGCCGCCGCCGCCGCCCCCCAAGACGTCCATTGATGTTGGTATGGGAACTTCACGGCTTCCGCAGTAGAACCATCGAGCCCCAAGAAAACAAGCGATCCTGCTTCTTGGTATGGGTTGCCACTGTACCTTCTTCTCTCTCCCCCCGCAGCCCGCGCCCGGGTGTGCGCATGGCATGTGTGATCCTCTGAGGCGGATCCCTGCCCCTGGCTTCTGAGTGGGCTGGTCGCGCGCGCGCTTCTCCACTTTCCGACCTTCCACGCCTGGACTCTGCGCGCGAGGCCGCCATTTTTTTATGAGATAAGACGTATCTACACATATATATATATATATATATATATATATATGTATACCAGACTGCGGTGGCGCTTCGCGCCATGCACCTTGGTCCTTGAGGTTTGATATGCAGGCGGAATGACAGGAAGGTCAAGCCGACAATTTAAAAATAACTCCTTGTTGCCTTTTCCAGCATCGCCACTAACATGATGTTGTTCGTAATCCGTCCTCCATGCATATTTTTCCTCATTCTCGCCATACCCTGCGCAATTTCCCCATCCTCCGCAGCTCTTTTTGCGGAGGCTCCTCCTTGGAGAGCCGCTGGGGGCCTCACACAAGTTTCAGGCTTTCTTTTAAGGTCTTCTGGAGGCCTCCTGGGCGTGTTCTGAAGGTTCTGGGGGCTTCCTCGGGCCACCCTGCATCCAACCGCGCTCTCCCTGAACGACCGGGTCACGATTTGGAATGCTTCGGAGGGTGTATTGGGGCCGTCTTGGGCCGCCATGGGGCTCTCTTAGGGTCATCTATGACCCCTGTTGTCTCTTGGACTGCCTGGAAGTCCTTTCGGATGGTTGTGGGGCGATTTGGGAGCCTCCCAAGCGGCTTCGGATGCCCAGAAGACTGCCGTACTGGAGCGTCGGGAAGCCGAAAAGAGGAGAACCCCAAAATTCACCAAAAACCCATAGAAAATCAACGATTTTTGCCTCCTGGGGCCCTTGGGAGTGATGTTGGAGGCTTTTTGAAGCTTTTGGGGCCATCCTGGAGGCCTCTTGGGCCATCTTGAGGTCACGTCGGTCACTCTTGGAGCGCTCTTGTGCTATCTTGGGGGTCTCTGGGACGTCTCCGATGACCCCCCCGATCGCCCTAGGTGTGCTGGGAAGGCTTGGCAAAACGCCCTGCGAGGCCTGGGGGGCCGCTTCGAGGCCCGTCCGGAGGGTCCCAAAGCCCCAGATCCCGGGAGTCAATTTTGTTTTAGGGGGGGTCCCCCCGCCCGGGCTTATTAATATACAGGAAGAGGGATATAGATGTCACCCCCGCAACCCGGCCCGCGACCCACCCGCGACCCACCCCGCGACCCACCCACCCGCGACCGGTCCCGCGACCCACCCGCGACCGGCCCGCCGCGACCCACCCCGCAACCCGCTCGTGACCCACCCGCGACCCACCCCGCGACCCACCCGCGACCAACCCGCGACCCACCCGAGACCCGACCCGCGACCCACCCGCGACCTGCCGTCGACCCACCCGCGACCCACCTGCGACCCAACCCGCGATCCACCCACATTGTCTTAACAAGAAATGGGAGCCTGCGGCGGGCTCGTTGTACAGCCTGCGGCGGGCTTCTCCAGACCCTCGCAGACTGCCGACGTCCCCGCCGCCCCCCTCACTCTTAACCGCAACTGCGGGGTGCTACGTACTGATACTCCTCGCCACCGGGATTCCTGGCACGTTGAGGCGTGGAAGAATGCCACGTGCTGCCTGGCAGGATCTCTGCAATCTTCTAAGAGCCCCTCCCCCCCCTCTCATCGCACCCCGCCGCGCGCACCACCCCTGCTCCCGGAGCTCCCCAGACGGCCAAGACGCCCTGGTGCTCCGAGGCGTCCAAAACGTGCACGATGGCTTTCAGAACAAACCTGGCAGGCCACCAAGGCCGGCAAGATGGTCCAAGCGGCCTTCATGGCGGCCGCAGATAGCCTCGAGAGACGCAAATGGGCGGCCCAAGGAGCCTTCAAGACGGCCCAAGAGGGCTCCAATGGAGCCTCCAGCAGAGCTCGAAGAGGTTAGAATGATCCGGGCGAAAGACCCAACCGTATGCACATGGGAATGCCGCATGGTGGGTTCCGCTTTCGGTGGAACTCGCAATGGGGCCACACACCGTGTAGCGGGTGTGCCAAATGGGCGAGGGGACGCATACGGACCTTGACACTGGGGCCTTCGGTGGAGCTCCCTGTGTGGCCACGAATCGTGTGAGGGGTGCGCCAACATGCATGGGGGGACGCATGCGGTCACTGCCTCCCTTGTTGTATCCAACTCCCTCCTTCGCTCTTTATCCCTCCTTCTTATCTTCCTCCCGCTCCCTCTTCCTATCTCAGAGGCCGCACTAACCGTGGCAGGCAAGGAAGATATCGCCCACAGAGGGGGTAAGCTCGAGAACTTTGATGTGCGGGTTATCGACGTCTTGGGGTATACCTGTTGAGCGGCACACGAGAACGCAGCACGGACAATCCTACAACGAATGTTGTTCTCTATGCGTAGCTCCCCGCTCGCTGGCCAATCCCCGTCCTCCGCACCTGCAGTGGAGGCGTTGACCTAAGGAACCCTAAATAAGGAACGAGGCCCCCATTTTCAATAAGTTGCACTGCGATGTCGTATCGAAACCCTGCGGGAAATCCAAGGCAAACTGCGAAACAATTCGGGAACGCGGAGCCCCTCCCCAACGAAACGGGTTCGTTCTTCAGGGCCCCGACTGTACTTGGGCGCCCGAGTTATCCGGGGTAACTCGGGTCCGGGGTAAGTCGGGTTTGGATTCCCGAAAAGCGAACCCAAAAAATCCCTGACCCGAGTTACCCCTGATGATTCGGGGCTCTGGACGCCCGAGTTATCCGGGGTAACTCGGGTCTGGGGTAACTCGGGTTCGGAACCCCGAAAAACGAACCCGAGTTATCCCTGACCCGAGTTACCCCTGATGATTCGGGGCTCTGATGTACCGCTCCTCCGCCCACCTCGCTCCTCGGAGGGGGAGGAGCGGGACCTGGGGCTCGCCCGACCGCACCTCGTCTGCGGCCCCGCGGCTCGCCCGCTGGCTCTGTCCGGCGTCCTCTCCAGAAGCGCCCCGCCGGCCCAGCTCTGGGCGTGGCTTAATGGGGGGGGGTCACAAATGGGGGGGTCAGAAAAGGTCACCTTTCGTGCCCCTTTCGGGCCCCTCCAGAGCCCCAGGGGGGTCGTTCAGGTACCGTTTGGGTACCTTTTCGGACCACGCTCGCCACCCCCCCATTTATGACCCCCCCATTACGCGGCGCCCAAGCTACTCCCTCCTCGCTCCCCGGGAGTGGAGGCAGCGGGAGAGATCAGAGCAGAAGAGGAGACAACGCCATTCACACAAACATGTGGCGCTCCGCGCGGATTTCTTGGACCTGCGCTGGCCCCCCTCCCTGGCGCGCGGGACGCGCCAGGGGCGGCGCCGGAGGCGCCGCTGGGGGGACCCAGCGCGGATCCAAGAAATCCGCGCGGAGCGCCACAAGTTTACGTATATGGCGGTTGCTCTTCTTCGAATGTTCAATCGCCCGACTCCTCTGTAGAGAATCTCTACCGCGCAAAAACTTGGCAGTGTGAGCAAGGAGGCGGGGGGGGGGCAACATGTTATGGCCCTTTCTGTTCATGGGGCTAGTTCTTCTTCGAAGGAGGGCGCCAGCTCGCGCGCGTCCGAACCAGACATCTAGTACTGCTGCATTCCCATCTTGTAGCATGTCGCTTCCCGAGCGGTGGGGCCAGAAAGCGCCCGCCACGACGCACATACGATAATTAAGATTTCTCGGTGCGCGCGTCGCCCCTGGGGCGGCGCGACGCACACATAGTATACATAGGCTGGGGTGACGCTCGGCGGTGGACAGACCTCCCTTCAATAAACCTCCCCTTAGTGAAAACGGCCTGGGACCGAAACCGACGGACCTGGACCCCTCAAAAATGACGGCCGCGACGCCCTCTCGCGAACCGAAAACGGCCAATTCCTTAATCGACGTGTCAGGGTACTCCACATTTCGTAATAAAAGGGAGGGGGTCTGGACCCTCCAAGACAAGCCATTTCAGACCTCCCCCGTGGGAGAACCCTCCAACACATCGTCCCCAGACCCCCCAGGCCCTCAAGATGGCCTGAAAGAGACCCCCCACCGAAATGAGACCCCCCTCCCTTTATTACGAAATCTGGAGCAGTCATCACCCCCCTCTTTTCCGCCCCCGAGCGACGGCGACCAGGCGAAGACGACCGGGCGCGCTGCCCCAGAGGGAGGAGGGGGGAGGGGGAGGAGGGAGGAGGGGGAGGAGGGGGGAGGGAGGAGGAGGAGGAGGAGGAGGAGGGGGGGAGGAGGGAGGAGGGAGGAGGAGGAGGAGAGGAGGAGGAGGAGGAGGAGGAGGGGAGGAGAGGAGGAGGAGGAGGGGCAGGAGGGGGGAGGAGGAGGAGGACGAGGAGGAGGAGGAGGAGGAGGAGGAGGAGCAGGAGGTCTGTCCACCCTCGAGACGCCCCGAGAGGGGATGGGGCGCGGAGGGGGGCAGTCGGCCGTGCCCACGGCTGCCGGGCGGGCAGGCGTCCACGCTTCCGGCGCTGGGTCCGTGGGAGCCGCCGCGCCGCCCCCCCCCCCTGCGCACGACCCAGACCCCCTCGAGTTCTGAAAAAATCACGACGGGAAGTTTCCTACTATTTTTGGCCTTTGGGGGCCCTTGCCGGCCCTCGGGACCGTCAAAAAACGACTCAGGACGAAAAACCGGTCCCGAAATGGGTCGAGACCTCGGGGGGTCGACGTCATGAAAAAATCATGACGTCGGGGGTCTGGGAACAGGGAACCGACCACAAGAAACCTCCCACGAGAAATCCGACACTGAGACCCCAAGACGTCCAGGGCACCCTGGAGGCGAGCGGGGCGTTTCTTGGCATGCGCCCCCACTGTACGGTGACGTTTGCCCCACTTGGCATGGGCCCACCCAAGCGCACCGGCTGCCAGGAACCCTTTTCTTCGGCGGCTCCGACAGGTGCGGCTTGCGAAGGGTGCGGCCTGCAAGCGGCACCCTTCGGGGCACCCAGGGGTGCGGGCGAGGCCCTCGACAGAGCTCTCCGCCGCGCCCCGGGGAGGCCCGACGAGGACAGGGTCGTGCCCCCCAGGCTCCAACGGTGCCGAGCGCAAACCACACCCCGGCGTAACCATACCCGTTGTAGTCGCTGATTTTTTTTGTTTGACACACATTCGGCGACGCCAGCGGCCACGGGAAGGACGGCAGAGAACGGCCGCGGCGCGGAGGAGGGAGCCTCGACCGCCAGCCGTTGGGAACAGGAAAATCGCACAAACACAAACATTCGGAGGTCCACGCGGATTTTTCGGATCGGCACTGGTCCCTCCTGGCTGGCGCGCGGAGCGCGCTCGGGGCGCTGCCGCAGGCGCCGCAAAGAGGTCTGGCGCCGATCCAAGAGCTGCGCGCGGACTTCCGGAAGTTTATGGTGCTGCCGTCTTGGCGGGAGGGCGAGGCGAGGGGGGAGGGGGGGTACGGATGACCAATCGGCGAGTTCCCAGGTGCTGTCTTGATGCTCCTTCTCTCGCATCTCCTTCAGCTCTGGCGTCGTCCCTGCTATTGCGCCGTTCCCTGCAAAAGCCCGAAGAATGCTCATCGGGATGGTTTCCAGAATCCTGGGGACCGCCGGACCTTCAGTATGTCCAAAAACGGATTGTTTCAACAAATATGTTCTTTCGCCAAGTCCCTGCCTTCTGGAACCAACTTGTGCCCAGAACCACGCAACCAATGATCCGCCGAAATGGCTCAACATTAATTATATTTGATCTTCACACATATTTACAGATATACAGAAATAAATATATCTATACATTTACACAACTTTGCACCACAAAGCTGCGTATCCCGATTTCTGTACATATGTGCATTACACAAAGAACATCATGTTCTGGCGGAGTCCTGGCTTGTTGAATCTACTTGAGCCCAGCACCTCGCAACCAGGGACCCGCCGAACTGTATGTTGTTGTTGCCTTTTGACTTTTGCCTGCCACCAGATTCGTTAAGATTTTGCTTAGGAGTTGGATCTCTGAGACTTCTACTGATGTCTTGACATTGTGGAACCCAGCGCGCTGGAAACTATGTGCCAGTCGAAAAAAAAACGATTCTCGATGGATCAGGCGTTAGCCCCCAAAAGCGCTGAACACCAAGGGCCCGCCACCCCAATAGGGAGATCGAGCGATTCCGCATAGCAGGGAGCGCCGCGAGGCGTTGGAGGGACATCCAGGCTGCTATTCAGCTGGCCAATGGGACAGGATGGCGCGGTATATGGAGTTGCGCATAGAACAGACGCAACGCAATCTCACAACGAAGACTCATGCAAACGTTCAGCGGGCGCCCCGTTGTACCACCGCGCTGCCACATGGACGCGGCCACGTGTTTAACGCATGGGGGGGGGGTCGCCACGATAAACATCAGCACTTGGGGCGCCATGTTGCTCAGTAACGCTGCCGCGTGGAATTGCACGCGTGCAGAACCTGTTGTTGTGTCTTGTGGGTGCAGACGGGAGGGAGCCCTGCATGACAACAAACTGCACACATGCAAACTATTGAACGCTGTTTCCGAACGTTGTTTCACGGCTCCGTGCGTAACACAGCCATGCAGTATGCACGCATCTACTCTTCTACTGCAACGCGATTGAACAGAACGGTGCCGTGCTTTCTCGCTTGTCTTCCATCGGGTGCCAGTGCACATCTGCCTCTCCAGTGTGGCGGCGTGGTCGGACAAAGCGATGCCCCTGCAATCTTGGTATGAATCGGGAGCAGCCAAGAGGGGGGTGTCCAAGAGGGGGGGGTGCAAATCATGACCGGCGGCACGTGCGCGGCCCAGCAGGGGGGCCTGGGACGTAATGAAATAAAAAGAGGCGCCATGAAATCTGCGGAGATATCATGGCCCGCGCCATGATATCCACCCCCCCTAGTCATCACCCCCCTCTTTTCCGCCCCCGAATGAAGCGCAGTTGTATCGAGGGGGGGCGGGGGGGGGGAAGGGGGACTGGCGATAAGCTAGCGCCAGTGTGGCAGCCTCCCCGCCGAGGAGGCAGGCCCGCTGGAGAGCCGCAAGGAGAGCAGGGGGACCCCCGAGGTCCCGGCGCCTTGCCGCTCTCGAGCCGGGGACTGCTCGCTGCCCTTGGGTCGGGCCTGTCCCCGTACAGGAGGATTTCGGACGACAGATAAAAATATGAACAAACAAAATCAAGAATAGCCCAAAATAGGGAAAATATCGCCCCCCCCATGTTATGTTTTGGTTATTTCTGGATATCTCTCCTTTATCGGGTCGGGCGAAAGGGGGGGATAGCAAAGGGGGGGTTTGAGAATCAGCTCACGTAGCTGATTCTCCCGGCGCCTCCCGGCGCTGGAGGCAGCTATGTATCGAGGAATGGGCCCCTCGGTGAGGCCGAAACCAGCTGCATGCAGCAAATTTCGTAACCCCCCCTTTCCCAATCCCCCCCTTTCGCCCAGCCCGACTGTAGAGGGACAGGCCCGACTTTAGCGCTACTCCCTCGAGCCCGGGGGCGAACTCGCACGTCGGCGCGGGCCGAGGAGCGGCCCGGAGGGCGGGGGCCCCGGGCTGCACCTGGCGGCAGCCCTTGTCGCCACGCCGGATCTCCGGGAGGAGGGTTAGGTCGGCCCTGTCCCCCTCCAGGGGGATTTTGAGGGAAAAATATAGAATACTCTAAAACATATACCAAAATGCAAAGAAATAGTCTATACGATGCAAAATGGAATATTGCAAATACGTCAAAATCGGCCCTGTCCCCCTCCAGGGGGATCTTGAAGGAAAAATGTAAAAACATACACCAAACATGCAAACAATTAGTCCATGCGATGCAACATGGGATATTGCAAATGCGTTAAAATCGTCCCCGTATTATTTTTTGGTTTTACTATTTTTGTATACTCCCCCTGTACAGGGACAGGCCCGACTTCAGGGGAAGGGGGGGGGGAGGAGGGGCCTCCCCGCTCCCCCCTCCCCTGGCGCTGCCGGCCGCCTCGCCCTTGCCCTGGGACCGGGGCAGGGCACCAACTCCCCCCCACCCCCACCCTCCTCCCTCCCTCCCTCCCTCCCTCCTTCCAGATCCACCTCCCTCTTCGGCCACACTCCTCCTTCCTCTCCCCCTCGCTGGAGCCCCTCTCCTGTCGTGCCACCCCCCTCTTTCTCCTGCCGTTGCACGCTCCCCCCCCTCCTCCGTCTCCCACCCCGAACCCAAACATGCGACATCCTGATTTTTTCAGGACGGCGTCCCGGGGACCGATTTTCGTCCCGAGCCATTTTGTTGACGGCCCCGAGGCCCGGCGAGGGCCCCCGGCGGCCGAACATCACAAGAAACTGGCCGTCCTGATTTTGCCTGAGCACGTCTGGAAACGCCTCTCGGCGATCTTCTGACCCGGGTCAATCCAGACCCGGGTCAGCAGGAAACTAAAAACTGCACTGCAGGAACAACAAAACTGCAACGAAGGTCTTCGCAAACCCGGGTCAGCCCGTAGGCGCGGCCGCCGCGCTGCCACGAGCGGCTCGCTGATCCGGGCCAGCCAGAGGGGGTCTTCGCAGGCTCCTGCAGGATCCGGCGCTCTGGCTGACCCCCGTCTGCATTGACCCCCGTCTCAAGGCTCCCGAGGGGCCTCCTCCCTCTCCCGCTCCCCGGCGCAGCGCGGGGGCCGGGCGCAGCAGCGGCAGCCGCGCGCATTGAGCGGCCGCCGGAGGCGCCTCGTGCCTGCTCAGGGCGGCGGCGTGCCGGGCCTCCATGTCCGCCATCTCCCTCCGCAGCAGTGCCGCGGAGGACCGGTGCCGCGCCTGCCCGCCGCCGCTCGGGCGACAGCGTCGGGGGAGGGCGGCACCATTTTCTCCCCGCGGTCCCTTCTTGCGCAGGTGCTTGCTCCTCCTGCTCCTCCTCCTCCTCCTCCTCCTGCTCCTCCTCCTCCTCCTGCTCCTCCCCCTCCTCCTCCTGCTCCTCCTCCTCCTCCTCCTTGCTCTTCCCTGGTGTCTGTCCTCTGCTGCTCCTCCTTTCTTTCCCCTCGCTTGAAGCCTAGCCGTGCGGCTCCTCGACTTCGAAAGCGGGGACACGAGCCCTTGCGCTGCCAGCCAAGCCCCGTGCGGGCGAGGAACACGAGCCTCGCCCGCACAGGACACGGGCCCTCCCCAGCAGGAGCAAGAGCCTGCGGGGAGAGAATCAAGGAGGAGGAGGAGGAGGAGAAGTAGAAGAAGGAGGAGGAGGAGGAGGAGGAGAATCGAAGAGGAGGAGGAGGAGGAGAAGGAGGAGGATGAGGAGGAGGCGGAGAATCGAAGAGGAGGAGGAAGAGGAGGATGAACATGAGGATGAAGAGGAGGAGGAGGA
>CAUYUJ010002360.1:0-20000 GCA_963575745.1 Prorocentrum cordatum
GCGCGGGCTGTCCCAAGAGAGTAAGTGGTGGGGGTGACGGCGCGGATGGTGGTGCTGGGGCGCAGGGGTTGAGCGGCAGGGCCCATGCCGCCCCAGCTCTGCTCCTGCGCTGGCGTGCCCAAGAGGAACGTGCGCCGATGGGCAGAGTGGGCCTCCATGGCGAAGTCGCCCGGCGATCCTTCTATCGCGCGCCCGAAGCGTCCTCCATGGCGAAGTCGCCCGGCGATCCTTCTATCGCGCGCCCGAAGCGTCGTAGCTGGCCCGTCATGTGGGTGAGCTGCTGAGCGTTCGTGGGGTAGGCCATGTTGCTGTGCTGCAAGAGCACGGTGAGTCGAGCGTTCAACGCGCTGACGGTGCGCGGCAGGAGGAAGCCGAGCCCCTCGTAGCCGATCATGAGTTGACCTGCTTGCTGCGCCTGGTTGCGGAAGATGCCGAACTTGATTAGGAGGTTGTCGACGCGCTCCCGCGGCAGTCGGTTGAAGTTCAGAATCGACGCTGCCGAGGCGCGCCCCATCTCGCCCAACTGGCCCCGTCGTTCGGCCAGGCTGCGCGTTCGGAAGGTCATCGGTGGCAGTGGGTTGCCGTTGATGAATCCTTCTTGGGTCAGGACAGCTGGCTGCCGTTTGTCCACGTGCTCGCGCGCCATGCTGGCGAAGCGCGACGAGACGTAGGCCGCCTGGCGAAACTCATCAAGGTCTGAGTTCGCCACTGACCGGGTCACCACCTCGCGCGCCCATGTCTGAAAAGGCGCGCGAGCCTGGTGCTCGGCCCCCCCAACTGCGGAGGTGGCGCACGTTGCCGCTGCCGCCACCTGCGTCCATTCAGGCGGTGCAGCATGCGATGGCGAACATGCCGACTCCGGTGGGCTTCCATCCGGAGTGTAGCTCCCTCCGCACGTCGTTGGAGGTGCCGGGGGCCGGGGGCCCTCAAGAGGCATGGCATGAGTCGCCGAGGATACTTGCCCCAGATGTGTTCCTCCTCGCCAACGCATTGGGCATCTGCTTCTGTCGCGCCACTGCAGTGCTCGCGGTGCTCGGTGCATCCCGCGACGCAGTCGCGTGGAGGTTCTTCGTGCGTTGTGTGGCCGCTGTGCTGAACACCGCCAATTGCACGATCGCCTAGGAGGAGTGCGCATCGGGATCCTGTCTTGCCTTGCTGGCGGGTCTGAACAGGTGGAACGAAGGGTCGGATCCCGCGGCGCGGTGCCTCGGAGCGATGGCGTCCTAGTAGTCATGCCCTCCACTGCATTGCCTCGGGGGTATGAGAACACAGTCTCCACGCTCCCTGCTACGTCCCCGCCCAGCACTGGCGACGCAGTCGCCGGATGCCTCTTCTCAGCTCGCTTCTGCCTGGGTTTTCGAGACACTGCCCCAAGAAGCCCGGGAACTCGTCCTGACACCGCAAATTTGAACGTTGTGTCGAGCAGCTGTCGAACACCTGAGGCTACCCCCGCGGGCGGGGGCACTGACTGTTTGGGGTCCGCGAGCCGCCTGGGCACAATCCGAACGTGCCCAAGATGGGTCGCAGAGCGGTCCCTGTAGGCATTGGTGATGTTGTCCTTGATGGAGTACTGGTTGTGCACATTCTCGGCCACTGGTCCTGGCGGATGGGCGGATGCCCCGACGGGCCCTCGAGCGACGTCTCCTGCCATAGTGAGCGGGAAGAAGTGCACGAAGGCGAAGGTGCTGAAAGCGGCGTGCACGCTCCCAGTCGCGGGTCTTGGCGGATGGGCTGGCGCAGCCCCAACAGACCCTAAAGTAAAGTCTCCTGCCAGAGCGGAGGGGAGGAAGTGCACCAAGGCGTAGATGTTGAAGGCGGTTGACCGAAAACGAAGGCGGCGGAAGGTGGAAATCGTTGCGGTCGACGCGAGGCGCGACATGGTGGCCATGGTGGGAACAGGGGCGAACGTGCTCAGCTACCAGCTAGAACTGAGGATGTAAAAAAAGGAAACGGTTCCTTTTCGTCAAAGGAAATACAGCGTATGATGGCCTAAGGCGGAACGTCAACGGCATGTTTAAGGCAGGCACGGTGCACTGATCAAAACTTGAGCCGAGACGGTGCAGCGGGCCAGTAAACATAAGAAACAGGGCACTGGACAGGGAACTACCGTTCGAGGCGGAAGGGGATGATGAGGAGGTACTTTTGCGGGGAGTCGAAGGAGGAGGATTAAAAAGAAAAGGGCGCTGCGGACGGAGTCCAGACGCTCCCGTGGGGGCACCACATCAAGCCCCACGATGCGCCAAGGCCCATCCCGCGCGGGCCCACGACGCGCGATGCGCACAGCTCCCGCGTACAGCCCCGAAAAGGAGGACCTTACGTGGATGACTACCCACGTGTACTGGACTTTTCATTTGTGTTGGACGCTGGACGCCCGTTTCGGGCCCTGAGGCCGTCAACACACATGGGGCGTTCCAGAAAAGGCCCCGCCTTCGAGGATCGACGGAGTTGACATCTCTTCTTCGGCGGAAGCTGGCGAATGGTGGCAGAAATGAACGAGGGCGGCTCCGCTGGCGGACGGCCCGCAGAAACCAGCGGATGTAAAAGATGCGCCCGAAAGGGATGCCAACATCGTTTGGTTCAGGGTTTCCGTAACCTGCCACATGTGTCGCCGCGCCGCTTGTTCTCGACGCGCCCAAATGGACGACGTCGACACCACGGCAAAACTGGGGCGAACCCTTCGCCCACCGCGGCAGACCCACAGCGAACCCACCGCGTCCGAGGCGGCGTTTGCCCTCGTGGCCGAGGCGCCCTTCACAAGACGTGCGGCCGCGCGTCGGAACAAATGGCGAGGCGACATATGGCGGGTTCCCGAGACCCTGGGCCCCAAAATGTTGTAATCTCTTGGAGGCCGATTTCTACTTCGGCCGGCATCCGCTGGCAAAGGGGCCTCGTTTTGCTTCCGCCGACCTTCCACCGACCTTC
This sequence comes from Prorocentrum cordatum, assembly GCA_963575745.1. NCBI lineage: Eukaryota > Dinophyceae > Prorocentrales > Prorocentraceae > Prorocentrum > Prorocentrum cordatum. Next base: position 2,923 of record CAUYUJ010002360.1, read on the forward strand.
CGCCGCCTTCCGCCGAGGAAGGGATGACAACTCCTTTGATCCTGGGAGGCAAAGCCCTGTTTGGAGCGCGCCAGATCAGGGATGACAAATTTGCCCCCCCGAAGGAGTTCAGATGTCCAGGGGCCACGCATTGCAGCAAACACTCGATGACGAAGTGAACACGGAGGGGAAAAAGAGGCAGGCATCGGGGGGCGGGCTGGTCCTGTGTTCCTCGCTGCTCTGCTGGGTCTGCGCCGCAACGAGCCGGCGCATCTCCTCGCTTTGGGGAGGACGAGCGCTTCGATCTGACATCCCATGCACTGCGAGGGCATTTTCATCCTCCGCGTCCGAGGACTTGCGTGCATATAAACTCAGGAAACAGTCGGCGCCCAAGCGGCCTGAGGGCCGTCCCGTGGACTTGGCGACACTCACTATCCGTAGGTCGGTTTTCGAGCCCTGCTGATTGAACACGAGCAGCAGCTGCGTGACCACACCGACCGGTGAGGGCATTGGATACAGAACCGCACGATAAGGGATCCAGGGTCGGGAAGCCGCAGGAACTCCACTTGAGGCCTGGCCACGGCTAGCACCGACGCCCTCATCACACAAGGGATCCTCCAAGGTCTGAGGCCTCCTGGGCACAGTCCTTGACGAACGCCCCCACCGTATGTGTGCGAGTGTGTCGCCCCCGTGGCTTGACCTGCGCCGCGCCGCCGCAGCGCGTGGCCGCGAGGCCAAACGTGTGTGCGAGCGCGTCTGTGTGTGTGTGTGCGTGTGTGATCGCAAGCGAGGTTTCTCCCCAAACCCCCGACTTTTCGACGAAGCATGAAGCAGATCAGAAAAGGAGGGGAACCCTGGGATACACCCCAAGTGGGGCTGTTCGGACGCACCCCTATCAAGGATGGACGCCTCCCCATCGTACATCCCAGGGTTGGGCCCAAATATTTTTGGTCCATTCGAAAACCCTACGAAACCTGGGATAGGGGTCGACACTGTGTGTTTGCGTGTGTGTGTGTGTGTGTGCGTGGACCACAGCATTTTGCTTCTTCAGGTACTTCGCCGCCGGGTTCCTGTCCAAGGCGTTCCTTTGCAAGCACATCGTCTTCGGCACCGCCTGATTCCGGGGCTTTGCCCCCTCCTGGCCTTGACGTGAAGCTCCTCCTTCTGCCCCCCTCTCTCTTAATTCAAGCTGTGCGCGGCCCGCTTAGCTTCGACCGGAAGAGGTGCGCTCTCGACCCGCGGATCAAAACAGGTGTGTGTGTGTGCGTGTATGCGCGCGCGTGTGAGTGTGTGTGTGTGTGTGTGCGTGTGTGTGTGCGCGTGTGTATGTGTGTGTGTGTCTGTGTGTGCGCACGCCTGTGTAATTATTGTGTGGTATCTCTTTATCTCCGTGGTTACTTTTGATTTCTCGCTCTCTCTCTCTCTCTCTTACTCTTGCTCTCTCTCTCTCTCTCTCTCTCCCCCCAATCTCTCTCTCTCTCTCTCTTTCTTGCTTACCCCGTGGCGCCTACGTGGGCCCCCTCGGGAGGCACCGCGGCTTCGCGAGGAGGCGGATTACCTCCGAGGGCGCACCCCCCGTCCTTCACCGTCTAAGCTGGTCCCTTCCGCGCGTCGGAGAACACGCGTGTGTGTGTGTGTGTGTGTGTGTGTGTGTGTGTGTGTGTGTGTGTGTGTGTGTGTGTGTGTGCGTTAGCGTCGGGCTGCGGCATTCGCCAGCCAAAGTGTACGCCTCGGCCTTCCCTCGCATTGCACTGCATTGCACTGCATGCGTTTCGGCCTCTTCTGCGCGCATTCGCCACCTCGCCGCTGGAAGAAAACGCTCGTGTGCGGATGCACTCTCCGTCTGGGTGCCCTGGCTCTCGCGCCGCGAGCTTTCTCTCGGACGCCTGCTGACGGACCTCGGCTCGCAGTGGCTTGGATGCCGTCCCTGCTTCTGCTCCATCACGACCTTCCCCTCTGCACGGCCCCATCGCGCCCGCCACCTAAATGGGATCCCACGGTGCCTTCTACGCGCGCGCCTCCAGCAACAGACCATGTCATTGACAGCCTACGTGCCCCGTTTGCATGTGACCCAGTACTGGGGCGCACGAAAACGGTGTGAATACGCGCTTGGTAGATTCTTGCCCTGTCCCCAAAGGGCGTTCGAACGGTTCGCCCGCAGTAGGGCGGCTTCGCAGGCACACGAAGTCTGGGCAAGTGGCGCCCAGCTTGTGCTGCAGGCATACAAATATCAGCTGCCCAATTCTCGCATCGCATGCGCGCAATCTTGCTTGCTCCGACTTCGTCGCGGACGTTGCTGGCTAGTACGTCAGCGCAGATAACCACAACTTACAACGTGCCACTGGGTGAAGCGAGGGCTCTCGACCGTGCACTTGCATGTGTATGTGTGTGTGTGTGTGTGTGTGTGTGTGTGTGTGTGTGTGTGTGTGTGTGTGTGTGTGTGTGTGTGTGGGGTGAGCGGGCCCGCTGGTTCGCTGTAGCTTCCTTGCTGCAGTCCGTCCGCGCAACGTCTGCCCAGTCTGTTGCGCCTCGCTCGTTCGACTTCTCGGTTTGCTCGCTTCGCCCCACCCCCCACCGAAGATTTATGGGTACGCGGCAAATTGACTCCAACAAACGGCCGGGCTGATGGCGAGGCGCGCCCATAGCTAGCAACAAGGCAGAGGAGGGGCAAGAAGGAAGGAGGGATTAGCTACGGAACGGTCATAGAGCTTTCAGATCACGATCTCGACGACGGCATAGCAGAAGAGCGAAGGCCACCCTGGAAGGCAGCTGGTGCGCTGCACTCGTTCGACTTCTTCCGCTTGCTGCCCCAACTCCGATACTTGGCCGCTGCCTGGGGAAACCACAGGGTGCCGATACCTCTACGTCCTGGACCTCTCCTAGGGTGCCTTCTGGCCACAACTTCGAGGCGAATCTGGCAGTGGGTGGCGACGAGGGCATCAGGAAACCCAACCTGATATTGCCACGAACCCCGACCTGAAAATGGAGGTGGGGGTGATTGGTGAGAGCGGCAGGGACATGGAAGGAGTGGCCTGTTGTGGGCTTGATTAGACGACGGGGAAGACGTCCGACGAAGAAATCTGTATAATCGTGGTTGGTCTCTCGGGGGCTTCTGGGAGACTGTTTTGAGGCCTCTTGGGGGCAGTTTTGGGGCATCATTTGGTGTTTTTGGACGCCTATTGGGGCCTCTTGGGGGCCTCTTGGGCGTTTCTTGGGGCCTCTTGGGGGCCTCTTGGGGTATCCTGGGGCTCTCTTGAGGCAGAGTGCTTGAATTTTCGGTTCCTGGTCCCGTTCTTGGGCCCCTCTTGGTGCCATCTTGGGGCCGTCTTGGACCGTCTTGGGCGTTTCTTGGGCCGTCTTGGGGCCCTCTTGGGGGCCTCTTGGGCCGTCTTGGGGCAGTCTTGGAGGCTTCGTGGGCCGTCTTGGAGCGTCGGAAAACCGAAAAGGCCCGAAGTCCAAAATCCTTCAGAAACCTTCGTAACATTGTTGATTTTCACTTCTTGGGGCTCACTTGGGCGGCTAATTGGAGGCCTTTTGAAGCGTCTTGGCGGCCTCTTGGGCTATCTTGGGCCCATCTTGGGCTGTCTTGACCGCTCAGTCGGCGACTCGTTACCCTCGTGGGTCATCTTGCGGACTCTCTTGGGGCCGCCCGTGCCTCCCGGAAGCGCGTCTGCAGAAATACGGCCGTCTTCCGCCGGCGTTTTGCGCCGAGGGCCTCACAGGAAACCCAAAAAAAAGAGAACGAGGCAAGGTAGCGGTGTGGGAACTGTTTCTTCTTTTGAACTCAAATAACTCGAACAGTGCCCCACCGCGTTTGTGTTTCGCGTGTGCTCGCTTACCAGCGTGGCGTGGCGTCGTTCTCTCGCGCCCCAGACATCCGGCTGCTCCAATTTTTCGCTGCGTAGCCCCCAGAGATTAACTACTTCCCTGGGGCCAGCTTTTCGTCCTGAGTCGTTCTCTGACGGTCCCGCATCCCGCGGCCGCGGCGCCAAAGCTGCACTCCACTCCATGAAGTCGGCAAACCTGCCGCTTGGAGCCGAGAGTTCACGGCAGAGGCGGACGCGACGGCCACATCTGGGTCGGTAGACGGTCTGAGAGCGTTGTCCACGTACGCGGCATGGCTCACATCGGTTGGCGGTCGACGAAAACGTTCCCAACGGTCAGTGAGTCGCCTGCAAAGCCATGGCCTCCAGCGTCGACTGGCACGTGCAGAAGCTGAGAAAAAAACAACTCATCGGCGGGCACCTGAAGCAGGGGTAGAGCATCTCTGTCCCCCCAAGCTGCACCCGTCCGTCGTGCAGCCCAGACCCGGCGCTCCCGCTCGAACGCCAGGTAGGGCGAAGCCGGGCCGGAACTGCAGGGCAGCGGCATGGCGTAGAAGGCGTCGGCGAGATCGACCTCGGTAGCGGCGACGGGCTTCCCATCGCCCGCGTTGGGCCCAGCGAAGCTCGCGCCTGAGGCGAGTCCAACTTTGTCGGGGCAGGGGAGTGCGCCTGCCGTCCAGGATGAGCCGGCGCCTCCCCGACAACTTGATAACGAAGAACACTCCAACGCTGCGTACTTCGTTAGCGTAGTAGTCGATCTGCCCCGACGCTCTAGGATCCTCAACAACTGGGAATGCTGTCTGAGGTTCCGCGGCGCCGGGTCGGCGCGTGGCTTCCGATGGGCACTCGGCGATGGCGCGAGCGCGACCCTTGGACTGGGGCAACGGCATGGGCTGAATCAGCTCAACTATCGCACGGCCAGTCCCATCTCCCATGGGATCCAGAAGGGCTGGATTCGAACCCTCAGCGAGGAGCGAGAGGCCGTTGATCTTCTCAAATCGGCTGCACGCATGTGAGGCCCTGGGTCAGAGCGACCCTTGGTGCGCGGCTTTTGGGCGGCCGCGGGGGGGGGGGGGGCGCGACCGCGCGCGGCGCCGCGATCGCATCGAGCTCGGCGACCAGGGGCCCCTAGCGGGCCCGCGCCAAAGGTCGCCCCGGCGAAGAAGTCACGCGTGTAGTCTATCAAGGCTGAGCGGAGCGGCGGTAGCGGACTCGCCGGAGTAAGCGTCGATATCTCTCAGTGCTCCTCGAGGGCTCTCGAGCTAGACAATATCTCTGGGGGCTTATCACGCCGTCGGAACGCATCTCGGATATGGTCGGGGCTCGCTGCCGGAACGCAAAGACTGACTGAGGGTGGGCACCGCGGGGCCCGGGCTTGCCGACGTAGGGCTCGTCGAGGGTCTGAATGACCTCCTGGGTCATGCGATCAGTGCGGGCACGGGGAAACCCGCGGCGAGCCGCCGAGCGTGTGCGCGCGGTGCTAATGGCCTCTGAACGTGGCTGATGTTCTTGATCAGGTAAAGGAAGTGGGAGTAGATCTCGCTGTCTGCCGAGACGGGCGCCCTGCTCGAATTCGTCGCCAGTGAGCGGTGGGCCACCGTCACTGGGGCCCCTTCCAGAAGCGCGCGCCGCCAGGTGAGGGGGCGCGCGCGGGTCGAGCCGCGTCGTGGCCGCACAGCCCACTGCTCCTCGCGGGCCTTGCGTCAATGTTTGAGGGGCGAGGCCTTTCTCTCCAGCTCCTTCGCCACGTGCTCCAGGAGCGCGGGGCAGACCGCGCTCTCTCCTCGGTCGCGGCTGAGGCCAATGAAGACGGCCCCTCATCGATTAACCCGAAGATCAGGAGGATACGGTGACCTTCTCCGCGGCCATGGCCACGGCCCTTCTTATTCTTCTTCTTCTTGTCGCTCTGGTCGCCACCTCCCTCGCCGGCCGCCGAGGAGCCGTGGTTGGGGTCGCGGTCCATCATGTCGACGCAGTCGTACATCTGGCACTTTCTTAAGATCTGTTTGGCAAGTCCAGGCCATCCCAGCAAACAGTCGTGTAGATGGCGCGCATCCTGGCCTTGTAGTCGTTGACCCCACAGTCGTCGGCCGCCAGGCCGGGCGTGAACTTCCAGAACGGGAAATGGTCGAGAGGTCCGCCCTGCGCGCGGTCAGTGTACCTGCAGCACCGCAGGCAAATGCGAAGGCCAAGGATGTGCCATTCCACGAACGTCTCCTCCGTGAATGTGGCGACCGCGTCCCCCCACTGCCATAGGAACCGTCAGCCAGGCACTTCAGGGTTCACCAGGATGCCCATGATACGGGCGTCTGATGCGGCCTCCCGTCCAGCATACGCCTGTGCCGAGCTCGAGATTGAGCGAATGGCAACCCAGTGCCCGTCGGCCAGTGGCGTGAGGCCCACTGACTGAGTCCTTCAGCATCGGCCCAGCCGTGGGAACGATTGTGGTCCCAGGCCCCCCAACCGTCGTCGACTCCACCACCGCCCACACCGCGGCGGGCGCAGCCCCATCCTCCGGCGGCACGCCGGGGGCCGCCCCAGCCATGGCTGCTGGCCCAACAGCGCCGAGTCCGGCGCCATGAGCAGCGGCAGCTGGCCCGTCAACATCCACGACCAAGGCAGCCGACTGTGGCGTTCCCCCAGCAATCGGAGGAGCAGCGCCCAGCGCAGCGCCAGCCGCCAGAGCCCGGGGGCCGAAAGTCAACGGGACCAAGAAAGACCCAGTCGCAGCGGGCAGCCGCAGCCGCTGGTGGTCCGCGATGCAGCAAAAGTGTGCTCTTACTACTCGTCGGAAATGTCCGTGTCGACGGTACAGGTCAGGGCGGGACGGCCTCATTCGGTACCCTCACTCGCCCCAAGACCTGCAGCTGGTGCCCAACCGGATCGCCTTCGTAGCAGACCCACGCTCGCCGTTGCATCTCTGGCGGGGCTGGCTCCGCTTGTGCTACTTGAACTACGGCCAACATGTCGACGCAATCAGCTCACACATAAGGCCCAACGCACAAGTATATCCACCTCAGGAAGTGGCCGACCAGCAAGACCTCATTCACGAACACCAGCAAAAAAGTCCAAAGCGCTCTCTGGCCGGCTGGGGCCAGGAGCCGCCGGCGCCGGCGATCCGCCCGGGCACACAGGGCAGCCAGGGCAAGGAGGGCAGGCCGCGCACCCGGAGATGCGGGCACGGAGGTATGGTGATGGATGGGCACCGCTGGATGTCCCACCTCGAAAATCCGCGAGCCCCCTGTCAGGCGAAGCGTGCTGCCGGCAGGAGAAAATCCATTCGCAGTGACTTGTTGCGAATGCTTGAGCCATAACCCAACGCAAAGGATCCACATCGACGCCCTGGCCGGATGCGGGGAGTGGAAAGAAAGGCGCGCAACACACACACACACGCACGCGCACACACACACACACGCACACACACGCACACACACATATGTGTGTATATCTACATATATATATACACATAAGGGAACTGCTCCACGAAAAAACAACAGTCTGAAACATCTCCTTCGTGGCATAACGAATTGCTTTGGATTTCAATGCCGCGAATCAGCTTGATTGTTGCGTGTTGGCCATGTGGAACCGCTCCAGAACACCATCTTAATGATCCAATTCAATGAATCAAAGCAAATGTTGCGTCTTGACCACCTTAAATCGTATTCCTGGGACCTCACCCCTGCAACTCCGTGGATACGTTGCGTACTTGTAATACGACTGCGCGCTGCGTTACGGCGGCAGCCACATCGTGAAGCTAAGCCACCTCATTCCCTGAAGTGATTCAAAACTTTGACAACAAATTTGAGCGGCGCTAATGCGAAAACCACATGTTGAAAACCACCCGCCCACCATCCTTGAAACTGCTGCGAATTTCACGCTTCAGGATCATAGATAGCGCGGAAACGTGAGGCGAGAAACCCCACCCGCTATCTGGGCGTGCGACAGGGAGGATTTATGTGTAAGGAACAAGGAAATAGGAGGAAGAGGAAGAGGAGGAGGAGGAGGACCAGTGTAAACCAAATATGCATCAGCGATATTGCAATGAATGCGCGCAGCGCTGAAGCGAGAACCACATTTGTCAAACCACCCGCCCAACATCCTTGAAGCGGTTGTAAACTTCCACGGCGAACGCGTGCGGTACTGAATCGATGGGGACGATCCGCCCTCCATCCTTGAAGCTGCCGCACACGTTGAAAACGAACGCGCGCGGCGCTAAAGCGAGAGCCACGTTTCGAAGTCGACCCGCCCTCCATCCTCGAAGCTGTTGCAAGTTTCAAGCTTCCGGACCATGCGAGGCGAAGAAGTCTCACGCGAAACGTAAGGCCCGCCCTAGAGACACGTCTTGGGACATGACCGGGGGGACTTGTGTATGTGGAAAAGGGATGGAGGAGGGAGGAGGAGGAGGAAGAGGAGGAGGAGGAGGAGGAGGAGGAGGAGGAGGAGGGAGGAGGAGGGAGGAGTGGGAATTGGCTCCATCGCGGTGCGACAAAACACAACAAATGCCTGAGGCCGCGCCCTGTGCTCACCCGCGAAGTAAACGAACCAGAAGATCGACACCAGCGAAAGGTATCTGACTGGAGCCTGAGGAAGACGAACACAGCCGAGCATACCTCATCTTCACAGCTCATCACACACCACACCGATAACGTATCATACTTGGTTGGCATGAGCTCGGTTCGATTAGGCCCTACTGTGATCAGCACCGCAGGCTATAGGGCAACCTCTCACGCGTGTTGTAAAGATCGGTTCCTCCACAGGCAGCCTCGCAAGACGATTGTCACATGTGTAGTTTCATTCCCACCAGCACCCGAACATTGAAATCAAAAAACCACAACGCGCCAAACCACACCTCGCCACGTATAGTGCCGCCGGAAGCGAAAGGGACATAGTCCAGCAGCGACCGTGCTGCAAGAAATCGGGATGCCGAAAACTTGCGCTCCTCTTGGGTTGCCAACAACTGCTTGCAATGAGATATCCGGGGGCCCTGGGAGCGCCGGAGGGACCCCTGGCCACTGGACCCTGCAGGGCCCTCGTGGGCTCTGGAGTGGTCCCTGCTTCTTAGATTTAAGCAGATCAAGGGGCTGAGAGCCTTGGGCCCATCACCCCCTCGGGCACCACACAACAACCTGCTAATTGTCGTAGGCCCGCGGGTCCTCGCAACGAGAACAGTTCTACTAAAGTTGTGACTGCATGCTTGCGTTCTCCTAGCTTATCTAGTAGCTATGTGGCCCTTGCGTTGCCTGCTTTTGCCAGTGCTCGAAGCCAGCCCATGTAGGGTCTTGGTGTGTTGGGTGTAGACGGAGGTCGGGGCACGCGATAGAAGTGGGGGCTTTGGCTGGCTAGTCCTTGGCTCTGTGTGCTCGTCCGCGGGCCTGCTCCACTCGTTTGGATTCCCTCCCCCGGCGCGTGCGCAGCATGCCCTGCGCCCGCCGCTCGAGCGCCGTCGGCTGCCCTGGGCCTGCGCCGCCGAGGCCGTCCTCACCGTGATGACTCGCAGCTCCTGGGTCCTGATCCTCTCGGGCACGATGGCCTCCTCCACTGGTGCTGCTCAAGAAGTAGCCACAAAGGCAGGCACTCAGCTCCTCGGGCCTGAATTGAAATTGATCTGCTGCAGGTGGGGCAGCTCATTGGCGTGGTTTTCGGCATAGTGGGTACACGTTTGAGACATGCTGCTCTGCTAGCCAATATTGTGCGACACCATGGGCATGCGCTCGTGCATACGACCATGGAGAACTCATTGCGCATGCTCCGAACGTGCGTGACGTGCGCCGGGAAGCCCTCGACAGTCGGAACACAGTCTCCAGATGGGTCACCACTGTTCTCCAGCTCGCAACGTACAAACTCCTCGATGCTAATGCGTATAGTGCTCGTGTCGCTCAGGTCATGGTCGGGTACCTCTGGGGCCTGACGTGGTCCATCTTGGGATGTCGGATTCCTCTTTCTTCCCAAGTACTTGATCTCCTCCTTGCCCAGTTTCGCTTTGGCTTGAGTGTTTTGCCGAGTGTCCGAGTGTCCTCTTTCCCTCCAGTGGTAACAGAACTCCCCCTCCGTCCAACCCAACGCTTTGAGGTCCTTTACGCATCGTTCGGAAGACGGGGTAGAAGGGGCCACATATTGTTCCTGCTCCATCAGACCGGCGATGAAACACAAGTTGGTCGAGCTCCGTCGCGCCAAACGTCGCGTCAATCGTCTGCACGTGGCGCTGCGGGTGGCTCCAATCCGCCAGCACCGCGTTCCTCGACATGGTGCGTACACTGCCCTCGTATTCTGCGGGTGCTGCCCGCTTCATCGAACCTCGGAACATGCGAACGATAACTGGGCCGGGCTTATCCGTGAAGTCGGCGGGGAGGGCGGATGCCGTCAGGCCTGTCATAGCAGCATAATGCATGAAACACATGATGAGCGCCCTGTGCAGGAGGAGGGGGAGGAGGAGGAGGAGGAGGAGGAGGAGGAGGAGGAGGAGGAGGAGGAGGAGGAGGAGGAGGAGGGAGCAACAGTAGCTTCAGCTCCAGCAGCTTCAGGCGGCGCACGGTGTGCGCCACGCGGCAGCTCAGGATCAGAAGTTGAGGCGGTCGAAGGAAACCTTGATGAGTCTGCGGTGAGTGGCGCAGCAGCCCTTGTTGGCAGAGTAGTGGTTCTCCAATTCCAAGTAGAAGTAGCACGCTGGCACGAGCCCCTTGACAGTTATCATGGTGAGGAGGGGGGAGGGGCGAGAGGAGGGAGGAGGAAGAGGAGGAGGAGGAGGACCAGTGTAAGCCCCAGAGTCATCAGCGATGTTTGAATTAGCCCTCCATCCAAACTCCCTCTTCATAGGCCCCATACAACGGTTCGTTTCCACTGAGTGAACTGCCTCGTTGGAAGACAACCGTGTGGAGACTTTGAAGCATGCTCAAAAATGGTCTCGGGATTCCAACGCCACGAATTAAGCTGGCCGTTCCGTCTTGACGATGCTGAATCATGCCAGAACGCCATCCCTGGGACGGCAACGCCGCGAAACAACGTAACTTCTGCGCCCCCATGATCCTGAATCCTTTCAAATCGCCATTTCTTGTACGTCGATCATGGGAGCCCGCGAAACTCTAGCAACTTTTAAAACGAATGTGCGCGGCGCTAAAGCGAGAACCACTGAACAATAACCGCCCTGAGCCCGTGAAATCCTTCCAATGTTAAACAACCAGTGTGCGCGGCGCTAAGGCGAGAACCACACATTGAAAACCACCTGCTTTTTAGAACAAATGTGCGCGGTGCTCAGGCGCGAGCCAAATTTTGAAAACCACCCGCCCTCAGTTTGTGAAGCTCTTGCACATGTATAGAACGAATGTGCGCAACGCGAAAGCGAGACAAACCACGCGCCCTCAATGCGCGAGGCCCTCTCAAATGTGTAAACAAAAGACGAACGTGCGCGGCGCTAAGGCGAGAGGCACAAGTGAAAACCAAACGCCCTCAACCCGTGACACTCTTTCAACATTGTAAGAAAAAGAATGTGTGCGGCGCTAGGGCGAGAGCCACATTTTGAAAACGAGCCGCCCTCAATCCGTGAAGCTCTTGCAGCTGTTTAAACTAATGTGCGCGGATCTAAGGCGAGAGCCGCATTTTGAAAACCACACGCCCTCACTCCGCGAAGCTCTTGATATATATATATATATATATAAATATATATGTTGGAGGAGGAGAATGAGGAGGAGGGAGGAGGAGAAGGAGGAGGAGGAGGGGGAGGAAAAGTAGGCATGCCGCGCGCCCGCGGGGGCGTGCCGCACGCGCGCGGCACGGAGGGCGTGCCGCGCGCGTCCGCGGGGGGGGGGGGCGCTCTTCCTCCAGCTGCCGCTGCACCTCCTGGCGGCAGGGGGCGGGCCGCCCCCGCGGGCAGGAGCAAGGGAACAGCGGCACCACCAGCCACGAGCGGGAGGAGCCACGGGGGGCTCCCACTGGCTTGCGGCCCCCCCAGGTCGGGGAGGCATCGTGGCCTCCTCGCTGGAGGTGGCTCCCCTGGTGGTGGTGGTGGTGTCGCGTCGCCTCGCCCCTGGCCAGGGAGGGGGGGAGAGACCCGAATCACCCCAGGACGCACCGCGAAAAAACACCACGAAAGGTTGGGGGCACTGTTCGGCCTCTGGGGGCCCTCGTCGGGCTCTATGAAAAAACTGCCCGGGATGAAAACCCAGCCCTGTGGAAAGGATCGATGAAAACCCAGCCCGATGGAAAGGATCGAGACTCCTGGGGAGCCCGTCCTGAACAGAGAAGACTTCACATGTCGAGGGTGCACTTACGATGCTGCAGCCTGGCTGGACAACAACGGGGCGCGCCGTTTCATCGTCTGTTTGCAGCCAGTCGCTGCAAGGCAGGCTGCCGAAGCGACTGCAGAGCAGGCAAACATGCAAGTTGCAAGTAACGGTGCACGACCGTGGCCGAGCATGTCGATCAGGTGCTCGGCAGAAAGAATAAATAGTACGGGCGAGAGCGACACTCTCACAATTCGCCCCAGCATCAAATCAGCCTATAGGCGGCAAGCACGGCTGGCTCTACAAGCCACGGCCATCTTGAGGCATGCGCGCGAGAAGCACGAGGGGAAGGATGTCGAAGACTGGGGGGGCCCTGGTGACCTTTTGGGGCTACCCTGGGGGCTTCTGGGACCTTCTCGAGCTTGTGTTGGGCCTCTCGGGATGCTGGACTTCTCCTTGGGGGCTTCTGGAGTCTTCTTGGGCTGTGTGGGCATGTCGTGGGGTTCTTTGGGGGTCCTTTTAGGCCTTCTTACCGCCATCGTCTTGGGCGGTATTGGGGCTCTCTTGGGCCGTCTGGGGCCCTCTTGAGCTCGTCTTTCTAGGTGGATCGCTCGTGATATCGATCGGGATCTGCGGCCCGACAAAAAGAACAAGCTGGCAACTCCTTTGCGCGCTGGCATCAGCCGGCACGATCTGCGCAGCAGGCGTGGGAAGACCAACGCGGAAAATGAGAACGAGGACCGCCTGCAGACACCGAGGCCATGCCATGCCATGCCAGGGAGCCGCTCGGATCTTCCTCCTCCTCCATTCCTTGCCCTGGTAGATTAGTAAACCTCCCTGCTGCACCCCGAGGCCAGTCGGAAGGGCGGACCAGGCGTCGTCTCGCCTGAGACTTCCTTACCAATTTGCGATCCTGAAGCTTAAGAGCTGGCGACCGTTTCACCGATGGAGGGCGGGCCGCTTCCAAAATGTGGCTCTCGCCTCAGCGCCGCGCACATTCGTGTTAAACATTCGATTGGCAACACTTTCACACATTGAAGGCGCGTGGTTTTGAACATGTGTATCTCGTCTTCGCGCCGCGTGCATTTGTGTTAAACGTCAGCAGCGACAGTTCTGCAAATGGAGGGAAGGCGGTCTTCAACATGTAGCTCTCGCCTCAACGCCGCGCACACTCGTGTGAAAACATTGCAAAGGGAGTTTGACGGGTTGAGGGCGGTTGGTTCTCAAGATGTGGCTCTCGCCTTAGCGCCGCGGGCATTCGTGATTGGTGGCGGCTAGTTTTCAAAATGTGACTCGCGCCTTAGCGCCGTGCGCACTTGTCTTAAATATTTCAAAGAAGTTCACGGGTTCCCATGGGCAACGTACCAGCAATGGTGTTTTCGACAGCTTTAGGATTGTCACGGCGCATCTGTTACGTTGATTCGCGGCGTGGACGTCCCAGGAATGGTGTGTCGACACGACTCAGCATCGTCAAGACGCAACGGCCAGGTTGATTCGTAGCGTTGGCTTCCAGAGAATGGTGTTCTGGCGTGCTCAGGATCTTTAAACGGTTCTCCCAGCGGGGCGCTTCCATCTGTGGAAATGAGCCCTCGTAGGGACCTGTGAAGAGGGAATCTGGAGGAAGGGTATATTCTAACATCGTTGATGAGTCTTGGGTTTGCACTCCTCCTCCTCCTCCTCCTACCCATCTATCTTACTTGCGGTGTCCACGGGCCTGGAATGGTTGTGAGCCGTGTGCTATGCTCACTAGCTTGCTGAGCTGTAATGAACCAGGCCAGGCTGCGCCAGATTGTAGGGAGCCCTGCTCAGCCGAAGCAGCCCGATGAATCACAGATATCATTACTCACGCACCACTCACGACTTCATCACCTCAGCAACTAGGACGTACACGAAGAGCATCATGCAGAGGTACCGCGAAAGGGCGCCGATGATAGTCCAAGGCATTACCTTCCCAGAGATCGTGCGCCCCCAGAAATAGATCGCCTGTGCGAGTACGGTCCAAACGCAAAGGATCATGACGATCACGCCCTCAACCTTCTGGACGTGGAGGAAGAGGAACAGCGCAATGAAGGTTGCCTCATATTCGGCCACGTTGAGCTGAGCTTTCGATATGTTCTCAATTCGATCCTTCTCCAAATCCTCATACCCGCCCTCTGGCTTTTTTGCGTGGACGCCGAAGGACATGAACAGCTTTGCCGCGAGACTGAGGGCGAGGTGCAGAGTGGCGGCAACGAGAGTGTAAGACACCATGACGTCCAGAATGGTGCGCACAAGGGACACCAGCGGCACGAAGCCTCAACGACCAGGGTGTACCCACACAGGGTGAAGCCGCCGACCCTTCGGCGTGTGTAGGACGCTTTTCCGTTTGAGTCGTCGTCGTCGTCGCCATCGTCGTCGTCGTCGTCGCCGTCAGTCCCAAGGAATTTAAGGAACAAGGGAATTGAAGACCGTCGCAGTCAAGTCGAAGGGGAGCCCCTTCCCTTTGATCCCTTCCCAACTGGGGGGGGGCCCTGGGGCATGCGGTACTACTTCCAACCGACCTGGACTAATCCCAACTGGCTGGAATATTTTTCAACCAGCTCGGAGAGACAAACTGGTACTAATTCCAACCGGCTGAGGTCACTGCATGACTCTAATTGTGAGGCGATGTTCGGACACCTCCAAACTGCATAATCTGAATTATGCCTGCACATTCATTCGAGAAGCTAGCCTAATTGCCCAGGTTGGAATGTTTACCAGGTTTGTCCAGGGATGTTGCTGTAAGGGCTCAAGGGCTTGACGTCTTCAGGGCTTAAGGGTTTAAGGGCTCAAGGGCTTCAGGGTTGAAGCGTTTGAAAGGTTTAAGAGATTAAGGGTTTCAAGTTTCAGGGCTTAAGGGCTTAAGTGCTTATTTGAACATTCAAATGTTTGAACACTTCCTGGCTTAGGGGTTCAAGGGCTTGAGGGTTCAAGGGTATGTTATAAGGTTTAGGTGTGTAAGGGTTTAACGTTCGGGGCTTCAGGGTTTACGGATTTAAGGGTTGAACGAATTGAGGTGTTCGGGGATTTAAGGCCTTAGAGAGGTGTACGGTTTAAGGGCATAAGGGTTTACGGGCCTAAGGGCTTCAGGGTTTAAATTTGAAGGGTGTGAGGGCTCGCGGATTCATCATCATGATCATCGTCATCATCACCACCATCACCATCACAATCATCATCGCCAACACCACCACCAGCACCAACATCAACATCACCACCATCCTCCTCCTCGTCATCATCATCAACACCATCATCACCATTAGCAGTATCGCCGTCATCATCGTCACCATCATCATCATACCATCGTCATCATCACGACCATCATCATCACCAGCACCATCACCCTCATCATGAGTATGAGCATGATAATGAGCATCATGACCCCGATCAGCATCAACATCATCCTCATCCTCATCATCATCAACATCATCATCAGCATCCCACCAATCCGGCGCAGGCACGCCGTCCTCTAAGTAGCCTGTACGACGCCTCTCCAGACGCCCTTACGACGCCTCGAAGACGCCCCTTACGACGCCTCTAACACGCTCGTGCGACGCCTCAACACGCCCCTACGACGCCTTTAAGACGCCCGTGCGACGCCGCTGAAGACGCCTCTGGGACGCCCGTACGACGTTTCTAAGACGGCCGTACGACGCCTCGAAGCCGCCCGCACAAAGCCCCTAAGACTCTTCTAAGACGCCCGGACAAGGCCCCAAGACGCCCGCTCGACGCCTCAAAGACGCACGTACGACGCTTCTAAGACGCCCACGCAACGCCTTTGAGACGCCCGTACGACGTCGCTAAGACGCCCGTGCGTCGCTCTAAGACGCCCGTACGACGCCCCGAAGCGCCTGTACGGCGCTTCTGAGACGCCCGCGCGACGCCTCGAAGACGCTCGTAAGACGCCTCTAAGACGCCTGTGGGGCTTCTCATAGAGGTTGGTTGGAATGTCTCCTCGAGTGGTTGGAATTAGTACCAACGGGGTTGCAATGTGTACCGAGGTGGTTGGATTTGGTTCCAGTTGATTGTAGTTTGTCCCATTTCCGGTCCCTGGGGGGGTGGTCCCGAGGGGTGTCCCTGTTCAGAATACGATCACCTCTGGGGGCTCCTGGAGCACCAAACAGCCCCAAAACGGACCAAGAATGCCCCAAGAGGCCTGCAAGACGGTCCAAAAGGGCCCAGACTCGCTGCATGATCGGTCCAAGACGCCCAAGATATCCTCCAGACGGCCCAAGAGGCCTCCAAGACGCCCCAAGAGGCGTCCAAGAGCACTCCCACGAGAGCCCCACGAGGCAAACTGCATTGATTGTCATTAAGTTTTTTGGCAGATTTTGGCATTCTCGCCTTTTCGGCTTCCAGACACTCCAAGGCGGCCCAAGAGACCCCCCAAATCGCCCCAAGACGGCCCAAGAGGACCCCAAGACGGAACCCAGGAAGCCCCAAGAGGCCCCCAAGAAGCCCTCGAGAGGCCCCCAAGTGGCTCCCAAGAGGCTCCCGACCTGCTCCCCAGAGGCCCGCGAGAGCGCTCCGAAGAGACCCCAAGAACCATCCCTGAGGACTCTGACCCGCGTCAGCGTCGTCGTCGTCGTCGCCACCGCCGCCGTCGTCGTCGTCATCCCCCTTCAGGGTCGGCGGCGCCGGCCGCAAGGCCTTTGCAATACTTGTTATTTGTCCTAAAGCGGCTTTGGCTTCACGCTTGGGCCAAACCTGAACCGAACTGGCTACGGACCCTCTTGGGGCGCTCTCTCGGGCGCTCGTGGTGTCCTCCGGGGGGCCTCTTAGGCCTCTTTTTGGGCTACATTCTGGAGCGCCCCACGAGCGATTCCTAAACGATGTTGATCCAGAGCCCCCTCCGAAGCCGACCTGTCGAGGATATCGCGAACGAACCTGCCCATTCGCAGAAACCTGGCCGGCTCTGTCGTGCTGCTGCGATGGTGCGCCGTGCTGCTGTGGTGTGCCGTGCTGGTCTGCGGTGGTCCAGTGGTCTGCCGTGCTGGTCTGCCGTGCTGCTATGGTCTGCCGCCTTGGTCTAGCCCAACGAAGG
>CAUYUJ010002360.1:25000-32500 GCA_963575745.1 Prorocentrum cordatum
CTGGCGTGCCGTGCACGCCTGGCACGCTTGGGCCCCTGGGCCACGTGGTGCACCCCGTGCGCGTGGCGATGCAGGCGCGCGTGTCGCGCCTCGCGAGCGTCGCGGGCCGGGCGTCTGTGTTGGTTCCCAGTGGCTCTCCGTCCGGTGGCGACCTCTGCCTGTGCTGAGCCCAGGGGTGCTCCTCACGGCTATGAAGGGCGGGTGGGAGTGAGCGAGACGGCTCGTGGCCCCCTCCGCCCTCCCCTGGGCATGGGCGCCCCTCCCCCCCGACGGTCAGAGCGCCCAAGATGGCACAAGACGACTCCCCAGGGGTACTCCTGAGAGGCCGAGATCCTTCAAAAGCCAGGGAGTTGTTGAATGGTTGTTGGCTCCTCGCACTTTCGCTTCCGATGCATTCCCGAGGCCTCAAGATGGCTCCAAGATGGCCCAATCGAGCCCCCACCCCGGTAGCGCCCAAGAGCGCCCCAAAAGTAGCCCGAGAGAGAGCTCCATTACACGATCTGCCGAGCTCCCAAAGGGCAGCCCTACTCAGACCCCCTTTCATGTGCAAGTCACGGTGGGATGCTGAAGGCTGCTGTCGGGGATGGACAGACCCCCCTTTAGTCAAACGTGGTTTAGTGAAAACGACCTGAGGGGGCGCACGCCTGGAAAATAACGGCCACGACGCCCTCTCGAGAACCGAAAATGGACAAGGCCCAACGGGCCAGAGGCGTGCTAAGGTCTCCGGTAACTGGTTAACAGTATCTCTAGTTCGCGCGCGCGCGGGGCGGCCCCTGGGGGTCCCCGGACGAAAAGTACCCCGGGCGATCCCCGACCGACCCCCGAGCGATCCCCGGGAGACTCCCCCAGAGCGCTCCAGGAGCGCTCCAGGAGCGCACCAACAGGGCTCCGAGACGTCCTCGAAACCCTCAAGACGGGTCCAGATGCCCCCAAGAGGCTCCCAAGGGTTCCGAGATGCCACATGATCGCTCCAAGACGCCCAAGATGGCCCCCAGACGCCCCAAGAGGCCTCCAAGAGCACTCCCAAAAGGGCCCCAAGAAGCACAATTCATAGTTTTTCCTTAGGTTTTTGAAAGATTTTGGAGCTTCCACCTTTTCGGCTTCCCGACGCCCCAAGACGGCCCAAGAGGCCCCCAAGATCGCCCCAAGAGGGCCCAAGAGGCCCCCAAGAGGGCCCCAAGATGGCCCAAGAGGGCTCGAAGACGGCCCAAGAAGCCTCCAAGACGGTCCAAGAGGGCCCCAAGAACGCCCCCAAGGGGGCCCCAGAGAGGGAACACGAAACAACATTTCGAGCCCTCGGCCCTAAGAAGCCCCCACGAGGCCCCAAGAGGCCCCTAAGAGGCCCCAAGAGGCCCCCACGAGGCCCTCAGGAGGCCCCCAAGAGTCCCCCAAGCGGCCCCAGGAGGCCCCCCAAATGCCCCCCCGAGCGCCCCAGGAGTCCCCCAAGCGGCCCCAGGAACCCCCAAAGCGCCGCATTGACACCAGGCCCTCGGGCAAACGGCAGACATGAGACTGTATGGGGCGGCGGAATGAGCGAAGCGATTAATAACGGCCACGACGCCCTCTCGAGAACCGAAAATGGACAATTCACTAATCGACGTGTCACTGTTGGGGGTTCTGTCCACCCCCGATGCTGAAGGACTGTGGCCTTCGGAGGCATCCTTTGGGAGGCTGCTGGGCCAAGATGGCCCCGGGTGCCCCAACCCGCCGACGCTTCGGCGTGTGTGAGACGTTGTCGTCGTCGTCGTCGTCGTCGTCGTCGTCGTCGTCGTCGTCTTCGTCGCCAGTCCCCAGAAAATGGAAGAGCGAACAGAGACCAGAGACGTCGTACTTTGAGTCGACTCCCTTCCCTTCTTCCCGTGTGGAGACGGGAGAGACGAGCCTCGGGAGCGGCAGAGAGGGGGGTGTCCAAGAGGGGGGGTGCAAATCATGACCGGCGGCATGTGCGCGGCCCAGCGGGGGGGCCAGGGACGTAATGAAACAAGAAGAGGCGCCCGGGAATCTGGAGAAACATCATGGCCCACGCCATGATATCCAACCCCCCCTACCCTGACCTTCCAGGAGGGCTAAAAAATAGCACCCGACGTAAAAACCTATCCCAGAGCTATTTTACGTCTTGGTTTTAGGCTGTTTCGTCTCGTTTTTTAGGTTTTTAGGTTTCCAGTGCTAAAAAATAGCTCTCTGGAAGGTCAGGGTAGTCATCACCCCCCTCTTTTCCGCCCCCGAGAGCCCCGGTGGAGGGGGGCCAGCCCGGGCTCGGGCACCCGCCCCGGCCCCGATCCCGACCCCGACTCCGGCCCCGGCCCCGGCCGCGGCCCGGGCCTCGGCCCCGGCCCGGGTCCCGGTCCACGGCCAGGGGTCTTTCCCAAGGGTCCCGGGGGGGGTCCCGCCTGTAGGGGGTGGGTGTCCCGCTGCAGGGGTCGTTCGGCCGTCCGCACCAGGGCGCCCAACGCCGCAAAAGAAAATGCGCTGGAACGCAAACTCTGCCATTTTTTGGTCACCCCTGAGCCGCCCCGAAGGCACTTTCAGAGTCCCTCCGGCGCGCGCGACCGTGCGCGGCGCCTTTCGGTGCGTCCTTTGCGCGGCTCCACGCGCAGTTTTGGCGGCGCCGACCGTGTGGGCAGGGTGTCGCGCTGCAGGGGTCGTTCGGCCGTCCGCGCCAGCCCTGCAGGTCTTCAGAGTATGGTCTCCAACATGGCGCTACATGTTTTAAGCTGGCCTCGAGCATGCCTCCAGTAGTCCGCAAGACTGCTCCAATTGTGATCGGCGCCTTGTAAAGATACCCCCGAAAAGCCAACATCCTTCAAACACCAGGGTCGCCCGTGATCAAAATGTCACCCAAGATGGCCCCCAGGGCCCCCAAGAGGGCCCCGAAGAGAGCCATAGCAGGCTTCTAAAATACCGCAGTACGGGCCCTGGAGGCCCCCCGGAGCATCCTGAATGTCCTGCAAAGCATTTCATGTTTACGCCGTCGCCGGCTTCCTCCCCGATCCTTACCATCGTCATCGTCCTCTGCCTCCTCCTTCTTCTCCTCCTGCCTCTCCAACCACCTAAGGTTCACCTGGAATTGAACTGGAGCGTGTTCCGTCAGATTCCTTCTCCTTATGCTCGCTCATCCTCCTCCACCAGCTCCTCATCCTCCATCATCCTGTTCATCCTTCTCTCCTCACCTGAATTTGAAAAGCCCGCGAAGGCAGCGATAGTCAACTGCTGGACTAGATGCCGCTACACTTCCCTTTTCGGGGCAGCTTGCCTGGGGTTTGTTTCTGTATGGGATGGTGGGATACGCTGAGCGTCAGCTATACTGCGATTTCAAGCTCTGGCTTACATTGGGCATCAGAGCGCTCGAACGAAGGCTAGGAGGAGGCGGAGGAGGGCGCGTACAAGGAGGACGATGAGAAGGGAGGAGAGGGAGTAGGAGGAGGAAGAGAACGACGATGAATAGGGGGATGCAATGGAGGAGGAGGACGAGGAGGAGGATGAGGAGGAGGAGGAGGAGGAGGAGACTAAGACTTAGACGTGCCTGGGCGAACACAGGCAGAGTTATCCGCCCGTTGACGGAAGAGGATTCGGAGGAGTAGGACGAGGAGGATGACAAGGAGACGGAGGAGAGAGGACGATGAGGGCGACGAAGACGAGGATGGGGACCCAAAGGGCCTTCCGCATGATCGCGCAAAGCAAACAGGAGCACTGTAGTAGCCCATCTTGGCGCCTAAACTGAGCGACTCACCGCGTTGTCGACACAACGCCTACCCGGGTCGTGTCGCACAGCAAGCCACCTGTCAAAGAGGTAGAACGGCGGTCGTGTGCCGAAGCATTATGTACAACCAGCTATACAATCCGAATTCCAACCAGTTCAGATGGCCGCAGACAATTTACTCCGCAAACTCGAAGACCTGCGGGATAAGCATTAGATCTATTGAATAAGACTGCAGATGCATACGTTGTAACAGGAAGCCAGCTCAACGCATCAGCGCATTCAGTCCACATGTCATACTCTGGCAAACTCTCTGTACACTGAATAGCCAGGTGAATGTCGTCGCAACTGGAACGCGGATGTGTCGCACACGCCGTCCTAAAGCGAGCGCGATTGTCCTTGCGTTCAGATCATCAGCAACACACTCAGCGGCGTTCCAATTAGGGTGCAGTTGGGTCGCGCGACCTGTCCCGCGCTGTCGGGCATCCCTCTGTCCACTCTGTGAGTCGCCCCTATGCGAGGCAACAGGGGGAAGAGGTGGAAAATGCGGACTTCGAAAACCGAAGAGTGTGCTTTTTCAATCTCGATACGTCGGGGGGGCCGGCAACCCTGAGCCCCCCTCAACCGCCATCTCTTGAAGTGGCATCCGCCGACCTTCTGCCAGGGAGGAGAACCCAACTCTCTCGATCCCTCGACCTCTTTGGAGCGCCCCACGTGGCCCTCGGAACTCTCGCCCCCGTTCATGGAACCCTTGCTCCACCCCGAAAACTGTTCATTACCGTCCCGGGCGGCCGACCACGCCTGCCCCCCAGGAGCCCCTCGGCTGCGACAAGAAAGCCTGCCGTCTTGATTTCGTCAGGGTGCAGGAGGTCTACTCTGGATGGGGCGATAGTCGCCCCCCCCCTTGGGTCCGCGGGGGTGGTTGGGCACGCGCTGTCGGAACGGGTGGAGGGGGGGCTGGAGGATGAAGAGGCGGAGGAGGGTGAGGGGGAGGGGGATGGGGGAGGGGGATGGGCAAGCTCTGTTGGAAGGTCAATCCCCCCGCCCCAGTTGAGAAAAAGCCCACCCGAAGTAAAAGGGAGGGAGGGAGGGAGGCAGGAGGAGAAGGAGGGCGGGCCCGGCCGCACACGGCCTGTCTGCCTGGCTCGGAGCAGGACGAGCTGGACCCCGCCGGTGCGACGAGAAGCCTCCGGGAGACCCCCCCAAAACGGCATAAAAAAACACCGACGGGAGCAGTGCCCTGGGCCTCCGCAAGGCGAGAGGCAGCGGCGGCTCAGAACCGATCCCCGGACTCCGCCCGGGCTCCAGACGCCCCGATGCTCCGAACTGCATCCAGCCGTGGCGACGGTGGACTCGACTCGCCCTCCTCTGACCGGTGCTGCCGGGCTGCCCTCGGCTCATTCGGCCAGCATCCTCCGCAGCATGACGGCGGTGCGGGTCGTCTTCGTCTCGGCGCACACCAGCCTCCTGAGGGGGAACGTTGGGGGGGACTGGCTCATGGGGGAAACCTCGACCTGTAATCGGCGACACATCGCCGATAGATCGGCGATGTGCTCCGATAGGGAACCCCCACTTTCCTGGGCGGGAAAGGGCTATCGGGCACACATCGGCTATCGGGGGTCGATGCATCCCCCCCTGAGCTTGTCCCCTGGTGGTTTGGGGCGACCTGAGCCTGTCCCCTGGTGGTCTTCGGGTCATACCTCGGGCCTGTGGCGGCGGCTCGGGACCATCTCGGCACCCCCGGGAACAACCTCGGCGAGGCGCAGCCGCTGGAGGCACTCCGAGGCTGGCAAGCCGCCGAAAACCGACGCACCCGCAGAAGAAGCTCGAACCTCGAGCCTGTCCCCTATCCCCCTAACACTGCCCCTGACCTGAGCATCTGGCCGCGCCTCTCCGCGTCGCCGGTGGCGAAGATGCTCAGGAACGGGAGCCAGTGCTCGACGCTGAGGTCGGGCCGGTCCTGCTCGGCTCTCCTCAGCCTCTCAACCAGCGCGTCGGGCACTCCGAGCTTGTGGGCGTTCAGCTGCTCTGTGTAGAGGAACAGAGAATGGCATAAACATGAACTCTCGGAGTTCCGCGCGGATTTCTTGGATCCGTGCTGGGCCCCCCTCCCAGGAGCGCGGAGCGCGTCAGGGGCGGCGCCAGGGGTGACGCCAGAGGGGGCTCAGCGCCGATCCGCGAAATCCGCACGGAGCTCTGAAAATGCATGTCTGTGCAATGTTTCTTCCTCGACTGGGAGCGCCTGTGGCAGCTGGCCGGCCCTCTGCTGCTCCTTGATCCACTTGCGGACCTCCCCGTAGGCATTCGCGTGTCGGCGGTGCACCTTCAGCCTCCTCGTCAGCAGCTCGAAGACCGCGGTGGCCTTCCAGGTGGAGCCGCTTATGTCCCGGATGGCGCGGCTGCCGTGCAGCTTCGGCTCCTCCAGGACCTCCGACAGCCCGTTGAGCTCCGTCCAGTCCCCCTCGATCCGCTCCCAATCTGGAAGATTGCGCAGGCCATCCTCGTTGTGGACAGCGGGGTCCTGCTCGTCCAAGATGTCAACCTCTGCGCGGAGGTACTCCGTCCCGGTCTGGGCCTCCTCGTCGCTGCAGAAGAGGACCGCGGGGTTGAGCAGTTGGCTTATGGAGACCCTGCCACGCACTACGTGTGTCGCGACGAACCTGTACGCGCCTTTGGTCGTCTCGCTGACGTCCTCCAGATTGGTCAGGTACAGGAGCGCCCCGCAAGAGGTAACCCGCTGATCCTCTGCCGCCATCTCGCCCATGCGCACCCGTCCGTCCGGCCTGGTCCGACAAAAGGGCACAACGATCCGGCGCGAACCCGACTCGAGGATGTCCAGGTGCATCTGGACGTGGCTGGGCTCGGTGAGCTTCAGCATGACCTTGTGGCCCGGCCTGAGGGGAACGCCGATATATTGCTACTCCCTGGCCCACGCCACAGGGTCTGGGTTTGGATTTTGACAACCGACTTCCTGGCAAATCTTGGGATACACAATTTCCAGGCGGATCCAGCCGTGCTCACGAGGAGCTGGCCAGGGGCCCTAGCAAGGCGAAACTCGCAAAGCAACAAGACTAAGCTCGATCCTCGAAAGGTCGGTCCCTGGACCTTTCAGGGGTGTGTAATCTGACTAGGGCTCATGATGTTCCAACCTACTGCAGCCTTGACCACCAGAGAAAATTTCGAGCACCAAAACAATACGACACTTTTCTGGGCGAGCAACGACATATGTACATGTACGCCCTCCACGGCCTTGCCTGCACGAACGTCCGCGTTGACACGCACTCCAGGGGAAACTAACCGCGTACGTGTACATATGTTGCTGGCCTCTGATTTTCTGGGTGCTCAGAATTATTTCTGGGATGTGGTCTCGAAGTACGATGGGAGCAGCCTAAACCAGGGCGAGTCCAGCCACCGAGGGCGACGAGGGCCCCCCCAGGATGCCCAGAGCGGCGAGAGCGAGGGAAGGGCGTCAGCATCCTCGGGGCCGATCCTGAGCTTCTTCGCCGCCATCGCCGTCGTCGCAATTTTCCTCGCCATCATCGCCGTCCACAGCCCGTCTTCGTCGTCGTCGCTCGTCGTTCGTCCTCCCTCTCTGGGGGCACCGAAAGGTACCAATATGGTTACTCCCCAGATCTCTCCCTGGGGTAGTTCTGACCAGGATGTCGAAACGAATCAGCTGTGGCGACGAGGTTTATCTATGACGAGCAGAAGTATCCGTATCTCTTCCTTCTCTGAACGTCACGTCGTGATTTTTTCGCGTGATCCTCAAAAGGTTCTGGACCCTTCCCCAGGAACACATTCTT
>CAUYUJ010002360.1:35000-40000 GCA_963575745.1 Prorocentrum cordatum
AAGACCTACGAAGACGGCTGGCAACCTCGAGCCTCGAGCCGATCCCCTCCCCCTAGCGAGGGTCGCCGAAAACCCACGAAGACGGCTGGCGACCTCGAGCTTCGAGCCGATCCCCTCCCCCTACATACGAGTCGGTCGGAGGAGGCAGATGCGAGCCTGAAGCAGGAGGGAGGAGAGAGCAGACATGGGCTGCGGCCCTCCCAGAGACCCAGGAACCACATCCACACCATGCCGATTCCAGAGCAGATTGGGACCTGGGAGTCCAGAAATGCGTACTTTCAACGACCGGCGTGCAACGCTGCCCCTGGCCTCCACAGCCAGCCACTGCGGCACGACGCGGCGCGGCAGCGGGCCCAGCCTCTGCGTACGCGCCGCGCCGCCGCCGACGAAGGCCCCGCTCGTGCCCCCCCGCGGCGGGCTCGGCCGCGCGGGCGTGCAGGCCGATGGTCCCAACACGACGCGTGCTGGCGCCAGCCCCAGACCCCCTCGCGTCGTGAACAAAAACAAGACGGAAGGTTTTTTCAGATTTTGGGCCTCTGGGGGGCCCTCGCCGGGCACCAGAATCGTGGAGAAGCTACTCGGAGCGAAAAGGCGGTCCCGAGGAATGAGCCGAGACCCTTGAAGGTCCAAGTCTGCGTGCTGGTGCCGATATTCAGAGGAAGAAGAGATGCCGATGCCGTTGCTCGTCCTGCAGGGCCCGCGCAGCCACGACTGAATTCTCCTCGAGATCCTGGTCAGAGCGGGAGATGTCCGTAGATCCCAGCGGGACGGGTGAGTTCCCAACAAGACGGGTGATATCCAAACGGTCCAACAAACCGAGACGGGTGACACCCCAACGGGCGCGAACATCTTCTTCCCCTGGAGCGAGGCGATAGGGCCGTGACAGAAGGGGCCGGCTCGCTGGTCGCCTGGGGTCGGCCAGGCCGCTCCTGCTGACGAGGGCCGACACAGGCTGCGTGCCCTGGGAAGGGCCACCCGTACCCCCAGGACGACGCACCCCCGGTCAGATGTCGCAGCGGCGACGATTCCAACCACGGTAGGGCGCCAAAACGCAACCGTTGGGCGCCTCGAGGTGTGCCCTGAGGCCCCGTCTCCAGGGCCCGCCTCTTCCGGGGTACGCTTGGCCTCCCCTGGAAGCCGTCCGTGGCGCGGAACGGGGTCACTAACACGCACGTTGGGCTGCACGTGTTTTTTCAGGATGTGAATCCTCAGAAGTCTGGACCCCTTCCCAGGCACCGTCCTTTCATCCTGGGTCGTCAATGACTGACCCGGGGCCTGGTGAGCGCCACTGGAGGCCGAAAATGTAGCAGAATCTTCCGTCGTGACGTTTTCACGGCGCGAGAATTTGCGACTTTGTCGATGCGCGGCCCCAGAGGTCCCGACCACTTCCCCAGGGTCTATGTTTTTGCCCCGGAGCCATTTCTGGCCTCGGGTCTCGAGAGCGGGGCCTGGAGGCCGACATTGAAGAGAAGCGCCGAGACTGAAAAAAAAAGTGTCGTCGGAGATCTGGGCAAGGCGTGGGGCGGCGCAGCGGCTATGTGAGTGTCGATTGGATGAGGAGGAGGCGGAGGAGGAGGAGGATAAGAAGGAGGAGGAGGAGGAGGAGGAGGAGGAGAAGACAGGAGGGAGGAGGAGGAGAGGAGGAGGAGGAGGAGGAGGAGGGGAGGAGGAGGAGGGAGGAGGAGGAGGGGAGGAGGAGGAGGAGGAGGAGGAGGAGGAGGAGAGGAGGAGGAGAGGAGAGGGAGGAGAGGAGGAGGGGAGGAGGGGAGGAGAGGAGGAGGAGGAGGGAGGAGGAAGAGGAGAAGGAGGAGGAGGAGCACGAGGAGGAGAAGGGAGGAGGAGGTGGCTGACGCCCCCGGCTTGTGAGCCCCATGCTTTGCCCAAGACAAGAAGGGCCAACACACGCCCTGAGGACCATCGAGCAGGGCTGGAGCGCGGCCCAGCACAACCCGCCGGCCGCGACGAGCGCGAGCACGGCGGCGGCGTGCGCGGGGCTTTCCCGCGCGTGCCTGGCCATTGCTGGGCGGCTAAGGGCGCGCAAGGGTGGCTGGCTGGAGCCCGCTTCTTATGATTCGCGACAACGCCCGTGACCGCCCGCCCCCCCCCCACTTGGTCACGCCTCGATTCGTGCCGCTGGTGCCGTCTAGTTAATAGCTATTCCCAAGCATTCCCAGATGGCGCCGGCGCGGATCGTGACGTGACGGGCTTCCTCCCCTCCGCCGCGCTTCCAGGTCACGCCCGTTATCGCCAGAGGATGAGAGAAACAATCTCCTGGAGCGGCCTGGGGCAAGGGCGTGCGCGGCGTGATCGCCTTGGCGCCACAACGTTCTGAAGAAAATCCTGGGAACCTCGCGCGGCAACCGCAGACCCAGTGTATGTCGGATCCGCGCTGGAATTACGTCGGGTTCACGTCGGATTGCGTCGGATTTACGCATTCACGGCGGAGCATCGCCGAGCGAACGTCGACTCGTCGCTTACGTAACGGACGTGCGGATTAGATCTTATGACTCTTGCGCGCCGCGCGAGGCAGCCAGGATGCCTTACAGAGAGCGGCTTGGGGCAAGGGCGTGCGCGGCGTTGGCGCCTGAGCGCCACAGCGGGCGTCTTCGGCCAAAGTGGCTGCGGAGCTCCCCCTGTACGAGCGGAGACAGAACAGCTGTCAAACAGTGCGGTCTTCGACGAGCTGGATCCAAGCTAATCTTCAGAGGCTATCAAAAGCCAATGGTTTGCGCCCAGCTGGGACTTTGCTGCTTGTGCCATTGATGTTTGAACGCGGCCTGCCAACAGAGTTGCCCAACCCTACAAACGCAGAGCTGATGGCGATGTTTCCCAAGCGCGTTCCCTCCCTCCGCCCCCGTCGCTCCCTCCCCCGGGGGGCAACTCGCACTGGGACTGGGACAAACTCGGGACGGGACAAATCGAGGGTCGCTGAGATCCGGCGGTTCTGGAGGATGTATGGGGACAAATCGAGGGTCGCTGAGATCCGGCGGTTCTGGAGGATGTATCGGGCGCCGCAGCCTTCTCAGAGCCCTCCGGAACGCTTTAAGGGCGTTCTGGAACGCTCTGAAAAGACGTGTCCCAACTCTCGCCCTGCCCAGGCAAGAGAAGGGAGCGAGGACGACGTGGGGGGGGGGGGGGCGACCCCCCCCCCCCCACACACACACACACAACCCACAACACACAACACACACAACACACACAACACACAACACACACAAACACACGACACACAACACACAACGCATACAACTCACAATACACACAACACACAACACCCACACCATACACCCACGACACAACACACGACACACACAACACACAACACAACACACAACACACAACACACATCACACACAACGCACAAGACACCACACACACAACACACGCAGCACGCACACAGCACACACACAATACACACCACACACAACACCACACACAAGACACACAAGACACAACACACAACGCTCAACACATACACAACACACAACATATATAACACACAAATCACACCATACACAACACACGCAACATACAGCACACAGACAAACATAAACACACAACACACAACAAACACACAACACACACACATCACACAACAGAGACAGAACACACGCACACACACCACGCACAACACACAACACACATACACACAATCTCACACACAAACTCAAACACAGCACACAATCACACACATACACATGTACACTGTATGTATGCATGCATGTATATTTGCATGTGTACCTATGAATTTTTTTTGCCGCCAACTCTTGCTTAGCGTGCCGCGGCGGCGGCCCCGGTAACGCGCTGTGCCCCGCGAACTGATAGCGTGTTGCTCCGGTCCGCGGGGCGAGAGGCTGGGAGGAGCTTGGGACGTTGACGTTCGGGCACCAGGGATGAGGTTAGCATAGAGCAAGGACCGAACGTCCCTGCGTGGTTCGAATAGAAAGCCGATGCATTCGCGCAGAACGGTCTTCAACCAGAACCGTTCTAAGAACATCCCGTGCGAAACACACTGTTTCCGTCGCAGCGCTGCAGAGGCAGTCCGCGCGCGCGTCCAAACAACCCGGGCTACGGCATTGCGAATTGTCCTGCAGGCAAACAGAGAGGAGAAGAAGAGAGACGACCGCGGAGAGCGGAGGCAAAGAAAGAACGAAAGCGCACTCACGCGGCGAATCCGCGGGGGGGCGCGCGGGGCGGCCGGGCAGCAAGGCAGCCCCTGGCAGCAAGCGCAGGGCGGCGTCGCGGGCGCACCCAGGGGAGGCACCGGCGGCAGCAGTGCAGGGCGAGGCCCAGCAAGCGGGGAGCTGCAGGGGCAGCAGGGCCGCCAGGATGGCGGGCCAGGGCGCGAGGCGGGGTAGGGGCGGTGGTGGCTGCGCGAGGCTGCTGCGATGGGCTCGCGTGTGGCGACGCGCCAGGTGACGGCGCAGCATGGCGGAGGCAAAGTGCGACCGCGGCGCAGTGGGGGGGAGTGGCGGCGAGAGACGGGGCGAAGAGGCCAGGCAAAGCCGAACGGCCAGTGAGAGCCAGGGCACCCGGGCGGCCGCGCGAGCATGTCGGGGGGACTGGGGGGATCAGAATCTGGTCCTGATCCTGCTTCGGGGTGCGTTCTGCCCGAGGAGTTTCGCGGCGGGTCCCCCCCAGACATGCGGCGTCCTGATTTTTTCAGGACGGCGTCCCTGGAAGTTCCGACCCGTTCCCCGGGACCGGTTTTTCATCCTGAGTCGTTTTTTGACGGTCCTGGGGCCTGGCGAGGGCCTTTTTGGGGCCGAAAACAACGAAAAGCCTCCCGTCCTGGTTCTCTTACGACGTCGTCATGTCTGGGCCCGTGGCGACGGGAGGCCCACCAGAGGCCCAGACAGGGCGCAGGACGCTCAACACCTTCGGGCCTCGAGCTGCGCCCCTCCCGCGAAAAAAGCGGGCGCCGCCGCCTCTCCAGCGACCGGGCCGCGTCCGCGAGCCGGCGCTCCACCTCTGCGGGGCGGGGCTCGGCGGCGCCAGCG
>CAUYUJ010002360.1:45000-90704 GCA_963575745.1 Prorocentrum cordatum
TGGAGCGGTGCTCCAGGGGTCACACGGCCCTTCTTGTTTGATCATATCCCCATGCCCGGCATATGCCCGACCGACCGGCCCTGGGGGGGGGGAGGCTGTGCCCGCCGGGATCTCAAGCCACCAGGAATCAGAAGGGGATTATTTAAACATCGACGCATGCAGCCACATCGGTAGGCAGGGCCGCTCATGGGCGGGAAAGCGCACACAGCAGGCTCAACTCCGATATCGAGTTAGCTGGGCGCGAGATCTCACTAATCAGAACCAGACTCCGAGCCGCTAAACACACTCGACGCCGCGGCTTCCAGCCGCAACGCCGTCGGCACTCTACGCAGAGTGAGGACAGGGTCTGGATCAGGAGGACAAGCACCTGCCTTCAAGCGAGCACCAAGACCGAGGCCTGGAGCAAAAGACGGCACGACTGGAGAGTCAACAATCTTCAAGGCCTTGCCCCTCGGAGGAATGAGAGAGGAGGTGTGCGGCCCAGCGGGAACCTGTCAGGCGGTGTTAGATGCTTCGGGAAATACTCCAGGCTCCAGGCGGATACTTGGGAGCGGAATAGTGACAGACCATCAGATTTCGGGAGTACGGGGAGATCTTGCGAGAGCGGCTGTCTGGGAACAAGCCATCAGGATGGAACACGCTTTTATACATGGGCATGCCGCCGCGTCAATGCTGGTCGACATTGCCAAATGCTATGAGAAAACCGTGCACTGGCCGTCGCGGCCATCATGCACGGTTTCCCCCCTTCCGCTTGCGCTACCTGTTGAGTTTGTGCAGAGGCCAGCGAGTGCTGCAGGTCGGTCGAGTATGCTCGGATGTTGTGTCTTGTGTTCAGGCGATAGTGGCAGGATGCACGTTCGCGACCTGGCTTTTGCAGTGCCTCCTCCTGGACCCCCTGGATGAAGTTCGGGCTCGGTTCCCCACGGTTCGGACCTACAATGTGGCTGATGATATCACCTGCGGTTCGGCGGGTACGTCGAGGACGGTCGCGAACCCGGTAACCGATGCGACCTTCTTGTTGTGTGATACCCTCGAGCGATTAGGCTTGCATATACCCCCGACCAAGGGTTTGATTACTGGGACCTCCAGGGACATTGAAATCATGGCTCGGGGCCGACTTCTGCGGTTGAAGTTTCGGGTCGACAAGACCGCCAGGAATCTGGGGGGTTTGACTACGCTGCGGGGACACGCAGGACTCCTGTGCAGGCCATGCGCTGGGAGAGCCTGGGGCCGAGGATTCGTCGATTCCGAGGGCTGCGTCCAGGCTGTGCAGCCATGCACCGGGTGGTCAAGACTGGCGGTAGACCAGCTACTTTTTTACGGCACCTCGGTCATACAGGATTCGGCCTGACCGAAGGAACGATAAATAAGGAAAGAAGCCCCTTTTTGCAAGTAAGTCTACGAATTCCGAAGGAACGGACCCGCGCGTCCAACATTTGCAAGAAACCAAGGGGTCTCGCCACAAAAAAGGTAGCGGAACGCATGCAAACCAAAAGAACGACCGAGTTATTCAAACCGGATCCTGTAGGCATGCCACGACGACGCTGATGAAGCTTCGTTCGATCGTAGGCCAGGCGACTTTTTGGCAAGGCCCGTGGCCGCTCCAAGACTTTCCAAATTCCTCCTGAGCCCCTCGGACCACCTGGACCCCGTCTTCCAGGCAAACCTCCTCCTCCTCGAGATGTGGCAACAAGCGGTCAATGAGGAGTGGGTCCCTACTCTTAGGATGGGCCTCTCCCCTTACAGGAGTGTCTTGGAGGAGAAATGAAAATAAGGAAAAGACATCCCCAAATAGTCGAACAATAATATAAAAATCGTCCCCAGACTATTTTTTTGACTACTTTTGAATAGTCCCTCTGTAGAGGGACATGCCCGACTTAACCCTACTTGTATCATGAAGTCGTGTGTGCAGGCGTACCCCACCTTAGCCTCCATCCATGTCCTGGGCCAAGGTCAGGGGCCCTGTTGGGGCTGTGGGGGGCCGCTCTGGACCGTCTGGGATGGCGTTTTGTGGGCTGAGACGTCTGGGGATCACGCCGAGGTTTTGCCCTGGACCCTCGTTCTTTCGGGAAGCGGGCGTTGACCAAGATGATAGACCACTCGACTCAGATGAGGCTGCTGGAGCATGTAGGGGCACCCGGTCCCAAGGACCCTCGAAGGATCATCCCTCCTCTCTTGGGATGCCCTCAGGAAGCTGCGGGTTGCTAACAGGAGCTCTTGGAGCCTCATGCTTGAGGAACATGAGAGCCGGAGGCCATCCGACGCAGGAGGCTCTGTTTCGCGATAGGCGTGTGCTCTCGCCGATGTGAAGGTCTGCAGCCTTGGAGGTCGGCACGCCCAATCATCGTTTTTTTGCACCCGCTGTGGCCTCTACCTTTCTCGCCGCGACCTTGACCTACCCCACTCCTCCTCCTCCTCCTCCTCCTCCTCCTCTCCTCCTCCTCCTCCCTCCTCCTCCTCCCCCTCCTCCTCCTCCTCCTCCTCCTCCTCCTCCTCCTCCTCCTCCTCCTCCTCCTCCTCCTCCTCCTCAGTGTGTGGCTGGAGTCCGAGGCCAGCCTGACTACGACTTCCTCTCCACCCGTGCCCCTTATCGGGGACCCAGGCCAAGATTGGCCTCATGGTCGAAAGGATGGAGATGGGAAAAAGAGAGCCCCCTGGAGGTCTTGTCGGTCATCCCTTGTGCATTTACGGTTCAGGCTTCGACGGAGACTCTAGATATTCAGTGAGAGCAGGCTGGTCCGTTGTTGAGGTGGATGAAACCAGCCAGGCCACTGGCACTGCGTTCGGTTCTCTTCCTCACCCTGTTCAGGAGGCTGGTACTGGAGAATTGTACGCCCTACTCTTGGCCCTCATCCTGGTCGGGATCGAACCAGACATCATCACCATCACCATCACCATCACCATCACCATCACCATCACCATCACCATCACCATCACCATCACCATCACCATCACCATCACCATCACCATCATCATCATCATCATCATCATCATCATCAGTATTATCATCATTATCATCATTATCATTATCATCCACATCGTCATCATCATTAGCATCTACACGGACTGACAGGCGGTCCACGACATCTGGGCCCGCGGGCCCGACCAAGATCTCAGGGAGTTTTTTGTGTAAAAAAGCTTCGGGGGAAAATTTGGAAGCGCGTTCTAGGTGCATGTTCAGATTGAGGTAGTGCGCGTAAGATCAAGGGCCACTAGTGTTGGTATAAGTGCCTTTTCTCCTCCACACTGGGCCTGGAGAAGGAATGTCATTGCCGACGGTTTTGCAAAGCGTGGGGTCCTTCTGCACCCTTGTAATCCTTGCCTGCAGCAGCGTCATAAGAAGCGCTCGGGAGTTGTCAGGGATTTTGATCTGTTGTTTCACGAACTTCGGGGAAATGCTCAATAAGCGGTCTTTCCAAGATGTGCAGAAATGTAAAGCACCACCCGCCCTAAACATGGCCCCTTCCAGCTCGTCTGCGACCGTAAGGGTCACGCGGAGAGGACGGGTCGCAAAGGGCGCGGGGGGGTGGAGGTGTGGACGCTCTGGAGCCTCGGGGTTTTCGGAATCGGCCGCGTGTGCGCTCTCATGCGCTGCGCTCCCGAGGCTCGCCAGGCAAGCCCACCCCAGCCAGAAGCTCTGGATCACGGGGGCCAGAGTTGTTCGGTGTGGAGTGTGGGCGGCCTTCGGGACTGCACGGCTGCGCCTGCCTGGGGTAGAGCGCCCCAAGGCGCCCCCGAACAAGCCAGCCGTGCAGACCCTGACGCAGCTGAGAGCGGGGAAGGATCCCGCAACGAAGAAGTTCGTGGGTCGGTGTGCCCTCCTCGTCGTGAAGCCGAGGCCGTTGCGCAGACGCCCGAGGCGCCTAGCACGGCCTTGGCGTCATCGTCTTCCGCGTTGACTCGCGTTCGCCCGCCACCGTGGTCTTTCATTTTCATCTGGGGGGACATGGTTGCGCAAACATCCACAAGATCGGCAGGAGGAGGAGGATCTCGGCTCGGATCGGATGAAGAGGAAAGGGTGGGGAAGAGGCAGGAGGAGCAGGAGGAGGAGGAGGAGAAGGAGGAGGAGGAGTCGGATGGGGACTGAGCAAGCTGTGTAGAGGGAGCAGAAGACGGAGGGAGACTGAGGAGGTTGCGGGTAAGGAGGAAAGATCATGTGATGGATGATGAGGAGGAGGAGGATGAGGAGGAATGCCATGAGGAAGGTTATTGGGGAGGAGGACGAGGAGGAGTAGGACCAAGAATGTGGGCAGCACCGTAATGACCGAGCACACGGTGTGAGGGAACATCGACTCCTCCCACGGGCCCGGCTTCTCATCCTCGGCATTGCTTTGACTTGCTTCGACCACCTCGGGGGCCGGAAGCGGGCCCGCCCGAGGCCCACACCGAGGAGAAGCCGGCCGCCCCGATCGTTTCCTGGCGCCGCCCTCGCCGCCGCCGCCTCCGCCGCCGCCGCGCTCGCCGAGGCGCGCCCTCGCCGAAGTGCGCCCTCGCCGAAGCGCGCCCTTGCCGAAGCGCGCCCTCGCCTTCCTCGGCCGCGGCCCCTCCCTCCGAGCTGGTTCGGGCGCGGTCGCGCCATCTTCCCTGGAAGGGGGGAGGAGGGAGGAGGGACGAGGAGGAGGAGGAGGTGGAGTTGGAGGGCGACAGGGAGGGATGATGACGTGTGAGGAGGAGGAGGGGGAGGAGGAGGAGGAGGAGGAGGAGGAGGAGGAGGAGGAGGAGGAGGAGGAGGAGGAGGAGGAGGAGGAGCAGCAGCAATATAAACCTAAGACTCACCAATGATATTGCAAGAAACCCTTCCTCCAAGTTCCCTCTTCATAGGCCCCTACACGGATTCCTTTTCACTGAAGAAAGTGCCCCGGTGGAAAACAACCGTTTGAAAATCCAGAACTATGCCAGAACACCGTTCCTGGGACATTCATGCCGCGAATCACCGTTCCTGGTGCGTCTTGACGATCCGGAATCGCACCAGAACGCAATTCCTTGGCCTTCAACACCGCGAATCAACGTGATTATTGCGCTCTGGCATTCCGACATCATGCCAACACACCCCTTCTGGAATGTCAACTCTGATAATACTTGAATCTGCTGCCAGCTCTCAAGACGAATGTACGCGGCGCTAGCGCAACACCAACACTTTGCACAGGATCCGCCGTCCATCCGTGAAGCGCTTGCAACTGTTTAAATCGGATGTGCGCGGTGTTACGGCGAGAGCCGCAGTTTGAACAAGAACCACCCTCCACCGTGAAGCGCTTGCAAGTTAAGCTTCAAGGTCATAAACGGTAAGGAAATCTCAGGCGAAACGCGCGGCCCACCCTTTCGACTGGCATCGGCGTGCGACAGGGAGGAGTTACCTATAGGAGAAGGCATGGAGGAGGAGGTGCAGCAAGAAGAACAGGAGGAGGAGGAGGAGGAGGAGGAGGAGGAGGAGGAAGAGCAGGATGAAGAGGCGGAGGAGGAGGATGAGGAGGAGGGGGAGGAGGAGGAGGAGGGAGGAAGTGGCGAGGAGGGTGGAGGACTGAGAAAAGCGACGGGAAAGGAGGCGGAGGCGGAAAGAGGAGGGAGAAAGTGAATGAGAAGAGGAGGAAAGAGGGAAGGTGTAGACCCCTGAAACATTTGCCACTGGACGTCTCGAAGGGTGCGTTCCGAGCATCATTCCAGGGGGAACGCACCCGTGGCGACGAGGAGACGCCCCCGCCTAGGGGGAATAAGTCCGCAAACCTGGAACCTCGATCCTCAAACCTCGATCCCACTGCTCCCCCCGCTCCACCGAAGGCTCCAGTGGCACAGGCAGCATGCGTCAACGCCACCCAGGACAGCGCTTCGTGGCACCATAGGGAGCTCCACCGAAGGCTCCAGTGGCACAGGCCGCATGCGTCAACGCCACCCAGGACAACGCTTCGTCGCCCCATAGGGAGCTCCACCGAAGGCTCCAGTGGCACAGGCCGCACGCGTCAACGCTACCCAGGACAACGTTTCGTGGCCCCGTAGGGAGCTCCACCGAAGGCTCCAGCGGCACAGGCCGCATGCGTCAACGCCACCCACCACAGCGCGTCGTGGCCCCATAGGGAGCTCCACCGAAGGCTCCAGTGGCAAAGGCCACACACGTCAACGCCACCCAGGACAGCTTTTCGTGGCCCCATAGGGAGCTTCGCCGAAAGCTCTGGAGGCACAGGCCGCATGCGTCAGCGCCACCCAGGACAACGCTTCGCGGCCCCGTAGGGAGCTCCACCGAAGGCTCCAGTGGCACAAGCCGCATGCGTCAACGCCACCCAGGACAACGCTTCGTCGCCCCATAGGGAGCTCCAAAGGCTCCAGTGGCACAGGCCGCATGCGTCAACGCCACCCAGGACAACGTGTCGTGGCCCGATAAGGGGGCTCCACCGAAGGCTCCAGTGGCGCAGGCCGCATGCGTCAACGCCACCCAGGACAGCGCTTCGTGGTCCCATAGGGAGCTCAGCCGAAGGCTCCAGTGGCACAAGCCGCATGCGTCAACGCCATCCAGGACAGTTTTTCGTGGCCCCATAAGGAGCTCCACCGAAGGCTCCAGTGGCACAGGCCGCATGCGTCAACGCCACCCATGACAGCGCGTCGTGGCCCCATAGGGAGCTCCACCGAAGGCTCCAGTGGCACAGGCCGCATGCGTCAACGCCACCCAGGACAACGTTTCGTGGCCCCGTAGGGAGCTCCACCGAAGGCTCCAGTGGCACATGCCGCATGCGTCAACGCCACCCAGGACAGCGCTTCGTGGCACCATAGGGAGCTCCACCGAAGGCTCCAGTGGCACAGGCCGCATGCGTCAACGCCACCCAGGACAACGCTTCGTCGCCCCATAGGGAGCTCCACCGAAGGCTGCAGTGGCACAGGCCGCATGCGTCAACGCTACCCAGGACAACGTGTCGTGGCCCCGTAGGGAGCTCCACCGAAGGCTCCAGCGGCACAGGCCGCATGCGTCAACGCCACCCAGGACAACGCTTCGTCGCCCCATAGGGAGCTCCACCGAAAGCTGCAGTGGCACAGGCCGCACGCGTCAACGCTACCCAGGACAACGTTTCGTGGCCCCATAGGGGGCTCCACCGAAGGCTCCAGTGGCACAGGCCGCATGCGTCAACGCCACCCAGGACAGCGCTTCGTGGCACATAGGGAGCTGCACCGAAGGCTGCAGTGGCACAGGCCGTTTGCGTCAACGCCACCCAGGACAGCGTTTCGTAGCCCCATAGGGAGCCTCGCCGAAAGCTCCAGTGGCACAGGCCGCATGCGTCAACGCCACCCAGGACAGCGCTTCGTGGCCCTATAGGGACCTCCACCGAGACTGGAGCTCCACCGAAACCGGTACCCACAATGCGGTACTCACAACTGCATATGGTTCGGTCCTCGTCAGGCTAATTTGATTGTTTTTGTGGGGGGAAACGACCAAGCGCGGACCCTACCTCACACGCCCAGCAAACCCGGGCCCCCCCCCGGTCGGATTGCACCAGTACAATCGCGAGTTAATTTGCACGCGTTGCACGAGAGGGCCGAACGCCACCGCACACGTCCCGCACGACAGGAAAAGGGGCAAGGAGGAGGAGGAGGAGGAGCAGGAGGAGGAGGAGGCGAGGAGGAGGAGGAGGAGGAGGAGGAGGAGGAGGGAGGACAAGGAAAATGAAGAAGACGACCATCGCCAAACAAACAGGGTGCGACGCTAGCACGTACAGGCGAGAATGGCAATTGCCGTGGGGCTGCTCTGCCACTCCGAATTGCGACCCGAAACTTGCAAAAACCTGGAGAAAATAACCGTGCCGTTTGGGGGCCCGGCAAAGAAACGGCATGATTCTTTCCCTGCGTTTTTCCACACGGAATTTCCAACTTCCAGTGTTCCAGAACTACGTTCTGCTTCCTTCCTGCTGTACATGCGTTACTGTCAGCGCGAGAGGGCCGAAAATCACCGGGGCTACCATCCGTGAGTCTCGTTTCTGAGGGGGCCTGGGACACATAAAAATGCACCAAGCTCGCCCTCCCGAGGTCAGAGTCCCTTGTGACTTACCCAAAATCGCGCTCCCGAGTCCCGAAACCTTCGAATAAATAGCACCAGATTCGCTATCCTGAGGCCCGAATCTTTCAATGAATTACGCCCGGTTCTTGCTCCTCAGGCTGGAACTCTTCGTAAATTACGGTCGGTTCGCAATCCCAGGGCTAGAACCCCTTCCAAATTACACCAGACTCGCGCGCCTGAGGCCAGAACCCTTCGCGAATTACCCCAGACACGCCCTCCCGAGGCCACGATCCCTTGTCAATGACGTCAGATTCGCGCTCCGGAGGCCAGAACCCATCATCGATTACACCAGGTCCGCGCACCCGAGCCACAATCCATTTTTGTAGATTGCGCAAGATTCGCACCCCGAGGCCAGGATCCATCACACTATGCCAGGCTTGCGCCCCCGAGCCACAGCCCCCTTCAACTTTTTCCAGAATCGCGCCCCCGAGGCCACAATCCCTGGCAAATTATGCCAGGTTCGCAGACCCTAGGCCACGATCCATGGCAAATTACACGAGCTTCGCACCTCTCCGAGGTCACAATCTCTTGCAAATTACGCCAGGCTCGCGCCCCCGAGGCCACGACCCCTTTATAAATGGTGCTGCGATTACCAAGCCGTCCTCGCATGAGCGAGGTTCTGATATTGCTTCGAGTCGGTGCCCATGCACCCCAACATAGCACTGGCATGTCCCATTCGGGGTCCAGCAGCAGATGGCAAAGCTCTTACGGATATACTATCCAAGCTTTTGGCTCCTTAGAGTCACCCCAGACGGCGCTGTGCTTCTAGGCGTTTCTAAACAAGCGACATCGTTTTTGTTTCACGCCCCAAGAGGCCTCCAAGAGCACACCCAAGAGGGCCCCAAGAAGCAACAATCATTGATTTGTCTATGGTTTCTGGAGGGTTTTGGCGTTCTCGCCATTTGGGCCCCCCGACAATCCAAAACGGCCCAAGAGGCCCCGAAGATCGCCCCAAGACGGCCCAAGAGGCCCCCAGGGGGGCTCCAAGACGGCCCAGGAGGGCACCAAGACGGCCGAAGAGGCCCCCGGGACGGCCCAAGAGGGAGGGGACCCAGACGGGGAACCCGAACGGACATTTCGAGATTTCGGTCTCAAGAGGCCCCCAGGAGGACCTAAGAGGCCCCCAGGAGGCTCCCAAGAGGCCTCAAGAGGCCCCAAGAGCCCCCAAGAGGGCCCCAAGAGGCTCCCAAGAAGCCCCCAGGGGGCCCCCAAGAGGCCCCTAAACTCCCCCGCAGAGGCCCCCGAGAGCCCTCTCGAGAGACCCCAAGAAGCGTCCATGAGGACTCCGACCCAAAACCCAAGCACGGTCGCGGGATGGGCCGACGGCCATTTGATAGCTGGCATTCGCGCCGCGTCACGACTTTCGATGCGGCGCACCACTTCGCCGAACTCCCAGGGAGCGGCCGGTAATGCGCCGCCGGCGTCCTCGATATACTATCCAAGCTTGTGGCTCCTTAGAGTCACCCCAGACGGCGCTGTGCTTCTAGGCGTTTCCAAACAAGCGACATCGTTTTTGTTTTGCCAACCTGGAGCCCCGATCCCCGCAGCTCTGGACCCCCTTCCCAGGACCGGCTTTTCATCCCGAGCTTTCTTTGACGGTCCTGGTGCCCAGCGAGGGCCCCCCGAATTGCGCACTCCCCCCCGTCGTGCTTTTGTTCGCAGCGCGAGCATGCCAAGGTTCCCTCATGCCGAGATTGACCCGATCCGTTCCTCACTCCCGCAAGGCGAACAGCGGCTCCCCCGCCGTCGCTGCTCGCGCCGCTCCCCCCCCCACCCCCCGGGGCGGCCTCGACCGCCTCGTAGTGCAGCAGGTCCTGGGACTCCTGGATGGGGGCCGTGGGGCAGGCAGGAGGGGGGGAGGATCGAAGACTTCAGGGCTCCAGGATGGAGGATTCCAGGATGCGCCCCGACGATCAAGAAACAAAATTGGGCATGGACGGTTGAACGAGCAGGCCATTATTCTCGTCCGGGCCGCTGGCTGCGGCCTGGCGGCCTCAGCGGCGGCGAAGACGAGGCGGGGCAATGTTTGAATCGCTCAGCCTCGGGGGACTTGCTTCGCGGAGGCCCCTGGAGACCTCCACAGAGGGAGGCGGACGGACTTGTTTGAACCCCACGTCCTATTCGTTGCTCGTCGCTGAGACAGGCAACGGCGAACGATGCAAGAGTGGGCGCTCGCAAGGACCTGCCAGCCTGTGGCTGCAAGAGGGCCCCGGGGCCATGGTCATCACCCCCCACGCGTCAGTCATCGCCATCCTCCGCAGCGAGCGTTCGCCCGAGGGCCGAGGTGGGCTGCCTGCCCTCGGCCGCACCAGCCCCCCGTCAAGCCCCTTCGCCCAGGAACACCTCCTCCTCCTCCTCCTCCTCCTCCTCCTCCGCGCAGGAACACCTCACCTCGCCCGTCCTCCTCCTCATCGTCACCATCGCCGCCACCATCACCAACACTAGGTGCATCCAAACGTAGGACTGGGGTCATGATTTGGCTCCAGGTGCCCAACACGTAGAACTGCCGCCACTAGTTGGCCAATCGGGCGCCCAAACGTAAAACTGTCGTCACCTGGTGGTTCCCCTTACAACATCCAACCGCATGGTTCCTTTTAGAAACGGGCATCGAAACATTCCGTAATGACACTGTAAAAGTCGACCTCTGCTCCACCTTGCACTGCAGGAGCCATCTGGTCTTGACAATCTCAGGGCCCCAGGGCTTACGTAAGACCAGGCGCTGCAAAGTCTTGCTCCCCCTCCTCCTCCGTCTCCTCTTGCCACCTCCAGCGCCTCCCACTTTGCGTTTCTACCCTAGAGGCCGCGACCGGAATACCCATCAGAAGCCATGGAGGGTCGGTATGGGGCACACTCTGCGTGGTCACAGCCTTATGGCTCTCGCCACCCCAGACCCTCCAGGGCCTCTCAGGATCGAATGCTTCGGGCCTGGATCCCGAATTCCTTGATCCCCAGGGGCGCGTCGCGTGCCCCCGCTACATTTTTTTCTCCGGGGAAGCCAGAGCGTCCCAAGACGGGCAACGAGGGCCCCAGCGGGCCCCCAAGACGGTCCAAGGGGGCCCCGAATCGGTCCAAGGGCGCCCAAAGATGCCGAAGATAGCCTCAAGACGGCCCAAGGGGCCTCCAAGATGCCCGAGAGAATTCCAAGAGCCTTCCCAAACGGATCTCAAGAGGCCAACATCATTGAAGTCCCATCGGCTTGAACGTATTTGACCCTTCTCGCCATTTCGGGCTCCCGACGCTACAGAAACTGGCCAAGAGGCTCCCAAGAACGTCCCTGTAGGTCCCCAAGACGGCCAAAAAGGGCCCCAAGAGAGCCCCAAGAAGAGAAGGCTCGAATCGGCACTTCGAGCCCTCCGCCCCAAGAAAAATCCCGAAGCCACCAGCAAGCCCGAAGAGGCCCCCTAGAGACGCCCCCCAAGAGATCCCCACAAACACCCAATAAACCTATGATTCACAACCCAGGCACGATTCCTTGACGGGCCGAAGACCACGATGGTATACATACATGTGTCTATCTATCTTGCTATCCATCTATACACACATATATATATATATATATATACATACATATATATATATATATATATATATATATATATATATATAAAAATATAAATATGCACACATGCTCACTGTGTGGAACGGAGGGCTGGGCTCGACGGTCGTGCACAACATCTTGGTACCAAGTGCGCACCCCCAACTGCAGCCGTGGGGGTGCGCGCACAAAAATTCCAAGCAAGACTCACAGAGAGACGCGGGGGAGGAGAGGAGGAGGAGGAAGAGCTTGAGCCGAGCATGGCGACGGCACGGACGTGCTCGTGCTTCGCCGCGCAGCGGCCATCCTGCAGTTGCGCAACACCGTTTGGAAAAACTAAGTTATGCACACATGCTTCCTACCAACTGAAACTGAAAGAAAGGCTCAGACCTGAGGGTCCGAGCCAAGGGGCCCCAGGGGCCCACTGGAACCTCACCTTTTTCATCTTTTACTCTGCGTGGAACGGAGGGCTGGGCTCGACGGTCGTGCACAACATCTTGGTACCAAGTGCGCACCCATTTCCATTCTGGATGCCCTGGCAGCCGCCCATGACCATCTCGAAACCACAGTCAACATTCTCTGATGTTCCAGCGCATCCCGCGGACTGAACCAACCATTTGGCGAGGCCAAGAGCGAAACGTGATGGGTAGGTCTCAGCCAGCCGTGACCGACAGATGCTAGTGCCTGGAATCTTGCCCTGGAGCTCAACGTGTCGCATGTGACTGAAGCTGCACAAGCCCTTGCGTCCCTGGCATCGACGGGGCATGGAGGGTGGTGGCAGACGCACGTTCCAGCCCGCAAGCTTGGTGGGCTTCCTCCACGGGCTGCCGAAGGCACACATGTCAACGATTGAAATCCTGCAGCTCGGCCTCGCCAACAAGGGAGACAACGTGGGGTGAGACCAAGCCATAGACGATGCGGGGTTCTCCAGTAGCGCTGGCACTCCAGCGCGCAAGCAAGCGGACAAGAGGAGCAGCATCCCACGGAAGGTGGCGTTGCCTGCGTCCACTTTCGCCTGCTGCGCCAGAGTCAAGCCCGGTCGACCGTCCAAGAATTCAAGGTTACGATAAAGAAAATGAGAAGCCATCGACCACGTAGTACAAGGGAATGCAATCATGACTCCTCTCACCACTCGGCTGCTGATCCATCCAACCAGCAGTTTGATCAGATTCGGGTCTGTCATATCCATGGCCACAGAATCTTTGAGATCGATGAGGATACAACCGAAATCTGAAACACGACGAATTGAATTGGCAACCTTCCCAGCACCAGAGAAGACATCAAGATGCACCTGTGAGTGACGAAGTCCTCGAGACAGCTCCTCCCGCAAGATCCTGGACATCAAGCGTCGGACAGCTGGCCCACTGATGCGATCAACGCGCACGACCACGTCACCGTCGCGATGCACAAGATCCCCTTTCAGAGCAGAGCCTCGCCCTGCTGCCCGCGCCGACGCTCGGGGGCGCAGGCCCAGGCCGGGGGGGGCCTTTGCCCGGTCACGAGCTCGCTGAAGTGGGCCTCCACGTCGCTCGCGAAGTCCCTGAGCTCTCGCGACACCTTCCCGAGCTCGGCCAGGTAGCGAGTGTGCTTCTGATGGCGGGCTGTGCTGGCGACGGCGGCGTGGCGAAGCCGCTCTTGGACTTCTGGCAACGTCCGCCGTCTGTGGAAGATGTCGTGACTTGCTGACCCGTGGCGGATCTGATACGGATGGAGCCGCGGCCACCCGATGGCCTCGGCTGCGGCCTTGAACCGCTGTCAGAACTGGTGCGCCGAGAAGCCCCACACTTTGCTGTCGTCCGCAGCCTGAGCCTCGAGCCTCCGCAGCACCCCGCCGATGGACAGCACGGCCGCGGAGTCCAGGAGCATGCCCTCGTCGTGGCCGCCCACCTTGCTGCGGCCCATCCCCTCCTCTGGGTACAGGAGGAGCCCCCGGCACCGGTTGGGGCTCCCGCTCGCAGGCGGCACGAGGCTGCGACCGGTCATGCTCATCAGATCGACCGGGGCCCGCAGCGCCCCGCCCCACGCTATCGCGAGAGCGATGCTGAACTCCAGCGGGGCAAAGTGGAGACTGACGCCGATGATCGCGAACAGCAGTGGCTCCGGCATGGGGGTTCGAAGGCGCCCTCTGGCCAGCCGGCGGAACCCCTTCAAGGCCGCCCGAAGTCGGACAGGATCTCTTGGCCCGTGCCG
Source organism: Prorocentrum cordatum (assembly GCA_963575745.1). Taxonomy (NCBI): domain Eukaryota; class Dinophyceae; order Prorocentrales; family Prorocentraceae; genus Prorocentrum; species Prorocentrum cordatum. The sequence goes on from CAUYUJ010002360.1 coordinate 58,761, forward strand.
AACAGCCTGGGGGTCGTGCCAACCGATGGACGCCAACAACTTGTCGCCGCGCTCGTGGTTGTAGCCCGCGAAGTAGAGCCAGTCCACGTACTGGGCCGCGGCCCGATCCAGCGGGTCGCCCAGCTCGACGGGCAGCCTCCGCTCCAAGCACCACTGCTGAAACTCCTCCCACTCCTTCGTCAGGTAACGGGCGGTCCCCTTCCTGACGCGGTGGGCCTGCAGGAAGGTGAGGTTGCTCGGCTCCAGGTCGCCGAGAGGCGCGCTCGCAGCACGCCTTGCCGCCCCTCGCCGGGCCACTCGAAGACTCATAGAGCGGCCCGTCCGAGGAGGCGGCCGACGGGGCGTCGTGGCGGCCGAGGCCATCCCCCCGAGCGATGGGGTCGTCGTCCAAGCCGTCGAGCTCGTCGCCCGTAGCTGAGCTGCTCGAGGAACACGAGGCCTCATCAGGCGGCCCCCCGTCACTTCCCCGTTCGCCGGGGTGGGAGCCCTGGAAGCCCCTCTCGAGGTCGGCCGGACCAGCCGCCCGCTCCTGACCTCCATGGCTCGAGCAGCCCGAAGTGCCGAGAGCAAGATCCTCGATCGCGTCCTTGAGCCGAGCCTTGGTTACGTCAGCATACAGGCCAGGAGGAACTGATGCACGTCCTGGAACAGCCCCGGCATCACCAGGGGCGCCTGGGAGTCGAAACGCAGCATGTCGCCGATCGAGTCGGGGATCCTGGACAACCTGACCCGGCATTCGAGACGGCCGATCGGCGGGGTTCAACTCCGAGGGTATCCAGCGAACGACGATGTCGAGGTCCCCCATGATACTAAGGGCGCACAGCTGGCGGCACGTGCGGTTCATGGACTGGGGCGCGGCACGCCCCTTCCCCGAAGCCAGGGCGACCGGGAGGTTGTCGACTAACGCCAGTATCCTGGACCCACGAGACCTCAACGCCCTAGCTCGATGACGAACTCCAACAAGTAGCCCCCGTCCCTCGAGTCGACCGATGTGCTCGGAGCCCCAGAACCTACCCTTGACCAAGAGCTTCCAATCCTCCTCCACCCCAACATCCACCTCGGTCAACTGAGTAAACGACGTAGTACCTCGGCGGCGTCGGCGTTCAGCCTTATCGAAAGCGGTCTTTGACGAAACGGAGTCCCCGACCGTCCCAAGGGCATGCTGGCGGGCAGAGATGGCTTCATCGACTGAAAATCTCCAGGACTCCGAAACACGAGTGGCTGAGACAACATCGACGGCTTCCCATCTTCTAGACACGACTCCGAATCCCCCGCTCCCAGTAGCTCCTCCGGTAGAGGCGTCGGTGGCAAGGACTTCAGGATCGATGAGACGACGACACTGGATTTGAGCGAACACGATCAGAGCGGCACCCATCCTCAATTCTTCCTCCACTTGTGGCCAGAGGCGCCGACGGACCGGCCCGGCCCACTCAGAGAACTTATACACCGAGGACAGGATGGACATGAGGGGCCTCCGAAGGAGCGCGGCCCACGCGAAGTGCCCCACGAGGATCATCAGCTCGCCACCGCTGGCCCACCCCCTGTCGCAGACGTGGAGGAAAGCAAGGCTGACGCGCCACATGCGCTCGCGGGACACGCGGATGGCCCTGGCCTTCTGGTCGAAGACGAGGCCTGTGAACTTGACCTCGCTCGTGGGCTCCTCGAGCCCCTTGCAACGGAGCCCGCCCTCCTCGAGGGAGACCGGCACCTTCTTGCCCAGGTCCGCGGCGGCGCGCCGATCCTGGCTGACGACGGCCACGCCGTCGACGTACACCGCCACCTTGGGCCCGCTCTCCAGCCCCGGGCTCCCGTGGCGGCCCCGCGCGAAGTCACGCCGGGGGGCGCCAGCGGCCCGAACGCGAGCCTCCACCGCCTCCTGGCAGAAGTACAGCGACCACGAGAAGCCCATGTCGAGGACCAGCAGCTGCGGAGTGGCATACGTCCCCTTGAGATCGCTCGGCACCAACTCTGGGCGCAGGCGTCGGACCTCTCGGAGATCCACTCGAGGAAGACGGAACCGCTCCTCTAACCCCCGCGGGGCCAGGATCCTGTAGAAGGCACTCCTCACGTCCATCTGGCATACGTGCAGCTCTCTGTCGACGCCCACGGACGTGCGAGCCCAAGCGGACCCAGTCGGAAGCTGAACGTACTCGGGGGTCTCGAAAAATTGATTAACCTGTCTCGTGTCAAAGATGGCACGGCAATCTCCATTAGCTTTGCGCACAAAGAAAAGTCCAACAGTGGCGGAAGCAGGCGTGGTCAAGTTCACCAAGCCCTTCTCAAGCAAGAGGATAATGAATTCAGCATACTGACTAGGATCACCCCGCAACGTCTCGTCAACGTAAGGTCTAATTGGTGCAATGCCCGACGGGTCCTGACGCAAGATCCGACTCTCCCAATCTACCCAATAATGGCGAGCATCCCCCTCCAGCACCTGGGTGAGGTCACGCGACTGCGCAGAGGAGGGCAAGGAGAGCTTCTCCTTGCCCGACTCTGGCTCCGACTCTGAGTAGCCAGGCAAATTTCGGCACAGCTCGCGATGGGCTGCCGCCGCGCTGAACGGTGGAGGTCCAGCCAAAACTAGAGAATCTCGAAGGTGTTGAACGCCTGCAGCCTGAGCTGCCGACTGCCCCTCCGGGGCCTCGAACTCGGGCCCAGAGTAGAGCGAATTCAGACCACGCAGCGCCTCGGACGTCCAGCCGTCCACCGCCGCGGCCTGTCGTTGACGAGGCCGCGCCGACCTGCAACAGCCAGTCGACTCAGGTCTCAGAGGCAAGCTGCGGGCAGCAGCTGGAAGCAGCTCACGAGGCGCGGGGCCGAGGGCCGTCATTTTCCCCGGCCCCGACCCTTCGGGCCGGGGCCGCCATCTTGTCCTCCGTCATCGGCCACTCCAGCCGCCTTCAACTTGTCCATCAGCCGCTTGATCTCGGCCGACTGGTTGCTCACCTTCTGCTGCAAGGAACGCCCGTCGGCACTGCCCGAGGCACCGCCAGAGCCCCGTGTCAAGGCTCTCTCCTCCCGCAGCTTGCGCCGCTCCTTGGTCGTCATCATCTCCTTGTGCAACTGTTCTGACACGTGATCCTGGAGAAGTGGACACACCATCAAGAGGCCGCGAGTCTCGGCGGTGCCGAGGTATAGGAATTCATCTTCAAGTAGTTCGTCGCCGTCGCCCCGACCAAGGATTCGGTCTCGGTAGCGCCACTCAGCCAGCTGGGCGCGACGCGCCACATACTCCATGATAGCCAACTCTGGTAGATTGAGTTGGTCGTAAGAGGACCCTGTCTCGAAGAGCCTCATGCACAGCTCGTGGTCCGAAACGCCGACGTCGGTGATTGACAAGTTACACTCGTGCTTCCAGCGGGTATGCCTCGCCTTGGGCGAGTGGTCCTGCTGCAGGATGAAGCGCAAGCACCAGAGCACTGTCCGGGGCCCACGCAGGGGCCAGAAGGCCCACGTAGTCTCAGTCATGCCGCGCACGGCGGCGGCGAACTCCCGACGACGCTCCCCTTCGTGGCTAAGGGCCACAGAGAGTGTGCGCGCGTCGGGCTCCTCGGCGGCCTCGCCGGCTGGCACCTGCGTGGCCACGAGCACCTCCGAGCCCCGCTTGAACATCACGACCTTGCCCATGGCGACCCACTCGTCGGCCTGCTCGCTAGTGAGGGGCATGCCTTTGCCCCCTGATGAGGGCGCCTCGATGCACATCCACACGTTGGCACCTGGGTCGGGGAGCTGCCCCGATCCCTGAGAGAGCCCCCTACTCGCTGTCGGTCCAGCCGCCGAGTCCCCAAGAGCCTGCTTCCCGACGAGGCGCCTGCTCGGACCCGGGGGGCCGACGCAAAACTCCATCGCGTCTTGGTCCTCGCGGATGCTCGGGAACCAGTCCGAGCCGTAGAGGGAAGGCATCCGTCGAACTCCGTCGCGTAGTTGATCCTCCCGACATACGACCAGCTCCTGGCCCGTCTCGTCGAAGGCCGTCAGAGAATGAAGAGGAGGACACTTCAGAGCGTGGGGGTAGACGTCGCCGTCGGGCGTCAGGCAGTACTTCAATCTCCCCTCCGCTGCTGCCAGAGCTGGTGGTGGCTCCCCGCAGATGTCTTCGTACTCGGCTCCGTCGCAGTCCGTCAGCACGTATCGAATCTGCAGGGATTCGCCAGCTCTCCATTGGACGGCGATGCGGGCTCCGGCGCGCACCCAAGAGGACATAGGTCCCGCAGGTGCCGACCAGCCACCCCAGCACGCCACCAAGGCCGAACACGCTGAGACCCAGGGTCCTGACTCCCCCGAGCCCCTCCAGCAGGTAGCAGGTCTCTGCACTGGATGCCAACGCAGCGATCGAAGGGAAGGCGCGATCCACGAGGGCCGTAGCCCAGCTGAGGCCGACGACCTGTGAGATAGATGTCATGGGCGGGCTTCTGCCGCCAAAAAGAGCTTGAGCCGAGCACGGCGACGGCACGGACGTGCTCGTGTTTCGCCGCGCAGCGGCCATCCTGCAGTTGTGCAACACCGTTTGGAAAGCATACATATATATATATATATATGTATATATATGTGTACGCATACATGTGTAAACACTATGTGTAAACATGTCTAAGTTTGCCGTTATACATATGGCAACATAGTCGCATATATATATATATAGATACATATATATAAATATGTATAGATCTATCTTCTGGTTCATTTGTTCAGGCTGGGGGCCCTGGAGAAAAGCGCCCCCCCTAACGAATTTACCCAAGAAGGCCCAAAACGGGCCCAAGAGGGCCCCCAGACAGTCCCGACAGGGCCTCAGGAGGCCCCAGGAGGTTCCCAAGTGGCCCCGACGAGGCCCCCAGCAGACCCCAAGAGGTCCTCAAGAGTCCCAAAAGATCCCGCAAGGACCGCACAGAAGTTCGATAACGCCCGAAAAGGCCCCCAGAGCCCGATCATGCAAAGACAGCCCAACAGAGCCAATACGCGCCCCAAGACGGGACTGCACCACGTCCCACAGAGGCCCTCAGAAGGCTCCAATAAGGTCCACTTGACGTTAACACTCTGAACGCGAGGCCTCCCAAGAGCGAATGGCGGCGCAAAACATCTTCAGCGTCGAGATAATTGAGCCCCGCTGCGACATGGTCCCGAGGCCCCACAAGGCCCTCGCACGGCTCTTTCCAGTCCCAAAGACACGGTCATTGGTAAGCTCAGGTCGCCGTTCCACATTCTGCCGTGTCCTCCATGCCGCCTCCTACCCAAGTCTTTCGGCACTCGCGAACCCTTCACTGCGTTTCCCCCCCTCTCTGCGGCCACAACCGCGTACATGTGTATAGACATGCATGTGTGTACACGTAGATATGCCCAAATAGACGTGATACATCTGTGTGCGCAAACAAGGAATTCTATCAATGTTGCCATATTTATATACACATGTACGTACATCAATCTCACCACGCACGTGTATACACATTATATATATATACACCCACCTATATGTGTATATGTGTATGGCGTGCATGCGCGTGCGCGCGGATGACATGTATGCACAGATTCGCGTGCATGTGCACGCGCACGCACGCCGCCTGCGTGCGAAACTCGAAGGACCAAGGTGTATGGCGCGAAGCGCCACTGCAATCTGGTGTATACATGTATATACACATGTATGAGTGTGTGTATGTACACATAGACGCAAGCATACACACACATCCTTCGTGGACGCTTGCTTCGAACAAAGCCTTGGACACGTCGGAACTGGCTTGCTTTGCTTGGATCAAATCCCTGGACACGTCGGAACTGGCCCAGCCCCCCTAAAACATTGAAGCGCCTGGAGAGCCGGCACCCACCCCTGCACACCAGCCTCTCTAATCGCCTCCTCTCCCCGCCCCTTCTCCAAGGGGGGAGGGTGTTCGAACCGCCCCGCCCTCTCGCCCCCCCTGTCCAAGGGGAGGGGAGAGGGTTCGGAGGTTCGAATCCTACCATAGCTGGGTCCAACAGTAAGTGCATCATGGACGGGCTCGATGAGACTCTAAGAAATCCTTCGTATAGCTGGACCCAGCTCATGTTGAATCCTAGCAGGGCCCAGTCCAGCTCTACAGAAATCCCACTAGGGCTGCACCCAACTTTAACCGCATCCTGGTTAAACTTGGGCCAACTCGAATATAATCCCAGTCTAGCTGCATCCAGCTATAATTGAATCCCACTAAGGCTCGATCCATCTCGAGCGGGAATCCTACTATGCTTAGATCTAGCTCTCATTGAATCCTACTCGGGCAGGGAAGGGGGAGGGCCCTCCCCGATTCGACCCCCCTTTGCAATTCAGAGGGCAGGGGATTGTGGAGTATGTGGGCGTTTTTACGCCTCATACTCCTTCTCAAGTTCTTCGTCCTCCTCCTCCTCCTCCTCCTCCTCCTCTATCTTCTTCCCCCTCCTCCAACATCGTGACGCTGTAGGGCAGTTGGGATGGTATATTGACAATCTTAAGGTATCTTGGAGGACAGCCAATCGACCGGACAAAAAATGACCCCCGACACATGACCCGCCTCCACTCCTTAGTAAGGATGTTTGTGGTACGGGGCCCTTGCGAAGCATTCTTTTCAGTGTGGACTCCTTAATTCGGGTTTCTTTCGCAAACATTCCTTGGTGAGGATGTCTGTATGCAGGAACCCTGAAACGGGTTCCTCTTAGTGAGAAATCTTTACTGATAACGCCTTCAATAAGCATTCGTCCATAAGGATGCCTCTGCCACGGAATCATCAGTAAGGATTATTTGTGTGAAGAACCCACAATGCGGACGCCTTTTTAGACGGGTCACGTCAATGCCGATCCCTGTTGCAAGGGTTCATTGCTCACGCTTTCTTTTATATAAGAGCTGCCTGGTAATGATGCCTCAAGTAAGGGGTCCGTAGTAATGATGATCACACAAAGGGATCCAGAGTAACGAATCCTTTTTAATCAGGAGTCCTTACAGAGGAGGAAATAGGAAAAGGGGCTGGCTGCTCTCTCAGGAAGCCCACAACGCAGAGGGGCTGGGGGTGCTAGGAGGAAATGATTGACTTCTTCCTCTCTCTCTCTCTCTCGTTCTCTCTCCCTCTCTCTCACTTCCTCCCCCTTTCTCTCTCTCTCTCGCTCTCTCTCGCCTCCCCCATTTCTCATTCACGCATCTCTCTCTCTCTCGCTCTCTCTCTCTCTCTCTCTCTCTCTCTCTCTCTCTCCTCCCTCTTTCTCATTCATGCAATGTGCAGCCAATGGACCACCCCCGATGGGAGTCCTTAGTAAGGGTGGTTGTTATAGGGGGGCCTTGGTGAACATTCCGTCTCAGTGAGGGTTCTTTCGTACGGGGTCCTTCGTAGGGGGTGCTGCTGGCAAGAATTCGTCAGTAAGGATGCCTTAAGCAAGGCATCCCTAACAAGGGTGCCTTTTGTGATGGATCCTTTGTGAGAAATGCCTGTGGTAAGCACCTCTTCAATGAGGATCCCCACTGTAAGGTTCCATTACGCACGCTTCCTTCAGAAGGACTGATTCGTGAGGATGTCGAGTGAAATTATTCGTTATGTAAACGTCCCTGCGGTAAGGATTCCTTTTCTACGACTATCGTCAGTAAGGTTTTTTACTAACGATGCCTCCAGCTGAATACGTATTCGTTCGTATGGGCGCAGTGTCTCTTACCAACGGATCCTCAATAATGGCCACATTTAGTTCGGAAACCCGTGCTGTAGGGGAATGCGTTCAACATCCGTTAGAAATTATGCGTTACCTAGGGGTGTCCGTGGTAAAGATCCCTTTGGTAAGGATCCTGATGTACGGAATAATTACGCACGTTTCCTTTTGTAAGTGTTTCTGAAATGTGGATACTTCGAGTAAGAGTCCTTCGTAATGATATGTGTGATGACGTGCCCCTTAGTGGTGATGCCTGTTGTAAGGGTCCACTCCTTCCTTTCGTAAGGACTCGTTCAGATGGCTGTGGGATTATGAATAAGGATGCCTGGTGTAACGAGTTAATTCAGAAGGGTTTCCTTGATGGCGATGTCTTAATAAGGGGCCGTCGAATAAGAACCCTATGTAGGTTCCTTCGTTCGACTTCCTTCAATAAGGAATTATTCATACGAGAGGTGCCTGCAGTAAAGGTCCCTTTGGTAAGAGGTCCTTAGACAGGATACCTGGTGGCCCGAGGAGGAACAGACAAACAAAAAACTTGCCCCTCACCCCCTCTTCCTGCAATTGTTTGTTTTCGTTCCCTTTCTGTGGGGGGAGAGGTGAGGTTGGGGGGAAAGGCGGGGGGTGGTCGAGAAGCAACAACAAAACAGCTGACCCCTTTCCCTGGAAGAGGAGGGGTGAGGTTTGGGGAGTGTGGAACAAAACAAAAACCTCACACCCACCCCCTGGGGGGAGGGGAAATGCACTACAAAAGGAACCATTGTGTGAATGCGAGCATCGACAGAGTTCTCCGCCGCGCCCCGACGAGAGCAACGCGGTGCCCCCCAAACCCCAGCGACGCGGATCGCAAACCACAACCCGGCGTGACCCCACCCATTGTGGTCGCGGACCTTCGCTCCGACCGCAGGTGCTTCCACTCGGTCCACTCGGCCGCGGCCGTACCCTCGGGCCACACGGCCGGGCCGCGGCCCGCGGGGCACGCCCCCTCTCCAGAGCTCGGCGAGGACGGCTGAGGCCCTCCTCCGAGGCGCGGCCGCTCGTCGAGGCAGACGAGTAGCTCGACTTGCCGTCGCTGAGGGCCAACTTGCACTCGGGCCCCGGGAGCTCGACGCGAGTCCTCCGCGCGGCCGCGGCTGGCCTCGGCGCGAGCGGAGCCCAGCCCCATGTCGGCCGTGGCTCTGGCGCGCATCGGCGCGCACCATTTCGCGTCTACCGTCGGGGGCCAGGCGGCCCGCGGGGCTTGCGCCGCGCGGCAGGGCGGCGGCGCGAGCCCGCGGGGGCAGCGCCTGTCGGCAGCTGGCGGTGGCTCGCGGCTGGCGGCGGCGGGCGCCAGCGGGTCCCTGGGCATGCATGCCAGCGGGAGGCAGCCAGTTGCAATCTTCGGGGCCGTCATGGGCGCGCAGGGAGGCAGTGGCAGTGGCACCGAGCGGGCGCTGCAGCGGGGCCCCCCACATCTGGGGCCCCGCACTTCGCGCGCGCCCCGCCCAGCGGGCGGCACTCGAGCGATTGCGGCAGGTGCCTCGGCCCCCAGGTAACCGCACAGGAACCGCGTCCGCGGATGGCGCTGCGCTTCTCGCCGCCGCCGCCCGCCCAGCGTGCCGGGCGAAGGCGCCTCGTCGACCATCCAGGCGGTTTCCGCTGCTGCCGCGGGCGTGCTCCTCCGGCCGCGGGCGGAAGCCGTGCCTCGACCGCTCCAGCTCCCGCCGCGGGCCGCTCGCGGCGCCCCGCGCGCTCGGAGGACGGCGAGCCGCCGCGAGGCCAGGCGGGCAGCCTCCGCGAGCACGGGCGTCCTTGCCGGCTCGGTTGACGGCAAGCACTGCGCTGCTGTTTCGGCCTCTGGTGGTGCGGCCAGCCGCGGGGCGGAGCCGTGAGGTGACTCTGCAGGGCGGCCCGCCCAGGCACCACCAGGCCCTTCTACTGGCTATGCTCCGCCTGGCGTGCCAGCAGGAGGTCCGCCCGTTCGGCAATGAACAGCCGATGGGAGCTGATCCAGAATCAGCCGCTTCCCGTCGCAGCCTACAGGCTCTCTGAGAGGGCCGCTTCCAGCCGAACTCTCAACAACGCTCAGGGCTTGGACACCGCTGTGGCCACCGACGCAGCCTCGGCAGGAAAGGGCCGCGCTGGGCCATACACTGCCTCTTCTTGTAGCAATCCTGGGAGGCGTGGGAAGGGTCCACCTGCCTCGCCTACGCGCTAGGCTATCTGATGGGTAAATTCTGCACATCGTTCGGTTGGCTTGTAGTCCACATGCCAATTCCAATTCATCTCCTGAAAAATGCTTTTTTTTTTCCATCCTCTACAGCTCCGCGTTCGACCCGTAAGCCCTCCATAGGCCGCGTTGGCTGATCAAGGCGTAAAGCAGCCTGACTCGTTCTATTTCCAGAGAGCAAGCAGCCCCTGTTCAGCTTCCTTTCAAGCGAGCGGGCTCCAGCCCAAGCGCGCCTCCCATTGGGCCACGATCGCTTAAACTTACGTGGTCCTTGATGGTTCGGGCAGCGCCTTTGAAACACCTTCTCGGTCTCGTGTGTCCTGCCTGCCCTGGCAACGGGCACATGCCAAGCAACTACAACACTCGTGTCGAGACGTGTGGATGCCTGAACGATTTCCACACCTGCACGGACGAAGGGCGGCGCATTTCAGGAGCATGCGGCTTTTCCTGAGCAACGCGCACGTGCGCCTTGACGGCCCAAGGTCGCACGAGCCCACGGATGGAGGGTGGCAGATGCTCCATGGGCTCTCACCTGGGATATCTTCATACTATACTGAAGGGGCCCCAGGACACACAAATACATACACACAAATAAAATGATTCCCCATATTTTCCTATATGTTCTGGGTTTTTGTCTTCCCCCCCACTTCCCATATTTTCCCATATTTTCCTGGGGATCGACGATTAATTGTGTCTGTGTGTGTTTTTTTCCCTCCTGATATACGACACGCACGGTTGACTCTGACACGGTTGCACTGATGTAAGACGGTTAATTTGCAATCATGGCTGTCGCTGGCGCTTCCCCGAATCGCGTGATGTACTTCTACCGCGGCCGCGTCGGTCGCGCCAAACTAGCTGGCCGGTGCGCGCGCGAGCATGCGCGGGCTAGCGCGGCCGCAGCGATGCACCAGCCAACGCCAAGCACTCATCGCAATTGCCGCGGCATGGGTTTTGCAAACCAAGTTGCGGGTGGGCGGATTGCGCCAGCAGTGGAGTTGACAACTGCGAGTTCCACAAGTAATTCTCCTTTCTAAACGAGCATCAGGATCTACCCCCCTCCCCCACCCCGCCCCCGGACTTAATGGACCCCCTTTTGGAATTGAAATTTACATATGATTCTGCCCCATCGCCCATGCCAAAATTAAATTCATACGTAGCACCCCGCAGTTGCGGATAAGAGTGAGGGGGCGGCGGGAAGGCGGCGAAGACGTTGGCAGTCTGCGAGGCTCTGAAGAAGCCCGCCGCAGGCGCCGAATTTGTCATTAAAGCAATGTGGGTGGGTCGCGGGGTGGGTCGCGGGTGGGTCGCGGGTGGGTCGCAGGCCTGGTCGCGGGTCGGGTCGCGGGTGGGTCGCCGGTGGCTCGCGGGTGGGACGCGGGTGGGTCGCGGGCGGGTCGCGAGGTGGGTCGCGGCTGGGTCGCGAGTGGGTCGCGGGGTGGGTCGCGGGTGCGTCGAAAGCGGGTCGTGGGTGGGTCGCGGGCCGGGTCGCGGGGGAGATGACAAAAATCATTAACAACAACAACAGCAACAACAACAACACCAACATCAACACCATAACCAACAACAACACCAATAACCATAACAACAACACCAACAACACCACAAAACAACACCAACAACAACAACGACAATCATTTCAAGACTGTTCGCTCCTATCCGCTCACGTGCCAGCCAATACGTATATCCCAAACTCTCGGTAATTGCCCGCCCTCGTCGTCTTCGATCGTACCCCTTGGGGGTATATCTTCCTTACCTGCCACGTGCATTTAACGCAACCCCCCAAACACAGAGGAAGAGAGGACGGGTTGAAGGGGGCGGGAGAAGGATGGAACACTAGAGAAATTGGTGGGAGGGGGGCAAGGGGCAGAAAACAAGTGGTAGAAACAGACGGGCAGATCGGGTGGGCAGACCCATAGCGGGCAGGTCGGGAAGGCGGGCCCAGGCGACCAGGTCGAGCAGGCGGGTTACTGAAGCGTGGGTCCTGCATGAATCGCGAGGAAATCTCGAGCGATAGCGCGATTCCCAAGATGAATCGTGATAAAGCCCAAGGCGAGGGCGTGGCTTCTGAGCGCCGAAGGCGCATCGTCTTAATGAATTTCGAGGAAGTCCCACGCGAGAGTGCGATTCCTACATAGATTGTGAGGATGTCCTGCGCGAGAGCGCGCTTCTCCAATACATTGTGCGGAAGTGTCAAGCGGGAGCCGTTGTTGTGGTTCGGGGCCTAACAACGCAGTTTGAGGAGGAAGGCTTCCCCTTGTTAAAATAAAAGGGTGCGAGCCCCAGCAGGGCGTGTCGGAATCGCTCGGGCGCCCTCGCGCGAGTGCTGTCGCGAGGATCCCTTGCAACGATAAGGACGGGGTGTGCGCGCGCGTCGTCGCGCGCGCATGCCGAAATCCTTCACAACCGTAGGTGTCCCAAAGACCAAATCGAGTGCCCGGTAAACTTTTAAGAAACATGTTTTGCAACAGCAATTTTCCCCAACTGCCTGCGCTCACGCTTCTGCGGATTCTTAAAGGAACCATGGTTTTTCAACCTTTTTCAAAACCCCGGGGAAAAATGTCAAACGTGCCCCTTTCGCCGCGCGTCGAAACCACTCGAACGTCCTAGCGCGCGCGCTGGGTGGCACGATCCGAATCAAATAATACAATGCGGGCCACTCTCGCGCGTCGGCCGCGCGCGCATATGTCGAACTCCTTCCAAAACCTTCCATCGCCGACGCAAGGGCGCCGTCATCGTTGCTGGCATGATCAATGCGCCGTTAATGGCCTTGCCGTCGTCGTTGTCATCATTCCCGCCAGCAATCATCATCGCGTCTACCGTTGTCGACGTTGCCTTGATACCGCGCCTGCCCAAATCGGCGACTCGCACTGACGTGCCCGCTGGGAAGTGCCCAGCGGTCAGCACCACCGCAGCAGCGTCGGTAGCGCCACACTATCTGGACGCTGCGCAATGCGCGGGATAGCGCCGCCGCAGAGATGTTCCAGCCAACTCCGAACACTTATTCGCACTCGCCGCCGCATGGGTTTTGCAAACTGAGTTGCGGGTGGGTGGGTGGGATGATTGCGCGGGCAATGGGATGGACAACTCACTGCGAGCAGCTATTAAGTGCACCGCGTAGATTCCCGGTTTTTGCAAGAATCATGATCCCCCCTCCCCCGGGATGACCCCCACGCTCTGGGGATGTGCAGTATGCGTGCGATTCTGTCCCATAGCCTTATTCTAACAATTAATTCACGCCACCCCAGCCAGGCCAGGTTCGACCCCCCCATCATCCTTTTCCAAACCACGCTGTGCGCGCACGCTTGTTTACAAAATATCATGCATGTCCATGGATCCCTTGCAAAAAATGACGGAATGCACGCCGGCGCGCGCGTCGTCGCGCGCATGCCGGAATCCTTCAAACAGTATTGGTTTTCAACCGTTAAAACATCGAGTGTTCCGAAACATGTGCGCCTCCGTGGGCTTGCAACATCACGCTCCCCCCAAGCAAAAAAGCGCGCGCGCTCTTGCGAATCCTTCAGATAATCATCGGCTGTTTCAGCGGTGTCATCAAATGCGACCAAACCTACCTCTCGCGCGCGCGCGTCGACATCATTCGAACGCCCTTGCGCGCGCGCTGAAGGTGTGGGGGGGGCGCGGCCCCTGTCAAATAATGTTGTGCGGGCCACTCGCGCGCGTCGACCGCGGGCGCGTGTCGAACTCCTCACACAACCTTCATCGCCGATGCGTGGCACCATCATTGGCATTGGCGTAATCAGCATCGGCCTCGTTTTTTTGCCTTGCCGTCGTCATCGTCATCGTCGTTGCCAACAACGCTGCAGTCTCGATCGACGTCGCCGGCGTCACCGTGATACCGCGCCCGCCCGAATAACCGACTCGCGCTGAAGTGCCCGCGCGTCAGCGCGGGTTGTGAAACGCGCTGGGATGCCCCCAGCAGTCAGCGCCACCGCTGCCGCGTCGGTCGCGCCAGACTCGCTGGCCGCTCTGCGCGCGAGCATGCGCTCGCCAGCGCGGCCGCAGCGATGCGCCAGCCAGCGCCAGGCAGCCATCGCAATCGCCGCCGCATTGTTTTTTGCAAACCAAATTGCGGGTGGGCGGGTGGGTTTTGCAAACCAAGTTGCGAACTTGCAGCGAACAGTGATTCATCGCACCACGTAGATTCGCATTTCTGGAATATAAGGGTCTACGTCCCCCGGGATGATCCCACGCAATGGGGATGTGAAGTGCGCGCATGACTCTGCCCCATCGTCCATTATTTAGGTGTGGTTTCGTACTACCCCAGCCCAGCCAGTATCGACCCCCCCCGACCATCCTTGGCAACAGTCGTCTGCGCGCGCACTCGTTGATCACAAATCAGCATGTTCAAACAATCCCTTTGCCCCCGGGCAAAAAAACTATACGAAAGGGGCGCGCGCGCGCGAATTTCGTCGCGCGCGCACGCAACAATCCTTCAAATGCATGTAAATTCCGGACAGATTTCATCATCGAGTGTCCCGGGAACCAATAAAACACACATGGCTTTGCAACGGCAGTTCTCAACAAAATGATCTGCGCGCACCCTCTTGCGAATTCTTGCGACAAGCATCAGACCTTCAACATGTTCATCAAATGCTATTAAGCGGGCTCTCGCGCGCGCGTCAAAAATATTTCGAACGCACTTGCGCGCGCGCTGGGGGAGGACCCTGTCAATTTACCCTTCGGCGTACCCGAACCACTATAAACATGTAGCGGCTATACCCCGAACCGCCGAAAACGAACAAGCATGCGGACAAAAACCCGCAGTGCGCTAAAACACTCCTCCGTGCGAAGGGATCTGCGAGGTCGCGGCTGGTTCTGCGTACCGCTCGATTCCGCGGGGCCACTCAGGGCCCCGTGAAAAGTGGCGACCGTTTCGCAGATCGCACCCCCTCACGGAGCCGCGAGGTCGAGCCTGGATCTGCGAAGACCTCCTACAAACCCACGAAAGTGGCGACGGTTTCGCAGATTGCAATCCCCCAAAGGCGCCGCGAAGTCTAGTCTGGGGCACCACTTTGCTGGACCCCCCCGCGAAGATGGCGACAATTTCGCAGTTCCCAGCCCCCCAGGGGGCCGCGAGGTCTAGTCCGGCTGTGCGTACGACGCCACTAACTATGCTGGAGCCCCGAGATGCCCACGAACGTGGCGACAACTTCGCAGGTCGCAGCCGCCCAGGGAGCCGCGAGGTCTAGTCTGGATCTGCGTAAGGCACCACTGCGCTTGCCCTCCCAACCGCCCACGAAACTGGCGACAGTTTCGCAGGAACCGCGAGGTCTAATCTGGACCTGCATAGGACACCACTATGCTGGAGCTCCGAGCGGCCCCCGCCCCCTTGACACATCTATACGTACGTATCGATATTCAAACGCAGCACCACGCAGCTGCGGATAAGAGTGAGGGGGCGGCGAGGGCGTCGGCAGTCTGCGAAGTTCTGAGCTGCGGAGACCCTCGCCGCATGCGCCGACTTTTTCGCTCAGCAATGTGGGTGGGTCGCGGGGTGGATCGCGGATGGGTCGCGGGTGGGCCGCGGGCCGGGTCGCAGGTGGGTCGCGGGTGGGCGGCCGGTGGGTCGCGGGTGGGTCGCGGGCCGGGTCGCGGGGGGGGCGTCGACAACAAACAACAACAATAACATCAACAACAACAATCATTCTAAGACTGTTCGCTCTTACTTGCCCGTGTGTCATTCAAAACGAGTTCCCCACACCCTCGATACCCGCCCTGTCTGTCTTCGATCACACACCCTTTGGGGGGATTCTTTCTCTTTGCGGGGGGCGGCGGGCTTAGACAGGCGGGCAAACCTGAACGGGCGGACAATCCTTCGTGGGCGTACATGTGCCCGCCATTGGCATTGGTGTGGGCCCTGAAAAAAGAGGAGGGGGAGAACGAGGGAGAGTGGGAGGAAGGGATGGGGGAGGGACGAAGGAAGAGGGACAACGCCAGGAAAGAAGGAGCGAAGAGGGGGGTGGTTGATTAGAGGCAGAGAGAGAGAGAGAGAGAGAGAGAGAGAGAGAGAGAGAGACAAAACAAACAAAACATATAATATGTGTAGAGAGAGAGAGAGAGAGAGAGAGAGAGAGAGAAGAGAGAGAGAGAGAGAGAGGGAGAGAGAGAGAGAGATAGAGAGAGAGAGAGATAGAGAGAGACAGAGAGAGAGAGAGAGAAACAAAGAAAGGGGGAGAGGAGGCAGGAGAGGGGAGGGAAAAGGGAGGAGGGAGAGGAGGGAGAGGGGATAGGGCAGAGAGGCATAAGGATGAGGGAAGGGAGGAGGACGAGAGAAGGGAGGAGAGGAGGGAGGAGTGAGGAGGGACAGAATGGAGGAGCAGGAAGGTAAGAGCGTGAACGTTCGAGGAAGTCCTAGGCGAAAGCGCCGTTCCTGAAGGAAGTGTCGGGCGGGAACCCACGACGGGCGGGCGATCCCCTGACGGGCGGGTCGGGCGGGTGGGACATTCAAGCGGGATGCCTGAGTATGGCGAGAGCGCGATTACTAAGTATATTGTAGCGGCGTCCTTGGCGCAGCGTGTTTCCGGAGCGTCGAAAGCGCGATTTCTGAATACACTGCATGGAGGTCACAGTCGAGAGCGCAATTCCTGAATAAAATGTGAGGGGTTCTCTGGCGGGAGCGGGGGGCTTGATTACATTGCGAGGAAATTTTGCAGTGCGAGTAAGTCTCAAGCGGGAGCGCCGTTCCTGAGTGAATCGTGAGGAAGTCTCAGATGGGAGCGGAGGTCCTGACTAAATTGCGAGGAAGTCACAGGCGGGAGCACCGATCCTGAGTAAATTGTAAGGAAGTCTCAGGAGCGGGGGTCCTGAGCAAATTTGGAGGAAGTCTCAGGCGGGAGCCGTTGTTGTTGTAATACGGGGGGCAAATGGCACAGTTTGAGCACGAAGACTTTCCCAGTCAAAAAACATGGTGCGAGCGTCGAGGGGCACACTTTGATTGAGAAAAACAATATGCACCCGTGAGGGGGATCAACAATATTTATTCTTCAGAAATGAAAATTCAGCAGCAACAACAACAGCAACAACAACAGCAGCAGCAACAACATCAACACCAACACCAGCACCAACACCAACACCACCACCACCACCACCACCACCACCACCACTAACAACAACAACAACAACACAACCACCACCACCACCACCACCACCAACAACAACAACAACAATGCGCACCGCATAACCTCACTTCAGCCACGCGCCCAGGGGCAGTACATGACCGTTCGGCCCCCTCACTCTGATACATAGCTCGCGACGCCGTCGAGGCCATCATTCTTTTGGGACAGGAAAGGGCCAGGCGATGCGATGCAATCGTGCAACTGCAGATGAGACGGCGGACGCGGGCACCAGCAGCAGCAGAGACCCACCACTTTGGTGGCCCCCACCCCTGACAGATCAGTTCAAAGTAGGCGAAGCGGGATGGCAATGGGAAAACTTTGAGCACAAATATGAGTACGTATGCGAGCCAATGACGTCTGTAGTGTTCTCGCCGGCAGAAAAACGGACCCTTTTCAGTCGAAAATGGTAGGTTTCTGCGTTGCTCCCAGACGACTGTACTTTACAAGGTTTCGTCCGGTTCCCCGTCTCCGCTCAGCATTCAGTTGTAAAAACTACCAGCTCGCGACGCCGTCGAGGCCATCATTCTTTTGGGACAGGAAAGGGCCAGGCGATGCGATGCAATCGTGCAACTGCAGATGAGACGGCGGACGCGGGCACCAGCAGCAGCAGAGACCCACTTTGGTGGCCCCCACCCGATCCCGAAGGTTTGTCTGGCCGAAGGCCGCATTAACTAATCATTTTCATGGCGAGCGAATGGAGGGCCTGCCCGGGCTGCAGAGAAAGGGACTGAACGATGCACTGGGCAGCGGCAGCGGCGAGCTGGGAGGGGTACTCAGCAGCGAGCGCGGTGCGCTTTCGACCCTGCTCGTCGTTCCCTTCAAGAACGAGGTGCCTGTTGCCAGTCCTACTGCAAAACCTTCGGGGACCAGAACATATCTTTTCGAGCAACGGCGATGCGGCGGCACCCCGCGAACAGATGGTGGTGGCTTTTCTGCAAAGCGCGCCGTACTGGCACTGATGCAACACAGACTTGCGACAAGAGGGCGACTTACACAGACGAGCCAGCCCAGGGCCAGACCAAATGAGTGAGGTCTGTGGATTCTCTAAGTATACGGGCACTCGAGCTGCAATGCATGCGCGAATCACTCTGAGCGTAAAGCGGTACGTAGCGTTGCCAGCGCCTACCCTGGCCTGCTCATGGGCATTCAGATCAGGAAGACCGAGCGGGTGGAGCGCGGACCTCAGCGGCCGCCGGAGCGCCCTCGTCCAGCTCGTGCACGGCGTGCCGAGCCAAACGGCGCCCACCGCTCGGGACTGGATCCAGCCAAGGACGACGGTCTGGAATGTCGCCGCAACGTGGTCCTCCAGAGGGCCGCGGCTCCAGTCGAGCCCGAAGGCGGCGAAGCCCAGCGCCACCATCGCACGAGCTATCGTGCCGGCGCCGCAGAACAGCTCCAGCACGGGCCGACGACGCAGCCGGCGCCCTGGGGCCGCCGCGCGCTGGCACTGCCGCCGCAGGTGCCGCCTGATGGCGTCCGGGCCGCCAGCCGCCGCGCCGGCGCCCGCGCCGCCAGTGGCCGTCGCCGCGCCGCCGCCGGCCGCTTCCGCGCCCGCTGGGGGGCGACGGCCTGAGCTCCGAGCAGGCCGGCGGCCCCGGCCGGCACGCGGCCAGTCGCCAGCAGCGTGGGGGGGGAGCCCTCGACGAGCGCCATCAAATTGTCCTCGACGAAATGAATCTCTGGCAGAGACCTCCGTTGCGACAGCATGTCGTCCGAGGCTCCGCCGCGACGCAAGCTGTATAAGTGTGGTCGGAGGCGTTCCAGCGACAGCTCCCGGCAGGCGCTGTCGAAGAGCTTCGGCAGCTGCGCGATCGCCTCCCCCCACAACGGCTGGTCGGGCAGGGTGCTGAGCTTCAAGGCCGCCAGCAGGGGGGCGAGCCAGCCCTCGCGGTCGAAGAGGATGCTCTCGTCGTTCACGCCCGTCTTGCCTGGGTCCTTGCCGCTCTCGTGCAGGAGCAGCCCGAAGTACTGGTAGAGCGTCCCCGCGGAGGCAGAAGGAGCTATCAAGTGGCGCCCGCGCAGCTTCGCCGCCTCCCCGGGCCTGAGGTAGCACGCAAACATGACGAGGATGCAGATGGCGAGCCGGGAGTGCCCGTCGCGCAGGAGGACGCCCGCGATGGCAAACACGACTCGCCGCGGCAGCGGGAGGCGCGCGCGGCCCGGCGCCCGCCGGGCCCAGGCTGCAGCCGCGCGGTGCGCCCTCGGCAGCTGCGTCGCCGCTCGCTTGTGGAGCGAGCCGAGAAAGTGGGCGACCGCCGCGGGAGCACGTTCCCCATGTTCCCGCCGCCGCCGAGGAGGAACTCGCTGTCCATGTACTGCGCGAGGACCGAGTCGAGGCTGGCATGGTCCGTCCAGTCCAGGCGGTGCCTTGCGCAGATGCTCGCGAAGGCCGACAGCGCCCCCCGGTAGAGCTTCTCGGTCGAGGGCCGCACCGCCAGCCGCTCCAGCAGCGAGAGCCCCAGGACCGGCGCCGCAGCAGCTGCAAGCTCCTGCGCGCGGCGGGCTCGCTCGCCCCTCAGCGCCGACGCCGTCGGAGCCGCCTGCTTCCTCCCAGCCAGCGCGGCCCGGAGGAGGAGCGCCAGCAACCAGTGCAGCCGCGTGATCCAGCGGCCCCACGCCCGGCAGTGCCGGCGCCGGCCGACTGCCGGAGAACCAGCCAGCGCGCCCGCGACTGCGCCCGTCGGCGGGATTCGCCTCCGACGGGATCCACCTGACAGACAGGGTTGAGCCAGTGGCCACGGAGAGCGCGCAGATCTTGCGAAGGGTGCTCTGGAGGTGCCTGCTGCGAGCCCGGCCCTTCCCGACCGACAGGACCAAGGGCAGGTTGTCGGAGAGGACGAGGAACCGGGACCCGAACGATGACGTGGACCGCAACAGATTGCGATACCCAAGAACGAGAGCCTCCCACTCCAAGGCCAAGATGTTGGCCTGACCGTCGACGAAGACCGCGGCGAAGCCCCAGGCCGACTCCCGAATGAAGTGCGCGGGGACCTCCTCGAAGTCGACGGGCGGGCGAGGATCGAGCACCGAACGCCCCAGCTCGTCCTGCGCCCCCTTCCCCCCGTGACCGACGTTCGCGTTGTCCGAGCTGTCGAACGAGAGGGGGTAGCCGAGGTCGGCGGCGGCGTCAGTCTCCTCCGACACTCCTACAGTGCGAGCTCTCGCCTGCGCTCCTCCCTCGACTTTATGCCTCCACTTTTCAGCAACTCGGCCTGTGGCGCCCACGAGGTCCTTTGGGGCGCGGCGAGCAACGACGCCCAGTCCCCACGGAGAGGCGTCTGTACACGCGACGCGCCCGCGCCAGGGGGCGCCCAGGTCGGCCGCGCAAAGGGGCAGCAGGTCGTGAATTAGCTGGAGCTCCTGTCGCGCCGCAGGCCACAGGGGCGCCGCCGTGGGCCCGGTGGCCTGAATGGATGCGTAGGTCGCCCCCGGCACGCACAGCATCTCTCGTCGGAGCAGAAGGGCCCACGTGATGTGGCCGGTGAGCACCCGCAACAGGAACCCGCTGATCAGCTGGCGGCGCAGGGCGCCGCGGATGGCCGCGCGGAGGCGCCAGATGTTGCGAGTCCGAAGGCTGAGCCAGCGCCCCTCGCGCAGCGACAGCCCCAGGAAGTCGCAGTCCTGGGAGGGCTCCTCGACGTCATGAACTGCGAGCCCATGCCGTTGGAGGTCGTCGGTGATAGCCTGCAGCTGCTCGCTCACGTGCTTTGGGGAGCCGCCAAGGACGAAGTAGTTGTCCACGTAGCCGGCGCCCACGACCGAGGATGGGTCGCCAGAGAGCTGGCAGCCGCCATGGCCGTCAAGGATCAGGTTCTCGGGCGAGAAGCCGGCTCGGCACAGGGATGTCTGCAGCACCGTCTGGCACAGGTGCAGGGCCCAGCTGAAGCCCATCGGGAGCACCGCCACTTGCGGGAGCAGGAGGTCGTCACCCCTCGTGCCGGCCTCCACGCATCCGAAGGGCATCAAATACTTTGCAGGGATCGGAGGCAAGGTGAAGAACTCCTCCATCCCAGAAGGCACCTGCATGTGGTAGAAAGCGACGTCCAGGTCGGCGGAGCCGATGCTGAGGCGAACGTCGCCAGCCTCGAGGCGGCCCCAGGCCGAGGCAGACGGCAGCTGGGTCCTCGGGGCCTCGATGAACGAGCAGTTGGCCACCCGCGTGTCGAAGATGACCCTCAACTTCCCATTCTTTTTAGGTACAACAAATATTCCCATGTTGCCCCGCCGCCCCCGGGCGGGAGACAAGGTGAGCATGTGGCGCTCAGCCATCGCGCCCAGGAGCTTGGCATACTCTGCGGGCGACTGAACGAGGGCGGGGTCCGTGTAGGGCCCGCGCGGACAAGCCTCAGCCCGAAGCTGACGCGCCTCCTCCGCGTCTCGAAGCATATGGCACCTCCACTCCTGCAGCGCGGCGGCGCCCCGCTCTCCAAGCAGCCCAAGGAGCGGCGCTGGGGGCCGGGACACATCGGGCCAAGAGACGAGGTCTGGCACGTGGGGAGCGGTGGGCCCGCTGCCGTCAGGGTACAGCGCGGACCCAGCAAGGAGCTCACGGAGGGCCCCGTTGGGGTCGGACACGTCGTCGCGGTACTCGTCCGGCTCGGGGCCGAGGGCGGCAATGGTGTCCCAGATGTGACTGACGGCGCAGCGCTGCCCAGCTGTCGGAACGGCCGACTCGGGCGAGGACTTGTCACCGCATAGGTAATTCAGTGCATGCACGGCAGCGCTGGCCCGGTCGAGCGCGTGCCCGAGGGCGTGGCCCGCCCGAGCGCGCCGCCGGGTGCGAGAGGGGCCAGGCGCCGCGTCGGCTGCTGTGAGCTGCGGCAGCGGGGAGAGGTTGCGCTGGCGACCGTCTTAACGCGAAGGGGGCCCGGCCTCGCCCGAAGTGCGGGCAGCGCTGTTGGCGCCCGCGGAGGCCTGGAGGAGCCAGGGCGGCGGCGGGCCAGGCCGACCGCCCTCCGGCAAGCTAGGCATCGCCGCCTGCGGCACCGGAGCCTCTGCCCCGCCGGCCGCCGCGGCCCCTGCCGCCCCCTCCGCGCCCGCCGCCAGGCTGGCCGCCGGCGAGGGCGCGCTCCTCGCGCGCCTTCCTCCGCTCCTTCGCAACTGCCATCTCTTTCTGCGACTCCGATGCGAGATAGTCGCGAAGGACGGGGCAGACACACACAGAGCCCGCGAGCTGCGACGTCCCCATCATGGCCGACCTGTCAGCAGCCGAGGCATCGTCGGGCTCAACGAGAAACCGGTACTTCTCTTCCTGCACCTGGATCGAGCGGGCGACGAGCTCGAGGTGGGCGAGGTTCGTGGCGTGTTCCTGGTCGTAGGTAATGGCCGTCTCGAGGACGACGCAGCCCGTCTGGTGGATCTCCACTCCTGGATCGGCGGGGTCAAGGCCCGTCTCCGCCAGCCACCTCTGATGATGCGCCGTCGGCGTGCCGCTCCGCTGCGCCATGAACTCTGCCACCCACCGCAACGTGCGCGGCCCTCGCACGGGCCAGTCTGGCCAGGGGAGCTCGGTCATCCGGGTGACTGCGGTGCGGAAGTCCACACGACGGACCCCGCGCGCATCGACCACCACGCCGAAGATCCGGGCGTCGCCGCCAGGTCCAGCCACAGCCGGGGCCGCCGGGGCGCCCGCCGCGGGAGCTGCAGCCGCGGCCGCGGGCGCGCCGGGCGCTGCCAGGGCGGCGGGCGCGACGGGCGCGCCAGGGATGGCCGCCGCGGCCCCAGGCCCGGCTGGCGGGGCGCCCGCGCCGGCGGCAGGGGCGGCGGGCGCTGCCACGGGCACCAGGGCCACTGGGGCGGCCGCCGCAACGGCCGGGCCGCCCGCCGGGCCGCCAAGGGCCGCCACCAGCCCCGCGAGGCCGCCGCCGCCGCCAGGGCCCCCAGCCGCCGCAGCCGCCGCGCCGCCAGCCGCAGGGGGTGCAGCGCCCACAGGAGCGCTGGCCCCCACGCGCCCGGCGAGGTTGACCACGATGGGCCCGACCGGCACCGCCCCCCTTCTCGCGTATGCTGCGGTTCGAGCTGCATCCACCGCGGCCTGCAACGGGATGTGCCTGAAGTCGTAACGTCGTCGTTGCCCATAGCCGGAGCAGCAAGCCCGATCGTGCCAAGCGGGAGCATCGTCCACTCTGCGATATTCGCCTGGTCGGCCACGTCCTCGTCGTACTCATCGAGGTCGGGAGTCATGATGCCCGCAACGGTGGTCCCGCCGGGCACGAGCGCCACTACCAGGCGGCGGTGCCAAAGGCGCCGGCCACCCACTCTGTATCGGACAGCCAGGAAGTCGCCCTCGGCCAAGCCCGCCGCGATGAGCTGGTGTGGAGCCGCCATGGCGTCAGGCCTGGCGGGCCGCGGCGCGGCGTGCTGCAACCTCCGCCAGCTGCGCGCGCGCCTCCTGCAGCAAGTCCGCTCGGGCGGACGAGGGGTCCGCGAGCTCGGCCGGGCCCGCTGCCCGTGCCGGCGCCGCTGCGGGGGCAGGCGCCGGCCAGCGCTGTGCCAGCAGCACCGCCGAGGCCCCGGCGACCGCGCCGAGGCCGATCAAAGAGAAGCAGGCCCAGGGCCCGGGCCACTCCCAGCCCGTCTCCTGCCCGAACTCCCGCGGGAGCGCGCCCTCAGAGCAGGCAAGCGCAGGCGCGCAATTGCAGGTGCAGTCTGGACAGGGGACCGCCGAAGACCGCACGGCGAGGGCGGTTGAGATGCCCCGGGTAATCTCGAGGAGCAGACCTCCATGGGAGCCGGGGCCCCCACAAAACTTTGAGCACAAATATGAGTACGTATGCAAGCCAATGACGTCTGTAGTGTTCTCGCTGGCAGAAAAACCGACCCTGTTCAGTCGAAAATGGTCGGTTTCTGCGTTGCTCCCAGACGACTGTACTTTACAAGGTTTCGTCCGGTTCCCCGTCTCCGCTCAGCATTCAGTTGTAAAAACTACCATAAATAATTCTAGATTCACATGCGCTCGCATCAATGCATTACTTCGTGCCGGCTTACATTTTTCGGTAGCGTGGCGTGCTCGTGCACGACGGTGTAATGTATGAGCGTGCGCACGCTAGCCAATCCGCATGCGAGAGCCTTCGCAACACCAAACGAGCCTGAACAGGATCAGCCGAGTCGCAACTCGTGTACGCATGGTCAAGCGGGCTCCTGCCAAGTCATCCACTTCCACGACTTGGCACTGTTGATCCTCCCCTTTCGATGCAACGCTAAATAACTATTCCTGGCCCTGATCCGCCGAATACCACGTACAAGCATTCTCTCGGAACGCAGGCAAGCAAGGAGGATGGCAATGTAAGGCAAATGAGACCTTTAGTAGAGCTGACCCCTGCCAACAGAAAAATGCCGCGCCTCGTCCGACAGGGCAGCACTATGCCAAGAATGAGGGGGGACAAGGTCGATCGAGAGGTGGCTTTCAAGGCATGGGAAGAGATATTGAGGAAGGATATGAGACACATGAGTCAAACAAGGGCGAGGTAGAGCGAGAGGGGGTAATCATTGTTTTTCCGCAAGTCGCCACGCCAAGCGTGCCGGCACCTGCCACGTTCGTCACAAGGCTGACCTGCGAACGTGGCCAACACTCTGGCCAGAGATGCGGGCCACACCCATTTACGTTACTGCCCACTGTAGGCGCCACCTGCGCAAGCAAAAGTAGTTACATGTGACGACGGGCGAACGGCCGAGGAGGAGGAGGAAGGAAGCCAAAAGAACCAGCCAGCTGAGCCATGTCCTCGAAAATCGGCAATGTCCCCAGACTCGGGCAGGAGCAAAGAAAATCACTGATACGAATTCCCTTGGAAACGTATCGCCACCGCGGCTGCACAGAAGTTGTGTTGTTTTACCCCTACAAGGTGGTCCAAATGGCCACGCTGACAGAGTGAGTGGGGGTAATCATAAAGGCAAGTTAGTCCCGTGCCAGTTTGATGGGGAGCAGAGTATGGCAATGCGGAACAGGCCGCCTAGGCGTGCAACCGACATGCAGATCAGTTTGGGGATAGAGAGGGGTTGTGAATGGGAGAGGGGGAGGTGGATAGGGAAGATGGATAAGGCAGAAGAGACGGACCCCGCGCGTGAACTGCCTTGCATCGCTTTCGCGAACTGTCCGGAATGCGAGAAATAGGGTCGTCACCTTCGAAGATCTGTCCAGCGCGAGCTCGTTTTGAAAAAAGAGCCGTCCCCATCCGCGCAGCTGTTACATAGTGTCGAACCGCCCCTCGCTCACTCCGAAGAAGTCTTCAGCGAGAGCCCTATCTTGAAAAGCCCAGCTAACGCAAGCTTTTAAGACGAATGTGCGCGGCGCTAACGAGAGAGCCCCGTTCTGAAAAAAACACTGGGACTTTGCAGCTGCTGCAGGTTGTTAAAGCACTGTGCGCAGCGCTAAGGCGGGAGCCCAATTTGAAGAGGGTGCGCCGTCCCTTCTTGGTCCTGTTGCAGTCTTTGGCGACGGTTGCGCGCGGCGTGGAGGCCAGAACCCCAACTCGGATGAAAAGGGTCCGCCCTCGATCCTGGCAGCCCTTGGACACTTCAAGATTTAGGACCAGAGGCGGTGAGGAACTCTCAGAGGAAACGCCCAGACCGCCAAACCGACACGCCTGGTGGCGCGACAGGGAAGAGTTCCCTATTTCTGGTTTGGAGGAAGAGGAAAAAAGAAAGGCAACACACACACAAACAGAACAAACGTCCCACTCGTCAGCGTGAACGGCGCAACGGGGAGAAGTTATCTATACGGAAAATGGGAATGGATGGGAGAAGGAGGAGGAGGAGAGCGGGGGAAGGAAGGAGGAGGCAAGACGGGTCAAGCAAACGCTAACATGGATTAGTGATCCGTGGATCTGCGATGCGGGCACGGAGTGGACATAATCAAACTTAGTAGTCGGTCAACACATCCAACCCGTGGCGGAACGCCACAACGGTGTCGTCCATTTCCAGGTGCGCTGCATTTGCGTTTCTATTGGTTGCGACCGGCACGAGGTGGTTTGCGGGATTACGGGGGCATTGCCAATCCCTTCTGCGACCGAGGCTACGCACGGCCCATTCGCGACCGCCAAACCGCGCCAACTTGCGATGGCGGGCTTCGTTGGCGAAGCCACCAGCGCTGCGCAACCCGACCCTTGCCCTAACGTCCGCCGTCTGGGCGAACGGGGCCGCGATTCCATGGTTTAGTGAAACGGATCCAGGGGGCTGTATCCATGGATCTGTGAAACGAACCCTCGCCCCCATCGGGTGCATCATAATCCTTTCTGTTTGGTCCCAGGGGCCGCTCCGCTAGTCCATGTTGTCCGTCGCCCATCATTCGCAGCATTTTGCGCATTGGTGAGCAACATGAACTAGCGAAAGGGATGAGGGTGGCCCTCGAGTGATGCGCCGAACGCAGTCGGCACAACTGGGCCCCAATGGCTCGGAGGCTAGCGCGCATGGCTCGGCAGGTGGGTCAGGGCACGGGGCTGGGGGGATGGGGTAAGGGGCCCGCGTGCCTTAGTGGGCATCTGCGGCCCTGCCAAAACCTCCCATTTAATGCAACGGGCCACGCAGCCACCATTAGGCTGGCTTCTTAGCGGCCATTCACAAGGAGGTTGCCTGGACACATGCGCAGCGCAAGATGCGTGGTGAAACTGCCCACGATTGATGAAACCCTGCGAGTCCGCCACATTGATAGGACGGGTGCACGCGACTCTTCGCAAAATCAATCGAAAACGGGACCCGTCGCTAATCCACCTGCCACAATCCATGTTTCCGTGTCCTTGAACAGGGGAGGGAGCCCCCCCTCTCCCGCTTCCTCATCCCTCTCCCGGGCAGAGAGGGAGGAGGAATACGAAGGCGGAGGGCGGAGGAGGGAGGCGGGCGGGAGGGAGCGATGGGGGAGCCTCGCTTCAGGCCCAGACCCCGGACGTCATGATCTTTTCATGACGTGGACCCCCGGAGGTCTCGACCCATTCCCTGGGACGGGTTTTTCACCCTGGGTCGTTAGTTCAAGGCCCCGAGGTCCAGCGAGGGCCCCAGAGGCCGACAGTTGCCAAACCACTTCCGCCATGCTTCTTTTATGACCCCAGGGCGTCTGGAGACGGGGCCCGCTCACTCCCCGACGACCTGTCGCCGTCCACCTCCAGGCTCACGAAGTCGTCGGTGGGCAGGCCCCTGCACTTCACCTGGCGCGGGTCTGCGCGCAGGCGCGCCTGCGGACTGGCGCGGGCGCCGCCGCGTCGGCCAGCCGCTCCGACCCCAGACCGCTTCGCGAGCGGGCGAGGTCTTGGCCCTGCATTCCCCATCCCCCCCCCCTTCTCGTCGATCTCCTCTCTCCGTTGTCTCCCTCTCGCCCTCCAGCTCCACCTTCGTCTCTGCTTTCTTCTCCTCTTCCTCTTTCCCCATGGGCTCCTTCTTCAGCCTCCCCATTCTCCATCTCGTCCCTTCTTTCTGGATCCCCTATCGCTCCTCCCCCCTCCACCCTTCTCCTCGCTCTTCCTTCCTCCCCTCCTTTCACCTCCGTCCTCCATCCTCCCCCCCCCCCCGCTCTTTCGCCCTCCTCCCTCTGTGCCTCGCCATATCCAGGAACGCGCCGCTTCTCGTCATCTGCCGACCACAAACCACGACGAGGGGCTGGCCGAGAGGCAAAGCTCGACGGGCATCCAGCTGCGGGACGCGGCGAGAGAGCGAGGCACTTTCCAAAACGGTCCTCCGAAAGAAGTCCTGTGGATGCGACCGAAATCAGAGCGTACAAACATGTTTGCCGTTGCCGCCGCCAAAATTAACAAATCCCAACGCGTTAAAAAACGGAATTCTATGTTTTAAAATCTTATCTAGGAAACACGAAGGAGCAGTGGCTATGGTCACGGTCGCGTTATCGAGAGAGGGAGTGCCAGAATTGGTGATCTCTGGAGGAACCCTTGGGGCTGAACCTGCCGCGTCCCCGCGATCGCCCGGAACCCTTCAGGGCACTTCCCAGGAAACGCCCGCGAATCACAGCGCTCCGGCCGAGCCCGCGCGGCGACTGAAAGCGCCGCCTCCTCTGGCCGAGCCCACGAGGCAAAGAAGAGCGGTGGACATGGCGACGCTGAGTTGTGCCAGCGGGCTTTGATACGTGGCACCCCTCTGCTCAGCCAACTACCTTGCACAGCTGCGTTCTAAAGCTCGGAACCCTTGAGTCTCGCGGTGCTGGTCGTCGTTCGGCGGCGACAGTAAGGGCAAATGGCCCCGGGGCGGGCATTATACGCATTCGAACGGGAGCCTTGTCGAAGACATAGATCATCGGTGCCCCTGGATACGTGTATTGCTCTCCCCTGGGCTGTTCGCCCCTGCCGTCGCCTCTGAGCCGTTCGCCCTCCGGCCCCGGAGCCTCTGTTTTCGCGGTGGTGGTGGTCGCCGTTCGCCCCATCCCCCCTGGCGTGCTCCTGGCCCTGGCCTTAGGGCCCCCTCGCCTCGCCCCCCCCCCCGGCCCCGGAGCGCTCACTCTTCAAGGTGGTCGTCGTTCGCCCCCGCCCCTCGCCATTGGCCTCCTGCCCGCTCCCCCTGGCCGCGGAGCGCTCACTCTTCGAGGTGGTCGTCGTTTCGTCCCCCCTCCCCTGGCCTGCCCCTGGCCCTGGCCCCATGCCCCCTCGCTCCCTGCCCCTGGGGACCTTTGTGTTTTCGTAGTGGTGGTCGTCGTTCGTTTCGCCTCCCTCGCCTACCCGTGGCCCTGGCCCCAGCCCCTTCGCGACCTGAGCGCGCAAGGGCCAAGGCACGCGCACCACTTGTCTTTCGGCCCGCCCCAAGGCGGCCCGAGGACCACACAAGACAGCCTCCTGAGGGATCCAGTACGGTCCCAAGGTTCGCCCATATAGCCCCAAAGTTCGGCCGTGGACAAACCTCCCTTTAGTAAACCTCCCTTTAGTGAAAACGGCCTGGGACCGAAACCGACGGACCTGGACCAACAAAAATGACGGCCGCGACGCCCTCTCGCGAACCGAAAACGGCCAATTCGCTAATCGACGTGCCAGGGTAGGAGGCCAATCCACCCCCGAAAAATGGTTCAATGGATCCGCATATCGCTCGCGGGGCGGCTCCGGGACGCCCAATAGGCCCCCGCGCGGCCCTCCAGAATCCCCCGAGAGGATCCCGAAAGGGACCCAAAGAGGTTCCCCAGAGGCCTCAGGTAGACTCCCAGAAGTCATTCAAGAAGCTTCTACGACCCCCCACCAAAAAGCAACGCAACACCCATGTAGCGTTACAGCCGCGACAAGCCACGGCGCTGCCTGCTCGGGAGAGCCCACCCGGTTGGATCGTCCTACTTGGATTCAGAAGCTGCGCCAGCACGCTGCCAAGGGCTGCCGCAAACATGGGCATGGCTGTCATTGTACCGATGGCATATGATGGAAGGGCGGATTGTCTTAGGATCTCATTTGTAAGCCGGATTATTGGGCGGTGCTGTGCGTTCACCTGTCTACTGCATGTGACAGCAGTGCGAGGTCGTACTTTTCAGCAATGCCCGACCAGAGTGACCTCGAGCCTGAAGGCTGAATTTCAGACGGGGGAAGCCTGCGTCGGCCCCGTGGGCCCATGTGACCCCCTGGGGCCCCATGGGCTGCGTGTTGGTGCCCGTGAAAAATCCGGCGGCCAAACTTTGGGTCCGCGCATGTTTCCGGCGCCCGGGAGACGCGCGCGTTCGCGCAGAACCGCTCGCAGCGATCGGGCCCGCTGCTCAGGCCCAAGTGGGCGCCGCAGTGGCACTGCGCACTCGCTCGAAGCCCGCGGCCCCTCTGCGCCGCGCAACTTCTTGCCCGGAACCCTCTGCCGCGGCGCGCGGCGCGCAGCCTGCGCAGCCGGGCCCCGCGCGCGCCCCTGACAAGCGGCGCTTCGGCTCGCTTCTTCTCGGGCGCCTTGGGCCCCGCCCTCGCCCCCGCGAACGCCGGGCTGCGCGCCGCCTTCGCGGCGTGCGCCAGCGGGCCCGCGCCCTCCAGCGCGACCCCCGTTGCTCCCGGTGCCCGTTGCTCCTGCAGTCGTCGCAGTGCGTCCGCGAGCTCGGCATCTCCTGCCGGGGCCGTGCTGCACTTCGCCAGCTCGCCCTTCACCTCCTCCTTGACCTTCGCCGAGAAGCGCCGTTTGGCCCGCGCCCCCGCGACGCGTTGGCCCCCCGCCCCCAGCGCGTCTATCGCCCCTTCGAGGTGGCCCCTCGCCCCCACCTCCACTGCGCTCCTCTTTGCCTCGAACATTTCGAGAAGGGCACGCTGCCATCCTCGCCCATTACCTTTCGCGCCGCGCTCGGGATCCACAGCGGTGGGCGGGCTTGCGAACGGCGCGTCTGGATTCGTTATGGTTGCCCTTGGCCTGAATGCTGCTGTCCGTCGCGGCCTTGCGCGCCAGATCGCCCGCCTTGTTGCGCCCCCCTCCGCCCGCTCCAGCGTCTCCGCCAGCTCCGACTCCGCCTGCGTCGCGCAGTCCACGTTGTTGGCCCTCGTGTCGGACCTCCCCTCGTTCTCCAGCTGCAACGTCAACTGCACGATGGTCTAGTTGATCTGCGGCTGCGTCTAGTCCCGCTTCTGCTACGCCCCCCCTGCCCCTTGCCTGCCCGCCGCCTGCCGCTTGCGCCCCCTAGCCCCCCCCGCTGACGCCGCCGTTGACGCCACCGCCTGCCCTGGGGCCCCGAACATCTTCTCCTCGCGGCGCCCCCGAGGTCGCCTGCGCCTCTTGGTCCTTAGCAGCGCTGCAAAATAATGCCATCGTGGACAGCTGGCCAGGAGGCCTCTTTCGGCTCGCCGGGGCCATCAGCCCTCGACCCGCTCTTCCGCCCCGAGATGGCCGGCCGCAAGTCCCGCCCCTCGAAGACTGTCCGCGCCCCCTCCCCCCCATCTACATCTCGATTCTTTGGGCCCGACTTGGCGCTCCCAGGCCGCGCTCCAGCATGCGGGTCCATTCTCCACCCCGCACTGCAGGCTCTGGCGCGCCCTCGCGCCCGCGGCTCCGCGACGCTGCCGTCCGCGCCCAGGTCGTGGAACGATCTCCGCTTCGACCTCCCCATCGCCCTTCCACGTCAACGCGCTATCGAGCGCCGCCCTCGGGCCCTCGCCTCGACGCGCTGGTCGGTGCGCCCCGCAGCCCATGGGGCTCCGGCTTGCGTCTCCTCCGCCATCTTAGCCTTCGGCGTCTTCTGGTCTCGCCCTCGTCGACCTCTGCGATCTCCTCCAATCAGCGGCGCCGCCAGGTCGGCCGTCGGCTGGTTCGCCCTATCGCCCCTCGTGCGCTCTGAGTCCTCAGGCCCGAGCCCGACGCGACCCAACAATATCATGCGCGCGAGCTCCCTCGGGTCGTGCTCGCAGGGGGATGCGCTCCAACTGCTTCAAGTGCATGGGCTGCCTCGGTGCTGAACTCTTTTTCCCAACCATCCTGTGGTGTTGGGTCCTCGTTTTGAAGAGACGGTGCCCCGCGTTCCTCTCCTCTCCTCTCCTCCTCTTCCCCCTCCTCCCTCCTCCCATCAGCATCATCATCATCATCATCATCATCATCATCATCATCATCATCATCATCATCATCATCATCATCATCATCATCATCATCATCATCATCATCATCATCATCATCATCATCATCATCATCATCATCATCATCATCATCATCTCGTCATACACCCACCATATCGTATCATCATCCATCCATCGTCACACTTCTCACATGTTTCGTGGCCCCATAGGGAGCTCCACCGAAGGCCCCTGTGCTGCCGCCCGCATGCGTCAGCCACACCCAGTTCGGCACACCCCTCACACGTTTCGTGGCCCCATAGGGAGCTCCACCAAAGGCCCCAGTGCCGCCGCCCGCATGCGTCAGCCACACCCAATTCGGCACACCCCTCACACGTTTCGTGGCCCCATAGGGAGCTCCGCCGAAGGCCCCAGTGCTGCCGCCCGCATGCGTCACGCACACCCAATTCGGCACACCCCGCACACGTTTTGTGGCCCCATAGGGAGCTCCGCCGAAGACCCCAGTGCTGCCGCCCGCATGCCTCACGCACACCCAATTCGGCAC
>CAUYUJ010002361.1:0-17135 GCA_963575745.1 Prorocentrum cordatum
TCCTCCTCCTCCCCCTCGTCCTCCTCCTCCTCCCCCTCCTACTCCTCCTCCTCCTCCTCCTCCTCCTCCTCCTTTTCTTCCTCGTCCTCCTCCTCCTCTTTCTACTCCTCGACGAAGCCGACGACGACGGGGGCGAGGCGCGCTGACGATCCGCACCGACGCACGAATGTTGGGGCAGGGCGCACCTGGCAAGGCTTGGCACACGGCACATCGTGGAGCGGCGCTGCGGCCCCTCCCCCCGGGAGCAGGCGCCCCTCTCCCGGCGCCGCAGCCAGACATTCCATGTCTGCACCCCCGTGCCGCGCTGAGCCCCGTGGACCAAACGGGAAGGCGAGGAGATCAGCAAGGGAAGGTGAAGGCAAGCAGCCGTCCCGCTGGCCAAGAGCATATACGTACATGGTATGGACATCAGCGTGCGCGAAGGAAACTCATTGGCCCGTTCTGCCGACGCTCCCATTACACAATGCTCAAGGGAGGAGGAGGTATAGCCGGCCCGTATCATAAGGATGCGCGATAAGAATGCAAGGGCCTTGGCCTTGGCGGCGCGGCCAACGACAGTGGCCAAGGATGGACCGAGGAGGCAAGGATGCAAGGGTACCCTCGGGAAGGTTGCCCATCCTTACTATGCGGGTTGACTGTAGAGGACGAGACGGAGTATAAGGCGGAGGATAAAGCGGAGGACGAGACGGAGGACGAGGAGGGCGAAGCGATTACATGGAAGGCAGGTGAGCGGTCTTGGGCGCGCCCAGAGGGTCCCTGGAAGCCCTTCCGAGGCCGCAGAACTAAGTGGCGATGCTCCTTTCTGCCTCTCTGTATCCCTCTTCGGTGTCCTCCGCCGTTTTCGACACCTTTGGGTGCCCTTTTCGCCCGTTGTCGGGCCCTCTTGGGGCCCTCTGGAGATCTTCTTGGGCTCTCATCCGCATCTTCTTCGACCCTCTGGGGCCGTGCTGGACCCCCCCAACAGGAAACTCCAGGCTCCAACAGAAAGTGGGGCGGTGGTGTCTGTTCCTTCAGGGGCGTTCAATCAAATAGAACGCAGGATTCTGCACGCATTGAGTTTCGAAGTGCGAACAGAATGATGCAGTGACCAACGCCAGTCATGTCCGGAGTGAGCATAAAAACAATTGCGAGACTGTAAACCACTGAAGCAAGCAACAGCGCACAAAAATCCACTTGTCCCTCACCCACCAGGGAACCACCACCAAGCAAACTCCATACGCTTCGCAGAGTGCAAGCTTCATGCAATCCCTTTGGCGCTGATCCTGAAAGCAGGGGCTTGATCCAACCTGGTTGAAATACGATTTGGGATCGTAATGCTGGCGTCCATTGAATTCAAACGCAATGCTTAAAGCTTCACAGTAACCATCAAGTTCGAGAGGCCGTACCCGCTTGCCCATCAAAAAACGGGGACGCTGGGTGGGAAAGCTATGTCCCTGCAAAATATGTTCGAATATGAGCTTTACGTGCCTCTGGCTCTTGCCAGCTGCGCAACAGGGACACCAAGTTCCCGAGTCCTTGACTGAATTCCAGGTTGACTGCCACTCGTGACCCTCGCGGCAACGCCAAATCATACTCGTGCGATTGTTCTTGTACTCCGCAGACAAGCACGCTCCTCCGCGTGATTCGGCCAACTCGCGAGCGGCAGAAAGCATAAGAAGACGTTGTACCTGCCTCTCTTTTGCACAGGCCGGACACCAAGATCGATTGGACCTGATGCTATTCACTGAAGTGTACCATTGGTGCCCGTCGGCACACTGCCAAAGCATGTGTTGCCTTGAACTCACGTAGCGCCCTGACAAGCAACGTCCCCCCCTGTCTGCTGCCAGCCTCTGCGCATCGCGCAAAGCAAGCCTATGCCGAATTTCCCAGGCACATTGCCGACACCATGACCCTGCTCTGATGTCTCGCAACCTGGCCGTCCAAGTATGACCAACTGAGCATTGCCATTCCAAAGGCGAGAAACCATTCACACATTCTTTTGACAGGCAGAGACCCCGTCGAGATACTGCAGCACTGATGGCGTCATCAAGGCCAAGGCGCAACAAGCGTGAAGAGGCGTGCATTCTTCAGACACTGCGTCGAGTCGGCTGCTATGTAAAGGTGATCTGAGCTTCAGTAGTGGCGATTTGAGTAAAACGGGTACGGAGCAGACTCCAACCATGCACTTGGTAGGCTGCATATGGCAATTCTTCTTCCCTCCTCCTTCCCCCTTGCCTCCAAGTGTGGGATCCTCCTTCCTGCCCCGTACAGCTCCTCCCAGCTCCCAAAGCAGCTGCTGAATGTAAGCCAAGAGAACGTGCGACTCGGTAGGCTATGACCACGGTGAGGGCAGCGCTGATGATAATGAGGAGGGGGGGTTAGGAGACGAGAGAGGAGAAGGAGCATGAGAAGGAGGAAATAGGAGCCATTAGTGGGCGACCACATCTGTGGGTACTCAAAACCTGGCGTGGCCTGCGCATCGCCGATGCGTCCGTCGCTTGCGGATCTCTGGTCGAAGAACAGCTGGGCAGACCGCGACGACCTTCTCATCCTCCTTCCTCTCCTCCTCCCCTGTCTCCACTCCTCCTTATCTTTTCACCTACCTCTCGGGAACGGTCTTCATGGAGGTGCTGGTATCCAGCCCTTCAAATCAGCAAGCGACGGACCCTGCCGAGGTACCGAGCAAGTCCAAGCCTGCCGAGGCGGTACTTGCGATGAGTGTGGGTGGCACGTGGCAGCTCCCACGGGCCAAAGAGGACCCAGCTGCCTTTTAACTGACACGTCATCTTTTCTTTTCCTTGCTTTTCTTTCCAACCTCATCAATTTTGTGTAACAGAGGGAAGGAGGCGACGTCCCTCTGTTTCAGACCTTACCTGCAACGCGTTGGGAAGCAGGAGGTCGGGGAGACGCGGGAGCCGCGACTCCAAACACCGCCCACACCAGACAGGCCTTGCTGCGCGGAAGAGTGTGGGGGGGGGGCGCAGAGCGCCGAGTGGCAGGAGCTGCCACATAAATCAAAACTGGAGATGCCAGAAACTGACACGTCTTCGAGATATCTGTGTGTGTGTGGGGAGGCGATACTGCACTGCACCGGTCGCTGCAACTCGGGGCCCAAGGTTCATTCAAGGGGCCCAAGGACACACAAATAAACACACACAAATAGAATGATTCCCCATATTTTCCTATATTTCTTAGGTTTTTGTCTTCCCCCCCACTTCCCATATTTTCCCATGTGTTCCCAGGAATCAACGATTCGTTGTGTCTGTGTGTATTTTTCCCCTCCTGGTTCATGAGGCACCAGTGCATTTGTGTGTTCCCACAGCCGGGGCGCAAAAAAACCCTCTGTCTGGCCTCGAGGTCGTCGTCGTCGTCTCTTCCACTCCTCCACTGGTGCGTGTCCCCTGTGGGCCTGCTTCCGAGAAGGCCTGGGTGGCCTGCTCGCCTGCTCGGGCAGGCGAGGCCTCCGCGACCGACCCGCGGGCGCGGCTCGGGCGAGGCTGCGGCAAGCCGAAGCGCCCGTGGAGCGAGCGCCGGCGGCGGAGCCGACACGCACGATCGCCACCTTCGGCGCACAGGGGGGGGGGGGGGGGTTCTGCCGCGGCTCTCGGCTCGCGCGAGCGCCCCACGGCTGCCATCCTGGAGGGACAAGGCACATGCACATGCACCGACTTGGGCCGGGTCCACCCCGAGCCCGGGATCGGTGCCTACGTCCTCCTGCCTTGGCCGGGAAGGCATGTGCACCGATCCGGGGGCCAAGGATGGGCCTGGCCAGGACCGGTGCATGTGCACAGTCCTCTTCGCCCGAAGTCCTTGGAGGGCCTCCCTGGAGGTGTTGAGGCCGCCGCCAGAGGGCAGCTGCGGGGTCTGCTGCAGACCCTGAGATGTACCATCAGACCGTCTTGCCTGCATCTCCGACGGCGGTGGGGTGGTGGACGGGCTCCGCCGAAGCTTCTGTCGTGAGCCCCAGGCGTCGAAGCGCCGCCGTTCGGACATTGCTTCAAGTCGAGCCTCGAAGTGGCCATCCGTCGCAGGTGGTCATCTTCGAAGGGAAACTGGGACACACAAATAAATAGGTACACAAATAAACAGATTCCCCTATATTTTCTGGGTTTTTGTCTTCCCCCCACTTCCCATATTTTCCCATATTTTCTGGGGAATCGACGATTACACGCCGGTCGGAAGAAGTAGGTAAAAACATGAAATAGAAAGGCGTTGGAAGTAGATTGGGCTTCCACCCGCCCCCTGAAGAGGAGGAAAGAAGGAAAACCGCTCGACTCTTGAAGTAGGAAGGCACCCAAAGTAGATGAGGATTTGGGCATCTTAAAGTACCTACTTTCAACGACTGGCGCGTCATTGTGTCTGTGTTTTTTTTCCCCTCCTGAATCTTCGAAGGGGAACTGGGACACACAAATACATACACACAGATAAAGATATTCCCCATAGTTTCCCATATCTTCTGGGTTTCGGTCTTCCCCCCCACACTCCCCATATTTTCCCATATTCTCCTGGGAGTCGACGATTAATTGTGTCTGTGTGTTTCTTTTCCCCTCCTGAATCTCTTCCAGGATCGGTCTCAGCAGAAGACGCTCGTTCCCCGACTATAGGCCTTGCCTGGAAAAGGCTCCTCCTCGCCTGCCCGTGCAGACCCGGTGGGTGCCGGACGCGGTGGGCCCCGGCGTCCCTCGGGGCTCCCGAGTCTTGTTTCTTGACGCTCGGGAGCGGCCAAGAGAGGGGGGTCGAGACCTGCGACTGCGCAGTCGTGCACGCAGACCCTGGCTGCCACTCGAGAGGGATGTCCCGAGAGCCGCCGCGGTGGGCTGCGACTCGGGCGTTCATCCTCGACCCGAGTAAGGTCCTCGCAATTTGGGCTGCTGGTCCTCTGACTCGCGTCGCGCAGGGGCTTATTCCACTCCGCTCTGCTCACTGTCCGTTCCAGGATCCCGCCTCCTCATCCCCCGACGAAGTGTCCAGAAGTTGCGTCTTCTCACGGCATGCAGCGCCACTTCGAGAATCGATCCGCAGAGGACGCTGACTATTCATGTTGAGTAGGCGTAGAACCAAGGAGGAGGAGGAGGAGGAGGAGGAGGAGGAGGAGGAGGAGGAGGAGTAGGAGGAGGAGGAGGAGGAGGAGGAGGGGGGCAGCCAGCTCTGCCGCCACGGCGGCCGCCGCCGCTCCGCCGAGGCGGCACCGGGCCGCCCGGATCCGAGCGCGGCGAGCGCTCGCTCCAGTGGGCTCGGCCATCCCTCCCCTGCTTCCGCCCTCGTCTGCCGCCAGGACCTCTGGGGAGGAGGGCCACCCCCCCTCCCCCCAGACACCCGACGTCGTGATTTTGCTTCACACCGTCGACCCCCAGAGATCTGGACCCCCTTCCCCCGGGACCAGTTTCTCCTCCCGCATCGTTTCGTTGACGGTCCCGAGGCCGGGTGGGGGCCCCCAGAGGCCGAAAATGGCGAAAAACCTCCCGTCATGATTTTCTCATGTGAAGGGGCCCTGGGACACACAAATAAATACACAAAAATAAAACTATTCCCCATATTTTCCCATATTTTCTGAGTATTTGTCTTCCCCACCACTTCCCATATTTTCCCATATTTTCTGGGGAATCGTCGATTAATTGTGTCTGTGTGTTTTCTTCCCTCCTGATCATGACTCGAGGGGGGGGTCCTCGGGGAGGAGGAGGCCCCCCTCCCTGGCCGCAGGCTCTCGCCGGCCGCCGCGCCGCCGTCCTCGTCGTCGTCGTCCTCGTCCTCGTCGTCGTCGTCGTCGTCGTCGTCGTCGTCGTCGTCGCCGTCGTCGCCGTCGTCGCCGTCGTCGTCGTCGTCGTCGTCGTCGTCGTCGTCATCGTCGCCGCGCCGGTGCCGCTCCTCGCGACGAGGCCGCCGGCGGCCAGGCCGCCGGCCGCGGCCACGGGCCCCAGCACGCGCGCCACGCGCCGCCAGTCCCCCGCCGCGCGGCGGAAGTCCTGGAAAGACTGAGGGGGGGGGGGGGGGAGCGCGGCCCGCCCTGCCAGCGGGGAGGGAGGGAGGGAGGGAGGTGGAGTGAGGGGGGAGGGAGGGAGGAGGTATGGAGGGAGGAGGGAGGGAGTGAGGGAGGGAGGGGAGGAGGAGTAGTAGGAAGGAGGAGGAGGAGGAGGAAGGAGAGTAGAGTAGTAGGAAGAGGAGGAGGATGAGGAGGAGAAGGAGGTAGGAGGAAGGAGCGTTTGCAGTCCTCTACCTCGCCCCTCCGCCTGCCGCCCTCCCCTGCCTTGCACCCTGCCAATCTCC
The DNA here is from genome assembly GCA_963575745.1 of Prorocentrum cordatum. Lineage (NCBI taxonomy): Eukaryota > Dinophyceae > Prorocentrales > Prorocentraceae > Prorocentrum > Prorocentrum cordatum. The sequence goes on from CAUYUJ010002361.1 coordinate 6,244, forward strand.
TGCCTCCACCCCCCCGCCAGTATCCTCCCTCCCGCGGCCCCTCTCCTCCCCCCCCGCACCCCCCGCCTTGCGTCTCTCGCCCTCCTCGCTCCCGCCCTCCCCAAGCGAGGAGGCCCGCGGAAGTCTGGCGCAGCGGTCTGCCTCTGGGGAGGGGAGGAACGGGGAGGAGCGAGGAGGAGCGAGGAGGAGCGAGGTCTGGAGAGGAGCGAGGAGGACCGAACCCTCAGGTCACGGTCCTGGCGTCGCACAAGACGAGCGGCGCTACGTTTCTGGCTGTTGTTTGGCACCTGGAGGCCGTTTTTTTGTTCTCCTGGCTCAGGGATTGTCGCAAACGACCCGGGGACCAAGCATCCGCCCCAGGGGAGTGGTCGAGATCTTCGGGGGCCCACGTCGGGGGAGAATTGCGACGCCGAAGGAACAGGGAGAGGATGTGCGCACTCTTCGCGGGCCTGTGGGCCGTCGACAGTCGATCAGGGGTGAAAGCCTGGCAAGGATTGGCCCCGAGAGGGGGGCAGGTATTGAATTTGGACGACTTTCGGTCGGTAGAGAAGAGGAGGATGGGAGGCGGGAGGAGGGGAGGAGGAAGATCGAGATCTGGCTCGTGGAGTTTGCGTGCCTCCTTGGCTCGGGGTGGACTGACACCTGCGGGTTTTGTCGCTCTCCTGGGAACTCCGGGTGACGCCTCTCCGTACGGCGGCAGCCTTCGCTGGCGACCCCTGCGCTCGGGCAGGGCCGCCCTGCCCCCTTGTCAGGGGCAGCCTCCCCCGCGGGCACGCGGCGTGGAGGCGCTCCCTGGGGGCCGAGAAATTACACACGAGGACGACAAACGACAACGAGGACAACGAGGACGACACATGAAAAACGAACTGCTTGATCTCAGGCTCCCAGCGAGGACGACACACGACAAACGAGCGACAGAGGACGGCGGCGGCGGAACCGAGACCAACACGAGACGGAGAGAGGGGAGGGGGAGCCTGATAGGGAACGTCTACAGGGGATGACAAAAAGCCGCTACAGATCACCCTTCTAAAAAGTGCTTCCTTGGGACCTCCCACGACCCAGACCATTATTCCATCCTCCTCGTCCTCGTCCTCGGGGTGTTGGCCTCAAAAGAGCAGTGGGCGCGGGCGCGGGAGGGGGAAGAGAAGGAGGAGGAGGGGGAGGAGGAGGAGGAGGAGGCGGAGGAGGAGGAGGAGGAACAGCAGCAGCAGCAGCAGCAGAAGGGTGGCCCAGACCTAACATTAAGGCTGGCGTCTACGGGCAAGGAGGCATTTCCTGCACGCCCAGATGGGTCTAGAGGTGAGCTTGTGTTCGTGCCGCATCGCTGGAGCACTAGGAGGAAGATAAGGAGGGAGGGATGGACGGAGTAGGGAGAGAAATAAAGAGGAGGAAGAGAGGGAGACGAACAAGTGATAGATGGGGAGACGGATCACAGTGGGGAGCAACGTGACGATGATGAGAAGGATGAGGAGGAGGAGCAGGGATGTGTATCAGGATGAGGAGGAGGAGGAGGAGGCGGAGGAGGAGGAAGAGGAGGAGGAAGAGGAGGAGGAGGAGGAGGAGGAGGAGGCGGAGGAGGGGCGGGGGAGAGGAGAGGAGAAGGACAGGAGGAGGATGTAGAGGAGGAGAGGAGAGGAGCGAGGAGGAGAGGAAGGGAAAAAAAATAAAGAAAGTCCATAAATAAAAACACAAAATAGCCATTCCTGCTCCCCCTTCCCCGTCCGCCCCATAAAATAAATAGAACCCCCGTCCCTTGTCACATGCCCCTCCGCTCCCCCGCTCCCCTTTCCTCCACGCCAGCCCGGCCGCGCGGCGCGCATCCTTCAGGGCGGCGTGCATCTCTGCCCCCATCAGGGTGATCATCGCTGCGGCGCCCGTGCCCGCGCGAGCACGCGCTGGAAGAGGGGGCACCTCGGCCAACCGCCCTGGGCGAAACAGAAAGACTAGCACGGAGAAAAAAGGGACGGATGGATGGATGGATGGATGGATGGATGGATGGATGGGTGGATGGTGAAGGACGGGGACGAGGAGGAGGAGACGGAGGAGGAGGAGGAGGAGGAGGAGGAGGACGACGAGGAGGAGGACGAGGACGAGGAGGAGGAGGAGGAGGAGGAGGAGGAGGAGGAGGAGGAGGAGGAGGATGGAGGACGAGGAGGAGGATGGACGAGGTGGAGGATGGAGGAGGAGGAGAAGGAGGATGGAGGGAGGATGGATGGTGTCCCCCCAAAATGGGGCGGCGGGATGCGGACTGCCCAGGCGCGGTCCCCTTTTGGCAGGGGGCTGCCGGCCCTGGAGGGCGACGACGGTGGTCCTGCAGCGGCCAGACAGCGGCCCTGTCCAACCCAGCCCGTCCCAGCCCAACCAACCCAACCCAGCCCGACCCAGCCGCCCAGCTGGGACCGAGAGGGAGGGAGGGAACCCTGCCACTGGGGCCTTCGGCGGCACTCCCTGTGGGGCCACGAACCGTGTGAGGAGTGTGTGCCGAAATGGAGGCGGCGGTGCCATGCGAACCCTGCCACTGGGGCCCTCTGCGGAGCTCCCCATGGGGCCACGAAGCGTGAGGGATGTGCCGAAATGGGGGCGGCGGTGCCATGCGAGGGAGGGAAGGTCATGGTTGGCAGCAAGACGAGCGACACCGCCTGACCGGAACGAGCGGGGCGGACCAAGGGGGCCCGCCAACATCGTGCGGTTGCCCGTCTCCAGGGGCTGCGACCGACTGCGAAACAACTGCCCTGTCAGCGCACGGCGAGGGGACGCACGCAAGTACGAGACTCCGGCAGTGGAGGAGGGGAGGGAGGGTGAATGGGGAAAAGAGAAAGAGAGAGAGATAGGGAGGCAAAACAAGAAACAAATTATCCTGGCGAAGGACCCAACCATATGCAATTATGAGTACCGCAATTGTGAATATCTTCTTCGGTGGCGCTCCCTATGGGGCCACGAAACGCGTGAGGGGTGTGCCGAAATGGGTGTGCGGGACGTATGCGGGCACACCCACTGAGACCTTCGGTGGAGCTCCCTATGGGGCCACGAAACGTGTGAAGGGTATGCCGAAATGGGTGTGCGGGACGCATGCGGACACACCAGCTGGGACCTTCGGTGGAGCCCCCTACGGGGCCACGAATGGGCCCACGAAACGTGTGAGGGTGTGCCGAAATGGGTGTGCGGGACGCATGCGGGCACACCCGCTGGGACCTTCGATGGAGCTCCCTTTGGGGCCACGAAACGTACGAGGGGTGTGCCGAAATGGGTGTGCGGGGCGCATGCGGGCACACCCACTGGGGCCTTCGGTGGAGCCCCCTATGGGACCACAAAACGTGTGAGGGGTCACGAAACGTGTGAGGGGTGTGCCGAAATGGGCGTGCGGGACGCATGGGGGCACACCCACTGGGGCCTTCGGCGGAGCTCCCTATGGGGCCACGAAACGTGTGAAGGGTATGCCGAAATGGGTGTGCGGGACGCATGCGGGCGGCAGCACTGGGACCTTCGGTGGAGCCCCCGACGGGGCCACGAAACGTGCGAGGGGTGTGCCGAAATGGGTGTGCGGGACGCATGCGGGCACACCCACTGGGGCCTTCGGCGGAGCTCCTATGGGACCACGAAACGTGTGAGGGGTCACGAAACGCGTGAGAGGTGTGCCGAAATGGGTGTGCGGGACGCATGCGGGCACACCCACTGGGGCCTTCGGTGGAGCTCCCTATGGGGCCACGAAGCGTGTGAGGGGTGTGCCGAAATGTGTGTGCGGGACGCATGCGGGCACACCCACTGGGACCTTCGGTGGAGCACCCTATGGGGCCACGAAACGTGTGAGGGGTGTGCCGAAATGGGTGTGCGGGACGCATGCGGACGGCAGCACTGGGGCCTTCGGTGGAGCTCCCTGTGGGGCCACGAAACGAGTGAGGGGTGTGCCGAAATGGGTGTGCGGGACGCATGCGGACGGCAGCACTGGGGCCTTCGGTGGAGCTCCCTGTGTGCCCACGAAACGTGTGAGGGGTGTGCCGAAATGGGTGTGCGGGACGCATGCGGACGGCAGCCATGGGGCCTTCGGTGGAGCTCCCTATGGGGCCACTAAACGTGTGAGGGGTGTGCCGAAATGGGTGTGCGGGACGCATGCGGACGGCAGCACTGGGGCCTTCGGTGGAGCTCCCTGTGGGGCCACGAAACGTGTGAGGGGTGGTTGCGAATTTCCGAAATGGGTGTGCGGGACGCATGCGGACGGCAGCACTGGGGCCTTCGGTGGAGCTCCCTGTGTGCCCACGAAACGTGTGAGGGGTGTGCCGAAATGGGTGTGCGGGACGCATGCGGACGGCAGCCATGGGGCCTTCGGTGGAGCTCCCTATGGGGCCACTAAACGTGTGAGGGGTGTGCCGAAATGGGTGTGCGGGACGCATGCGGACGGCAGCACTGGGGCCTTCGGTGGAGCTCCCTGTGGGGCCACGAAACGTGTGAGGGGTGTGCCGAAATGGGTGTGCGGGACGCATGCGGACGGCAGCCATGGGGCCTTCGGTGGAGCTCCCTATGGGGCCACGAAACGTGTGAGGGGTGGCCGAAATGGGTGTGCGGGACGCATGCCGGGCGCGGGCACTGGGGCCTTCGGGCGAAGCACCTAAGTGCCACGAAACGTGTGAGGGGTGTGGCCGACTTGGTGGGGTGACGCATGCGGGCGGATCAACTGGTGCGGGCCAGGCACGTGTGAGGGGTGTGCCTAATTGGGTGTGCGGGACGCATGCGGGCGGCCAGCACTGGGTCATTTCGGCGGAGTTCCTATGGGGCCACGAAATCGTGTTGAGGAGTGTGCCACTTTGGGTGTGCGGACGCAATGCGTGGCGGCTGCAGCACTGGGGCCTCCGGCGAAGCTCCCAAATGGAGCCACGAAACGTGTGAGGGGTGTGCCGAATTGGGTGTGGGTGACGCATGCGGGCGGCAGCACTGGGGCCTTCGGCGGAGCTCCTATGGGGCCACGAAACGTGTGAGGGGTGTGCCGAATTGGGTGTGGGTGACGCATGCGGGCGGCAGCACTGGGGCCTTCGGCGGAGCTCCTATGGGGCCACGAAGCGTGTGAGGTTTGTGCCGAATTGGGTGTGGGTGACGCATGCGGGCGGCAGCACTGGGGCCTTCGGCGGAGGGCGGACTCGGCCCCTTTGACATGGTCCAGGGTAACGCCTACCTCTCGCCAGAGGCCCAGGCGGAGCTGCACCAGTCCTGCGACCAACCTGGACGTCCCACACGGGCGGAGCACCTCGCCGATTCGCGCGCTGGACGCCTGCGCCGCCGCACAGCCGACCAGGCGCACACGCCGGGCCGCAGGGCCCCGCGTGACGACGACGCCGACGACGACGCTCGGCCGCCCGGCCTCGACGCCGACGGGGCCCCAGCGCAGACGCTCCTCAATCATGGTGGGACGGGGTGTCGTACAACGACTTGGGGGTGGACGTCCGCACCGTTGGGTCGGTCCCGGAGCCCCTCGCGCACTCCCTCGCCGTGCTCCGGGGGGCTGCCGCGACCGCCTTCCTCGACGCACAGCGGGCCGGCGACGCCGCTGCAGCTAGCAGGGCGGGCAAACTGCTGACTTTGTTCGACAGGGTCATCCTCTTCGCACCGACCCGGGTCCGCGGAGGACGGAGCGCTAAGAACAGCGGCGGGCTCTCCAAAATCCTCACGCGACGGATCCGCATAGCTTGGCGCGGCGACTGGGGGGCTCTGTGGCGCGAGGCGGCCGCCACCGCCGCTGCTGGGGCTGGTGCAGCCGGTCGACGGCGCACTGGCCGACCGCAGGACACCGCGAAGAACGTGGAGACCTTCCTCTCTGAGGGATTGGTATCCAAGGCCATGTCGTTGGTGACTCGCTCGGCCGCGGTGGTCACTGACGCCAGTGCTCACGGCGAGCTTCAGAACCTCTTCCCGCAGGGCGCGGGCGCCACCCCAACCGCAGCGCAGCTTCCCGACGACGAGATCACAGAAAAGCTCCTGCACGCGGTGCGCAAGGCCATCGAGCAAGCCCCGCGGAGGTCTGGCCCAGGCCCCAACGGCTCCCGTTTCGAGCACTGGAAGACTCTCCTTGCCGACTCCGCCGCGCTCGAGGCGAACTGCCGGGTGGCCGTGGCCTTCCTCCTCGGCGTCCTCCCCCCCGATTTCACGACGGCCAACTTGGGGGCCCGGCTAGTGGCGCTGCGGAAGAAAAACGGGAAATTGCGGCCGGTGGCGTGCGGGAGCGTCCTCCGCAGGCTGGCGGCGAAGGCGGCTTGCGAGGTCTTCAAGGAGGAGCTGAAAGACGCCTGCGGTCCCCTCCAGTTCGCGGTCGGCACGAGGGCGGGCTGCGAGCGGGTCCACAAATGCGTCACCGCTCTGGCCGAAGCGATGCCGGGGGCCGCCGTCCTGGCTTGTGATGCTACTAATGCCTTCAATGCCCTGCCCCGGCAAACGGTGCTTGACGCAGTGGCCCGCCGGGCGCCGAGCCTCCTCCCGGTCGCCAACGCTTGGCTGACGAGGCCGACGACGCACCTTTTCTGGGACGACCTCGGCACCCCCATGCCCGTGTCGGCCCAGACAGGCGTCGACCAGGGCTGCCCGCTCAGCCCCGCGTTCTTCGCCATTGGGATCGCCGACGCCCTTGCCCGCGCCCGCGAGCGCCTGCAACTGCTGAGCCCCGTCTCCCGCCTTTTCTCCTACCTCGACGACGTGCTTGTGGTCGTGCCAGCGGAGGCCGCCGCCCAGGCACACGACGTCGTGCGAGAAGAGATGGCCCGGGCCGGCTTGGAGCTCAACGCGGACAAGACCAAGGTATGGACCGCCAGCCCGGCCACTGCGATCCCTCCACAGCTCGCGCCGCTCCGGGCCGCCAACTTGACCGTCCTGGGGAACCCGGTCACGTGGTACGACCGCGACGAGGACGACGACGACGCCAGGCTGCCCCTTCTGGCCAGCTCCGACGGCCGAGAGGTCCTGGACAAAACGCGGCACTTCCTGGCCCACTGGAGAACGCTGCGCCAGAACGGGCTCTCGGCGGAAGGGACGCACACGCTGCTCCGCACCTACGCCCAGGGCTGCTGCACCCACCTGCTGCGCGCGAACTACGAGACCGCCTGGGTGGGGGAGCTCGACGACTTGCTATTCGGGGCCTACGCCGAGCTAACTGGGCCCTTGAGCAACGAGCAGAAGGAGTGGCTCACCCTCCGCCTCAAGGACGGCGGCAACGGCTTCCCCTCGGCCCGGGAGACCGCCGCCCGCGCCTACCTCGGAAGCTGGGCCTTCTGCTTTCGGGGCGTGGCAGGCTGCCTCGGAGCCACCTCGGCGGAGGCCGTCCGGGCACGCTGCCCTCAGACGGCAGACGCTTGGCGCCGCGCCGAAGCGGAGCTCGACCGGCAGGAGGCGAAGGCCGAACCCTTGGATTGGGCAGCTCTCCTGGCTGAGCCCAAGGCCAAACAGCAGGGGTACTGGGGGAAGAGGACTTCCTTCGCCAAAAGAGCGCGGCTGCTCCGGACGCTAAACGAGGACGGCCAACTCGCTCTGCGCGGCGCCGGAGGCCCAGGGGCGGGGGCCTGGCTCTTGCCTCGCGAGGAGGGCGACGCGCCCCTCCCAGACAACCACTTCCTGGCCAACTTGCGCATGCGTCTTTCCTGCGACGTGTGTGCCCCGGGCTCGCGCTGCCAACACCGGAAGCAGGACGGCTCGCTTTGCGGGGAAGCGCTGGATGCCAAGGGCTGGCACGCCCGGAAGTGCGGGTGCGGGGACAGCAGGGACTACAGGCACAACTCCCTGCGCGACTGGAGCGGGCCTTGGCACTACGCTCAGACGGGCCACAGGGCCACGACCGAGCAGCGAGTCCCTGCTTGGGACCGCCAGCACCCTGACACCGGAGCTTGGGAGGAGGCTATTCTCGACGTGGCCACGCGCGACCCCGCTACCAACGCCCCAATCTTTGTGGACTGGTCTGTCACCTGCGAACACAGCAACAACAACGCTCGCAGGCAGGCCAGGGCTCGCACGGACGGGGTGGCGGCGGCTCAGGCAGTCGACAGAAAGCGGGCGCGCTACCCCCCGGCTGGAGGGGAACTCATCCCGGCCGTCTTGGAGACTGGGGGCCGGCCGGCGGACGAGCTGGTCGCCTTCGTGCGCTCCTACGGCCGGGACCTGCCGGATGCCGACCGTTCCGCTGTGATCTCTACCACGTGGAGAAAAATTCAGCGGTGCCTCGCGTTCGGCAACGCTGAGATGCTGCTCAGTGCGACGTGAGCAACCCACCGGCTCCGACTCGACCACAGCCACCACCGCGGCGACCATTAGCACGCCCGCCTCACGCCCACTACGACCACCACGACGATTACCACGACCGCTGCCCTGCGACCACTGCGACAACCACGCCCACCACCACCACTACGCTCGCCCACCGCCACGACCACTGCGGCGACCACTGCGGACGGCCACGGCGACGACGGCCACCATCACGACCACTACGACCACCCCGACCACTTCGGCCACCACCGCGGCTGCCGCCCCCACCCACTACGACCCCCACGGCCCCCGCAACGACCGCCACCTTCCGACCGCCCCCGTCCCTTGCCCCTCCCTCCCCTTCCCCTGGCTGGCCGCTCCTCCTCCTCCTCCTCCTCCTCCTTCTCCTCCTCCTCCTCCTCCTCCTCCTCCTCCTCCTCCTCCTCCCTCTCCTGTTCAGTTTGCGCCCGCTTCGCTTTGCCCGCGCTGATTTTCGCTCAAGGCGACTGTCGGCGCAGGTGGCCTGCCCGAGGTGGTTTTGCACCTGCCCCCGCCGCCTGCTCCGGGGTCGCCCGGCAGGTTGGGGCAGGGCGCTGGGGACCTCGCCTCCCCCTCCCCCAGAGAGAGAGAGAGAGAGAGAGACGGAGAGAGCAGATGGGCGGGGACAGGGGGAACGAGGGGCAAGGCGGGAGAGGGCGACTCGTGGAGGCGGGAGGCGGGGAGCACACGCCAAGCAGGGGGGGACCCCCGCGAGTGGCAGCCGCCCGGGACAGCCCGGGCACCCCCAGCGCGCTCGCGGCGAGACGACGCTGCTCGGGCGCACCCCGAGGCGGGAAGACCTCCGGGAACCTATGTACGAAAACGCCCGAAAACCTCGCGCCTCTCCTCGCTCCACCCCCTCCTCCCCCCTTCTCCTCGAGCTGGCAGGGACCGACGAGGAAGCCCCGAAGACCTCGAACCTCTCCTCGCTCCATCCCTCCCCCCTCCTCCCGAGGCCTCCTCGGGCCGGCAGGAACCGACGAAGACGCCCCGGAGACGTCCAGAGGACGCTCCTCGGCGAGGCGCGGCCTGCTGGAGCAGGACCCGGAGGCGGCGCAGGACCCGGAGATCCGGCATTGCGAACAACATGCCACACCGTGCAAAATGCCACATCGTACGAGGACGCGGAGGACGAGGAGGAAGAGGAGGAGGGAGGAGGAGGAGGAGGAGGAGGAGGAGGAGAAGGAGGAGTGAAGGAGGAGGAGGAGGAGGAGGAGGAGGAGGAGGAGGAGGAGGAAATGATAGAGGCGACTCCGAAGAGTGCAATTTGCAAGGGGTGTGGTTTGCTACCGGCGCCCTGGGGGGCACCCTGAGGGGCGGGCGGGGACCTCGATGGAGCTCTCCGCCGCGCCCCGAGGAGGCCCGGCGAGGACAGTGACGTGCTCCCCTGGCCCCAGCAGTGCCGATCGCAAACCACACCCTGGCGTAACCATACCCTTTGTAGTCGCCGAAGAATCGCAATCGGAACCCTAGGCCCCCTCCTTCGGCTGCATTTTCCGAGCCGCATCGATCTGTGATGGCACTGGGGCCCGAAACCAGGCGAACAAAACGCCCAGGGTGACACAACTGCAACGCCCGGATCTCAGGGGACTTCGAGGAATCGACGAAGCCGCCCAGAAAACATTGCCCATGGAGGAGGCGGGGCGGCTCTCCCTGACTTTCTTCGGATCCACGCTATTTGTTTGGCGATTCCGACAGTGGGGCAGACATGCCTGCCCTACTTTTCGAACTCATTTGATGCCGATCTCCGCCCTACTTTGCCGTCGTAGGTTCCGCCATACTTTTTCTCGTGAACATCCGCCCCCCCATTGCTGATATTGAATGTTTGAAAGTTCCGCCCTACGTTTTCGCATCTGGGGTGCATTTCTGACAAAATACGGTGAGGGCATTGGATCAGGCACCATTCGATAAGGAATCCAGGGTCTGGAAGACAGCGGAACTCCCCTTGTGGATTAGCCATGGATGTCGCTGCCGCCCAAGTCAGATAAGGAATCCTCCAGGGTCTGAATTCTCCTGGGCACATTCCTTAAGCCAGAACATCAACCGAAGCACAGCGGATCCGAAATCAGGGAAAGCCGTCAGGACAAAAACGCCCGAGGTGGATCGGGGGCGGCCAAGAGGGGGGCGTCCAAGAGGGGGGGGGGCGCAAATCATGGCCGGCGAGATGTGCGCGTCCCCGGGGGGCGGGGGGCCAGGGACGTACTGAAATGAAAAGAGGCGCCATGACAGCTGGGGAAATATCATGGCCCACGCCATGATATCCCCCCCCCTGGTCATCACCCCCCTCTTTGCCGCACCCGAGGAGGAAGGGCGGCAGTGCGCGGTGCAGCCCCAGCGCGCGGTCGTTGGCGGCACGGCCCAGCCGCCCTCTGGCGGGCCAGCGCTCACGCCGCCGCACCCTCGGCGCACGAGAGCAGGGCGGCCAGCTCTGGCTGCCCGTATACGGCCCAGCGGGGGAGCTCCTTGCTGGGCAGGCGCACGTCTCCGCAGTGTCCGACCTGCTCCCCCTCTCCTCCTCCTCCTCCTCCTCCTCCTCCTCCTCCTCCTCCTCCTCCTCCTCCGCCTCCTCCTCTACACGCTGAGACAGCAAACCTGCCAAACAATACTGTTCTCGACTTCCTGCCTCCCTCCTCTCTCCCTCCTCC
>CAUYUJ010002361.1:25614-33114 GCA_963575745.1 Prorocentrum cordatum
GAGGAGGAGGAGGAGGAGGAGGAGGAGGAAGGAGGGGGAGGAGAAGGAGGAGGAGGAGGTGGAGGAGGAGGAAGCAGGCGTAGGATTAAGACGGTCAATAGTGCAGCCAATGCTGACAAGGATATAGGACACTTGTGCAGAGATGGAAAAGGAGGTTGTCGAGGAGGAGAAAGGCATGGCAACACGCAGAGCGAGGGAGAGGACAACAAGGACTGGGACGGATGAAAGGGCGACGGGCCCTCCCCCAGGAGGCCATCGCCACATCGGGGGTCCCCCTGCAGGCCAGGCAACAATCGCCGGCTTGAGCACCGCCCGGGCTCCTGCCCCGCTGCTGCCGCCTGCGAGGGAGGCGGAGGGGATTCAATCCCGCGTGCTCTTCATGCGCACGCTTCTGCTTCTGCTCCTGCTCCTGCTCCTGCTCCTGCTGCTCCTCCGCCTCCTGCTCCTGCTCCTGCTGCTCCTGCTGCTGCTCTCCTCCTCCTCCTCCTCCTCCTCCTCCTCCTCCTCCTCCTCCTCCTCTTCCTCCTGTTCCTCCCTCTCCTCCTCCTCCCCTCCTCCTCCTCATCCGCATCCTCCTCCTCCTCATCATCATGCCCTCCATCCTCTGCTCTCACCCTCCTCCTCCTCCTCCCCTCCACCTCCTCCCTCGTCCTCCTCTCTCTCCTACCTTCTCCCCTCCTCCGCCCCTAGCTTAAACATTGAAAGCAGTGTCACGGATTGAGCGCGAGGTGGGTTTTCAAATGCGGACTCTCGCCTCAGGCGGCACGCGGCATTGTTTACACAGATTGTAGGAGCTTCACGGATAGAGGGCGGGTGGTTTTCAAACTATGGCTCTCGCCATAGCGCCGCGTGCACCGGTTCGAAACGTGTGCAAGAGCTTTACGGATCGAGGACAGGTCGGTTTCAAACTGTGGCTCTCGCCTTAGCGCCGCGCGCATTCGCATTACAAATTTGCCAGCGCTGTACGGATTGAGGGCGGGCTGTTTTCAAAATGTGGCTCTCGCCGAAGCGCCGCGCACATTCGCTTTGTGGCCCTCGCCTCAGCGCCGCGCACATTCATCTTAAAATTTTGCCAGAGCTTCACGGATTGACTGCGGTCCCTTTTTCAAAATGAGGCTCTCGCCTTAGCGCCGCGCACATTCGTTTCAATATGCGCAAGAGTTCCAATGGCTTCCAGGGTTAACGTACCAAACATTGTATTTTGAATGAGTTCGGGATTGTCAGGGCGCAACAGCTGTGTTGATTCGCGGTGTTGAAATCCCAGGAATGGGGCTCTGGCGCGATGCAGGATAGCCACGACGTAACAGTCAAGTCAACTCGTGGCGTTGAAATTATGAGAATGGTGTTGTGGCACGCGTTCGGATTTTCCCACGGTTGTCCCCCGACGGGGCGATTCCCTCCGCGGAAATGAACCCTTGTAGGGGCCTGTGAAGAGGGAGCTTGGAGGGAGGGTGTATTCCGACATCGTTGATGAACCGTTGCTTTACACTGGTCCTCCTCCTCCTCCTCCCCCTCCTTCTCTTCCACTTCCTCCTCCTCCTCCTCCTCCTCCTATCACCATCATCATTATCGTCGTTATCATCACCATCATAATCGTCGGCATTATCATCATCATCATCACCATCGTCATCATCATCATCAGCATCAGCATCATCATCATCATCAGCATCAGCATCAACTCATAATCATCATCATCATTATCATCATCATCATTGCTCTAGCTTCCGTTCGAGGCCAGACGACGATGTGCTTTTACATACAGTGGCGCCACCGACCGGAGCGAGTGGGCAGGCAAGCAACGAGTCACAATACCTTCCGCACAAGAGTGTGGCTTCGGCCACACGCACTGCTCAAGGCGAAAAATGGGCGGGCGTGGTGGGCGCCTTGGGCCCAAACGGTAAAGGCGGCCCGACCCACTCATGCTCCGCAAAACGCGTTAGTATAACTGCAATTGCTCAACTTCCGTTCGAGGCCAGACGACGATGTGTTTTTACATACAGTGGCGCCACCGACCGGAGCGAGTGGGCAGGCAAGCAACGAGTCACAATACCTTCCGCACAAGAGTGTGGCTTCGGCCACACGCACTGCCAAGACAGCACCGTCAAGCTAGAAAATGCCATACTTGCACGAGTGCCAACTGGCTCCGCCGGGACTTAAGCAACAGGCAGGAACCTGTCAAATTTCTGAGCGGTTCGCGCAGCAATTATGTCCCAGAACCGTTTGGCGATGAAACTGCAAAGTGGGGCTGGATATGGTTCGGCAACTTTAGTCCAAAACGCACCGTCCTGACGCTTGCCGACCAACTGCTGGTGCGGCTCGCCAGTGCGGGCACACATCCTGCGGCTACCGAGGCACCTGCGAGCGGCGAGCCCAGAGAGATCGACGAGGTACGATACAAACGTGGTGGATGTTCTAAAAGGTCCCGCCCACATGCAGAAATCAGTGTACACACTACTGACATTCTTCCGTTTCGTAAGGGCAACGATTGAATTACATAGCCACAGGCGCGAGGTTCGCGGGTTCTCCAAAGACCAGGGGATCCGACGAAGGATGGCCTCACGACACAAGCGGCATGCGAAGCGAGTGAGATTACTGGCAAGCGTCACTTTGTGCTGCAAGGCGGCCGCAAGGTTCGGAAGCCCCCGCGGCCAGGCGTCACTCCTCAGCGGCGGCGGACCGCCTCCACGGTCACGAATGCGGGAGTAGGTCTGGCATGGCAGCGCGACGTGAAGCCCGATGATGAGGCCCCCAGCGAGCCAGCCCATCAGCAGATTCTGATTCTTGCCAAGCGTCAGGTCATAGGCGTCGCCGAACGAGATGTCCCACCAGAGCACCTGCAGCCCTTCATGCGCAGCAGCACGCCCCAGCCTGCCTGAACCAGAGAAGATCTCCACGAAGACGGGGACCCTCAGGGGCTCGCGCAAGGCTGGCGTCGCCTGGCCGCAACGACGGCGAGCAAGTCGGCGCAGCGCAGCGCGTGGACACGGAGCGGGGTGGTCAGGCGCTCGAGCACCTCGCCGAGCCTCGCCCCTTTCTCGTAGCGGCGGAGGCTGCTGTGGGCGCGCCAGCGGCCGCGATGGCGGATCTGACCCAGCGTCCTCGCGCCGGTCGCCGCGTCGTGGCTTGCGCCGCCGTGGCGCAGCTGGTAGCGGCAGACCACGCCCACGCGCCGAAGCCCCAGCGCCTGCACCGCCCTGTCGAACGCCTGCCCCGCCTGGGTGCTGCCGATCGTGAACAGGCCGTGCAGCCACATCACGATCATGCACATCACCACGTACGGCACCCCGAGCCTGGAGCCTGCAGGCGCCAGGCGCTGCCAGCCCTTGAGCGCGCGGCGGCTGCGCGTTATCCGCGCGCCGCCCGCCTTGCTCAGGGCCGACTGGTGGAACAGCACAGCGGCGAGCATCCGCTGCACCAAGCTGACGTGCGCGCCGTCGAGGTACCTCTCGTCCAGGTACTGGGAGAGGGTCTGGTCGGTGTCCAGCTTGCCCTCGGGCATCGGGCGGCCCTGGCGACTCAGCCAGCGCTTGAACGAGGCAAAGTCGTCTTGGTACGGCCGCAACGTAGCGGGGCGAACCGAGTGAGTCTGGCAGACGGTCAGCCCCTCGGCCGCGGTCGCGGCCGCCCGCCGCCTCGCCGCCTCCTTCGCGCGGGCCTGCCCGGCGCGCCGCGCTGGTGCTCGCGCCGGCGCCCGCGGCGCCCGGCGGGGCACAGCCGCTGGCGCGCTGCTGGGAGCGGCCCGCGAAGGAAACGCCGCCGACGAAGACGGGCTCGAAGCGGCTGGCGCCCGCGTCAAACTGCTCCTCCCCGAGGGCCGCGAAGCCGCCCCAGTCGGCTGAGAGCCGGTCGACGGCGACGCTCGTAGCAGCATCGCCTCCTGCCGCGGGGCGGGGCCGCGGGACGGGCGCGGGCTGCCCAGCCGAGCGAAGCCACTCCAGCTCGTGAGGCTTCGAGAGGGACAGCGGCTGCGGCACTGACGGAACTGCAAGCCCTCTCGAGGGCCCGTCAGCCACGTTCCACTCTGAGGGGAGCCACCGGCAGTGCAACGCGCACCCAGTGGCCAGACAGAGAGCAGCCACGGACTGGGTGACCTTGAGCATCGCCCTGGAATCAGACCGCCCCTTCGAGACTGCGCAGGCAGCGACGAGGGCGCCCCCCAGGACCGCGATCCGCCGCCCGAAGTTCTGAACATTCCTCAGGGCGTGTCGTAGTGCATGCAAGATAGCCCGGCCCTCAAGGATAGGCATCGGCCCCTCAAAGTTCCACTTGTACCTCCCGACAATCTTCCAGTCACGTCGTAAGAGCTTCAGGGGCACCTCACGAAACACGGCGTCACGAGAATCGCCGAGCCCAGAACCCAGAACGGCGGCGGCACTGCCGGCAGGCGGCGGCCCCCCATCAACATCCCAGAGACCTCCGGACCCGTTGTCGCGCACTCCGGACAGCCACTGCACCTCGGGGTCGTCGGACACGGCGGCAGCGGCGGCAGCCTGAAGACGCGGAGGAAGACGCGCACCCCGAGAGAAACGCCACCGCTCGCAATGTCTCCCAAGCCCCCGGGCCTCCTCGACTGAGATCGGCGACGAGCAGACTCCCAGACCGGTCGGGGACGCGTCGACGGCGTACAGCGACGGCCCCCACGAGGCCTTCAGGTTGCGCCACAGCAGCGGCGCGATCCCCTCCCAGATCGTGAGCTCGTTGATGACACTGGGCCGCAGCGGGGCCTCCTCGTAGTAGAAGCGGCGGATGAACGCGAACAGCGCGTCGAAGACCGAGAGGCTTTCCCGTCGGACCAGGCTGATGAACCCCATGCGCCCCACAAGCCTCTCGAGGACCTTCCCAGAGACGCGGCCACGACGAAGCAAGGCACGGACACACAAGCGGGCCCTCCAGACACGGGCCCGGGTAGGCCTCAGGACAGCGGCACGACAGCTGATGTCCCATCCCAAGACGGTGCGGTCCCGAGCGGGATCCTCTCCGGGCGAGTCGACATCGGCGGTCGCGACCAACCCCGCCTCCCTGAACCCCTCCACGACGGCGGACGCGAGGCGATGCACCTTGGAGGCGACAGTCGAAATGGCCACGAAGTTGTCGACATACTCGAGATGGCAGGCCCCCGCAAGAGAGGGGATGACACGACGATCCTGTAACCTCTCTTCGGGTTGTCCTCCACACCGCTCGACCAATCTCTCATGCGCACGTTGACACCGCCACAATGCCCAAGTCCACCCCATGGGGCACACGCGCAGTCTTGGGTATACCCACGCCCCGTCGCGCACTGGTTGCCCGCCAATCTCAGTCAAGCCGATATCACGGGCACGGACGCGCCTAAGGGTGAACAGATCCCGCAACTCGACAGGCAGCTGCAAATGGTAGAATGCATTGGACAGGTCAGCTTCCGAAATATAGAGCGTCTCGCCCTCACCGACTTCGAGGTTCCCAAGAGTCTCACCAGTACAAAGAGTGACGTTATCAGGCTCGCGAAACCAGACGTTGCTGTGACGGCAATCGCAAACGAGTCTCAATCGCTGATCTTTTTTCGGAACGCAGAAGAACTCCACGGACTCTCTGCCGCGGTCGCAGGCAAAATCTAGCAGGCCGCTGTGATGAAGCCGCGAGACAAAGTCGCTCCACACACGCGGTTGGCGAAGGGCTGGGTCGGAATAGGGCGCCCTCACGCCGCGCATCTTCCTCCTCTCCAGCGCCGGTCCCGCAGGTAGCACACTATCGCGGACGAACTCCGCGACGCGCCTGCGCCCGCCTGCACCCCACAAGTCCGCGAGCGGAACCGCATGGCCCCCCGCGGACGGCAGCGAGAGCAGATCGGGATTGTAGTTCCCCAGCTTCACGTCCTCGTCGGAGCCGTAGAAGCCAGGCGCTCGAAGCCTCCGCAGAGCTTCTGAGGTGTCGACGCCTGCCGGTGGAGCCCCCAGCGCTCCAACTGAGTCGCGCACGTACTCCATGATGCGTTGCTGCACCAGCGACAGAGGACCACCACTGAGTTGACCCTCTCCGCCCGGCACAACGTCAGGAGAGTGATGCAGTGAATTCAGGGCGACAACCGCCCTCCGAACGTCGAGATCACGAGCGTGACGCTGCTGAACCCGCTGACGGCAACCTCGCGACAAAAATCCACCACTGTCAGCACATGCAGATGAGACTGGCGGTACTGGCAGAGGAAGAGGATTGCGAGCAACCAGACGTGCGGGCTCATCACGACCAAGGGAAGGGCGCTCGAATTGACCATGCGAAGGCGCCCCCCGGTCGCCTGGCAACCGGGGGACACGAAGGGGGTGCTCCATGCCCCCTCAACCTTGTCCGTCCTTCTTGCCCTTCTTGAGAGCCTCCTTCTCTTCACGAGCCTTACGGAGGTTCTTTGCCAGGGCAGCTTCACGCTCTACTTCTTTGCGTACAAACTCCAACAAATCGGGGCACACCATCAAGCTAGAAGAGATCCGAGTCGAGCCCGCGAAGTGCGTCTGCTCCTCGATCGACAACTTCCCGCTCTGATTGGCGCCTTCACGCTCCCTCACCTTCTCCAGGTACGAATACTCGATAGTCTGCATGCGGCGGAAGATGGCCTCGCAAGCCTGCAAGTTCGTGCCGTCGCACTGGTCTGAGAGCAACAGAAAACGGATGTACTGCGTGCACTGGAAGTGCTCCTGCACGCCCCACTGCGTCGGCTCGAGCTTCGCCACCGCCCGCAACCTATCGTGATGGCCGTCGATGCCCATCCCCTCATTGTTGATGAACTCGATGCACCAGAGCGTCGCCCGCGGGCCCGTCACGAGCCAGTCGCGCCCGAAGTCCTCCTCACGAACGCGCGCAGCCATGACCGCCCACGTCACCTCGCGGCGAGCTCCCGTACGCATCACGGGCATCACGCGAGCGTCTGCTGCCACAGCGCGCCCCATGAAGACCTCCAACTCCGCCCCCGGCACCTCCTCGACGAACAGGGCGGTCCCGTCAGCGAGGATGTGGAGGTCGCGCCCGTGCACCGCCGCTGCCGTCGCCACGTGCCCTGGCACCTCGTCCCCGTACCGCACGTCCCCGAGAGACTGAGCCGCCCGCCAGCGCGTGCCAGCGTCCGCCGCAGCCGCCTGAGGCGCCACGCCCTGCAGCACCCCCGGGCGAGGCCCGGCAGCCGCCACAGGCCCAGCCGCCGCGCCTCCCGCAGCGGCGGGCGCGCCGCCTGGCCCGCCTGGCACCAGCGCGCGAAGCCTGGCTCCGTGAGCAGGTCGGGGCGACCAATCGTGGCGGCCACGATGCGGCAGCGATGATCGGCCAGTCGCTCAGCATCACGAAGGAAAACGTGCTTCTCGGCCGCTGTCGGCTCCTGCCGAAAGCGGTACACCCGCGCAGGATTCACGCCGTTGGGGACGTCGTCCCAACCTGCGCTCCACCGAACCAGATCCACATCTTCATTATCATTATCGTCATACTTCTCAATGTACGTGTCGCCGTCCGGCGTGGTACCGACATACTCAGAAGCCGATAGCG
>CAUYUJ010002361.1:38114-43114 GCA_963575745.1 Prorocentrum cordatum
CACGGCCATGGCGGCGAGGCCCTTGCTGATACCGTCGTCCTGCTGCCACTTGGCCATCAGCTGCTGCACGCGGTTCTCCTCGGAGGGGGGGGGCTCTGTATAAGATTATAGTATTATCTGTACTGCTTATATTGTTGTAACCACTCTTAGTAGTAGTAGTAGTAGTAGTAGTAGTAGTAGTAGTAGTAGTAGTAGTAGTAGTAGTAGTAGTAGTAGTAGTAGTAGTAGTAGGTAGTAGTAGTAGTAGTAGTAGTAGTAGTAGTAGTAGTAGTAGTAGTAGTAGTAGTAGTAGTAGTAGTAGTAGTAGTAGTAGTAGTAGTAGTAGTAGTCGTAGTAGTAGTAGTAGTAGTAGCAGTAGTAGTAGTAGTAGTAGTAGTAGTAGTAGTAGTAGTAGTAGTAGTAGTAGTAGTAGTAGTAGTAGTAGTAGTAGTAGTAGTAGTAGTAGTAGTAGTAGTAGTAGTAGTAGTAGTAGTAGTAGTAGTAGTAGTAGTAGTAGTAGTAGTAGTAGTAGTAGTAGTAGTAGTAGTAGTAGTAGTTTAGTAGTAGTAGTAGTAGTAGTAGTAGTAGTAGTAGTAGTAGTAGTAGTAGTAGTAGTAGTAGTAGTAGTAGTAGTAGTAGTATCATTATGATCCATAGTATTACTACTTGTATTATTGTTATTGGTCTTCGCCTGTGGAGACCCTAATTCAATCATGGTGTTCTGCACAGTGTCACAGGGGGGGGCTGGTTCCTGGAGAAACGTTGTCCCAAAAATAGTTGTCCTGAATTCCTGGCCCCGTCCTTCCTGCAGACGCACCCCAAATTCGTTACGCGCTGTCAGATCTGTTCTTCCTGGCTCTGCGCTTGCCGCAGGCAGGCCCGCGTCAAACTCCCCCCGCCGGACTGGCGAACCACCCGCACCTGGCGCCCCAGCCCGAGTATGAATATGGCGCCTGTTGGTTCCTGAGCCAAGCTCGCCGCAGGGACCCACCCGCCCTCATGGCCCTTGGCACGGCGACGGCGCCCCTTGATTCCAGTGTGCCGCCGCTCGCTGCAGGGACCCACCCACCCCCAGGACCTCAGCCCGCAGATAGCGTTTCTTGATTCCTGGGCGCCACTCGCCGTACGGGCCCACCTCCTTGAACTGCCAATGGCCAGGCAGTCGATTCGTGATTATTGGCCCCTTTGGCTACATAAGCACAGGCCACCCTGAGATGCACCCCCCCCCCTCCTGTCCTTGGTCAGCTTGCCGGCGAGGCCGATCGCCTTGCAGCGCTCCACGAGCTCGCCGAAGGGGAGGGCCTCGAGCTCCTCCTTCTTCCTCACGACCACCAGGCGCAGCCGCGCCTCCTTCGCCCGCTGCTCCGCGCGCTCCCGCGCCTCTACCGCCAGGACGGCGTCCACGTTCTCGCCCTTGCTCCCCGCCTCGAGGCCCTTGCCGACCGCGAGGTCCTTGAGGTCGGAGGCCGCCATGGCCTTCAGCTCCTTCCTCCGCGCACCCGCGACCTCCTCCTCCTGCTGGGCCAGGCGGTCTTCCTCGCGGACCTCCTCCTGCACCTCCGGCTCCTCCTCGGCCTCGGCGGCCCGCTGCTCCTCGGGCTCCCCCTCGGGCGCGGCGGCGGCCTCCTCGAGGGCCCTCTTGGCGCCCTTCCTGGGCCCCGCGGCGAAGGCGTCCTGGGCGCTCTTGGCCACGGCCTTGCGCTTCTGGACGGCCATGGCTTGCCAAGGAAGGCGCCGCTGGCGCGGCACGGCGGGCTCTCCTCGGAGTCGCGGCGGGGGGGGGGGGCGGCCAGGGGGGGGGCCTCGAAAACCTGGAAGGAGGCCCAAATGGCTTCGGACCAGGAGGAAGAGGAGGAAGAGGAAGAGGAAGAGGAGAGAAGAGATGAGAGGAGAAGAGAACAGAAGAGGAGAGAAGAGGAGAGAAGAGAAGATCATAACAGATAAGAGAAGAGAAGAAAATGGGGAGAGGAGGAGCTGTGTGGGGCCGTGTTTGGGCCAGGTGCTTTGTTCAGGGCTACCAGGGAGCCACAAAAGGCGACTTTGGTACTTTTGTCACCTGACTTGGCCTCGACCGCTGTGCGAATCAGGGGACAGGATGCAAATTCAGGGCTGCGAGCGCCGCATAGCATACTATGGCGTAATACTGTCCATAGCAGACTATGGCGTAATACTACGGCTGTATACTTTGTATGCAGCGGCGCTTGGTGCTCCACGCAGGCGCATCAGTACAAGCAATCCACGCGAGAACGCTAACTCTCTGGCGACGCCTGTGGCGACTGCCACGGGAACACAGCTTCGATCGACTCGCACCTGATGGCACTCGGACATCTACTGGAGAAGACATGCGAATGTATGCATAACGATTGGGGCCGCTACAACACTGTATTTCACACTGGGTGGAGAACCCGGTTTCTGCATTCGAAGCAGATGCTGTCGGTCAGAGTATATAAACTCCGAAATTTCGACAGCTGCCGAAAGCCCATTTCTGAACACCTGCTTGTGATGATCTGGCTCGCCCAAACGAAAATGCTGCACACGATATAAAATGGCCAGAGCGCCATAGTATGACGCTGAGGCCCCTCTGCGAGGCTGCGCTATCATAGGCCCTGTGCCTCAGGCGGAACCTCGTTGTTGTCGCCGCCAGCCGGCTACTCCTTCGGGGCACCCAGCTCCCTCGCGGGCATGTTGAACATCGGCGAGCTGCCCAGCTTGCCGAGGGCGAAGGAGTATCCAACGCCCACGAAGATTGAGCCTGCAAAGATGTTCCGGAGGGTCACTGGGATGAAGTTCCTCCAGAGGCAGTCCCACACGGACACGTCGGCGCCGGCTATCATCCCCAGTGGAATCATGAACATGTTGGCAGGGATATGCTCAAAGCCGATGGCCACGAAACAGGAGATGGGGAACCAGATGCCCACCATCTTGCCGGTCATGTCCTGCGCTTGGCCCTGCAGGAACACAGCCATGCACACCAGCCAGTTGCAGCCGATTCCCTTCAGGAAGGTGACGACGAAATTCTCCTTGATTTTCTTTTCCGCCACCTTCATCGCAAGCTTGGCAGTCAAGCCCACGTTCAGGTTACAGGCCTCGACAAAGAAGGCGGAGAGGACGGCGCCAAGCAGATTGCCAGTCCAAGCCAGCGCAAACGTCCTGGGGACCTGCTTCCAGTGCAGCTTGCCTTCACACACCGCCGCAGGCACGGTCGCAGCTGCACCTGTGATCAGCACCCCACCTGTGAGCAAGATGAGCAGCAGGTTCACAGGGAAGAGCGCCTGACGGGTCGGGTTGTCCTCGGCCGCCTTGTCCAGACCGCCGGCCACCACCATCGACAGCATGCCCACCGAAACCAATACAGCAACCCGCGTAGAAGGACTGGTGGAAGATCTTGATGGACGAGCCGCCGCCGATCGCCACGCCTTCGTCAACCATGCCCCGGAGTGCCTCCCTGGGGGCTCTGACGATCGCCACGAGCTCCGGCATGGTCGCGCGTCTTGCTGCGGACAGGAGGCGCCTTTGGGCAGTGACAGGATGCAGAGCAAGGGATGCTCCCTCGGATGTGCTCTCGACGCGCAGCGGCCTTGCGCTGCAACGGCTTCAGCCCAAAGGCTTGAGCCAGCATGGCCACGGAAGCTACAAACGGCGACTTTCTTTGGGGATTCGGCGAAAGGGTGCCGTGGCTGGATGCGCTCTCCTTGGAGCTTCTTGGCGAGTATCGGAGCCTCTTGGGAGACTCTGGGGCACCTCGGAGTCGTCCTTGGCAGGTTCGTAGCCCAACGGGGGCTGCATGAAGCCCGTCATCTGGACTCTCTTCGGACCCACTTCGAGGCCTCCTGGGGGTCTTTCCCGAGTGTCTGGGGGTCCTCTTCGGCCATTTTGCGGCCCTCTCGGGCCGTCTTGGGGGCCTCTGGGGGAGCCTCTGGGGGTCCTCTTCGGCAAGTTTGCGGCCCTCTTGGGACCTCTTGGGGGCTTCTTCGCTGTGGGGAGCATGTCGCCCAGGCTCCCGTCTGCCCCTCTTCGAGCCCTCCTGGGGGTCCCTCCGGAGCCTCTGGGGGCCCTCTGCGGCCATTTTGCGGCCCTCTTGGGCCGTCTTGGATGCCTTTTGGGCCGTCCTGGAGCCATATTCTGGGTTGTTCGGGGTGCCGGGCCGTCTGGGAGCCCCTGGGTCCCTCTTGGGGCTGTCTTGGGGGCCACTGGGGGCTCTGCGAGGCTGTCTTGGCTTCTCTTGGGAAGTCTTCGGGCCCTCTGGGGCCATTTTGGGGCACTTGGCGGGGCTTCCTGGACCGTCTTGGGGCGATCTGGGATGGCCCTGGAGCTGTCAGGGCCATTGGCCCGAAATGGCGAGAACATGGACGACTTTCGAAAATCCAAAGGAAACCTGTGATTCTGGCCTCGGGGCATCATCATTGGGGTCCGGTGCGGCCGTTTTCGAAGGCACCTGGCCGTCGTCGGGCCGTCCTGGGCTGTCATGGGGCGCCGTTCGGGTTCTCTTGGGCCGTCCACGCGCGCTCCGGAGCATCTCAGAGCTGACGTGGGGCTGTCAGAGGCCGTCTCGGGGCAACCTGAGGGGCTCTCTGGAGCCGTCGGAGAGCGCTGGGGCACTTCGGGCGCTCGGGGGCAGCTCGCGAACTTCGATTGAGCGGAATTGCATGGGATTACGCTGGACTGGGCCCGTTTCGACCGCAGATATACAAGCGCCGGTGCTGAACTTAACATCACAAGAGTCGAGTCCTAGGAGGGGGGGAGGGACGAGGGACGAGGGGTGAAAACCAGGCGCCGAGGCACACGACGTCGGCGAGCTCGCGACGCCGACGGAAAAATTCGACGAAGACGGCGTCAACAACGACGAATACGAAGACGGCGACGGCAGAGACGACAAAGGCGACGTCAACAACGACGACCCAGGTTCGGCGGTGGACAAACCTCCCTTTGAAAAAACACCCTTCAATGAAAACGGCCCAGGGCCGAAACCGACGGACCTGGACCCGCAAAAGCGACGGCCGCGACGCGCCCTCGCGAACCGA
>CAUYUJ010002361.1:48114-68026 GCA_963575745.1 Prorocentrum cordatum
GCAGCACACGCGGCGCCAGGGGGAAAGGCGGCAAGGGCCTCGCAATCGCCGCCCCGCTCGTGATCATGAGCACCTCCCCCATGCTGACCTCTACGTTCAACTGCAGGGCCCACCTGTAGGACCGAAGAAGCATCGTCTGCACACCACCGAACATCAGGCACAAATACTGGCGATTCAGCTCGCAGCCGAAAGGGGGTCCCAGATCTTGACGGCACTCGACCCGAGCACTTTTCTGCAGACCCTTCAAAGTGCGAGAGGACGCCGTTGCCACGCTTTGCCCACGCGCATCAGCATGGGAGGCCACACGACGACGAAGTGCTTCCTCGGGCAGCGGCTTGCGGCCCTGCAGCTTGGCCGCCAAGTGTGGCACGATGGCCAACGCGCGACCCGCGAGCTCGCTCGACGACCCGAGGAGGAACTGGACGCTGGTGAGGACGGACTCGAAGTCGCCCTTGACCCGCTCCAGCTCGCCACTCAACTTCACGATTGCACAATCAGCACACAGCCTGGCCAAGTCCCGCCGAACCTTCCAGTCGGCAGCAGTTGGGCGCCTGAGGCCTGGTTCCTCCTCGACGCGCACGGCGCTTTCCGCAGCCATCCATGGCGCACCCGCCGCCACCGCCGCCGATCCACCGGCCATGGGCGAAAAAGCTGCGGAGAAAGCGGGGAAAAAGGCCTTGAGCCAAAACGGCTACGGATCTCGTCCAACTCCTCCTTCTCCTCCTTCTCCTCCTCCTCTTCTTCTTCTTCTTCTTCGAAGTATTCTTCGTGCCCGTAGTATTTTTAGTATTAGTAGTATTAATCCTCCTCCTCCTCCTTCTCCTCCTCCTCCGCCTCCTCCACCTCCTCCTAGCCCTCCTCCTCCTACTCCTGGCCCTCATCGTAATCCTTCTTCCTCGTCCTCGTCGTCGTCGACCTCCTCCTCCTCTTTCTCCTCCTCTTCCTCCTCCTCCTCCTTCTCCTCCTCCTCCTCCTCCTCCTCCTCCTCATTCTCCTCCTCCTCATTCCCCCCTCTTCCTCCGCCTCCTCATGCTGCTCATCCTGCTCCTGATCCTCCTCCGCACGCTCCTCCTCCTCCGCCTGAGGATCATCCTTCTTCCGCTCCTCCTGGCCCTTCAGATTGCCCCTCCTCCTCGGTCGATCATCGCTGCTCGATGGTCGAAGCTCTTGGACGTTATTATGCTAGTTTGTGGGTGGGTAAGGTGGGGCTCAACACGGCCTTTAGGCATTTCCAGGCACATCCTGCTGCTGCTGCTGCTCGCCCTGCTAGTCCTGCTGCTGCCATATCGCCTTGGTGGTGTAGTGCTGCCCCTCCTTCTCCTCCTCCTCCTCCTCCTCCTTCCTCCCTCCTCCTCCTCCTCCTCCTCCTCCCCCCCCCTCCCCCTCCTCCTCCTCCTCCTCCTCCTCCTCCTCCTCCTCCTCCTCCCGTTCCTCCTCCAAGTCCTTGTCCTCCTCCTCCTCATCCTCCCAATTGAGATCACTACACAAATCATGCCCATGATCATGATCATCATCGCAACATGAACCGAACTTATCACCATGACCATCAACATCATCGTTTCATCAGTATCATCAGCATCAGCAGCAGCATCCCTTCCTCATCAGCAGCAGCAACATCTCTATCCCCAAACACTCTCCCAACACGCATCATCATCATCATCATCATCATCATCATCATCATCATCATCATCATCATCATCATCATCGGTGTCGTCATCATCATCGGTGTCGTCATCATCATCATCCTCATCATTGTCACCGTCGTCGTCGTTATCATCCTCATCCTGATCTCTCTCATCCTCATCTTCATCCTCATCATCATTGTCACCAACACCATCAGCAGCACTATCATCACCATCGTCATCAACATCATCATCGCCATCATCATCACTAGCATCATCATCATCATCAACATCGTGACCACCAGCATCATCAACAACATCAGCAACCTCAGCAGCATCAGCATCACCACCACCATCATCAGCATCAGCAGCACCAGCATCATCAGCAACATCATCAAAATTATCACCATGTACATTATCGTCATCTTCCTACTCATCCTCACCATCATTATCACCAGCATCATAATCATCTGCAGCAACACCATCTTCACCATTACCACCACCACCATTATCATCATCAGCAGCAGCAGCATCATCATCAGGATCGTCATCATTATCGTCACCATCGTCATCGCCATCGTCATCACCATCAGTGTCATGCTCATCTTCATGTTGAACTCCATCACCACCATCAGCGTCATCAGCATACACATCATCAAGGTCGTCATCATCAGCAGCATCGTCATCACCATCCTAATCATGAGCATCATCATCATCACTGACAGCAGTGAGATGCTAATCATCGACAGCATCATATGCGTCATCACCATCATCTTTTCATCATCAACATCATCACCATCATCATCATCATCATCATCATCATCATCATCATCGTCAGCATCATCATCCTGTTCACTTTCATCTTCATCTTCGCCATCTTCGACACAATGATATTCCTTCCAGTCCTGCTCGTCCTGCTCATCCTCGTCCCGCCTGCCCCGCTCGTCTTCTTCTTCCCCGCGCTCCTCCTTCTCATCCGCCTCCTCCTCCTTCTGCTCCTCCTCCTCCTCGCGCCGACTTGTCCTGCTCCTCCTCCTCCTCCTCCTCCTCCCCACGCTCCTCCTTGCCCTATTCGCGCCGGCTTTTCATGCTTTTTGAAGTTAGGCAAGATGAGATCGGCTGAAGTTGCCTCCTCGTCGCTCCCCTCGCGACGGCTCGTCCTGCTCCTGCTAACTGCTCCCGCTGCCTGCTCGTCGTGCCCCCTCTCACCGAAGCCCTCGCCGCGCCGGGGCTTCAGAGAGAAAGTGGTGGCGAGGAGGTGGAGCTCTTGAGCCGCGCTGCAGAGCGGCTTGCCAGGCGAGCTGGAAGAACACATCGTGATGATGATGATGATGATGATGATGATGATGATGATGATAATCATCATCATCATCATCATCATCATCATCATCATCATCATCATCATCATCATCAGCATCATCATCATCATCATCATCATCATCACCATCGTCGTCATCATCACCATCATCATCTTCATCATCGTCATCATCGTCGTCGTCATCGTCATCATCATCATCATCAGCGAGGGATCAGACGGAGGCAGGATGAGGATACATTAAATGCGGGTGAGGAAGAAGCGGGGATCTCTGAGAGCTGGCGGGTCTGGAACATGTATCAGGCGCCGCGGCCGTTTCAGAGCGCTCGGGAACGCTCTAGGAGCGCTCCGGAACGCTCTGGAGCAATCTTTCCCTCATCCTGAACCTGCCTGTAGGAAGAAGGAGGAGGAGGAGGAGAGGGAGGAGGAGGAGGCCTTCAGCCTGGGGCCCGTAAAAGGGGAACTTAGACAAACCGAAGGACTGCTGCGCCCGATAGAGAAGGAGAGAGAGAGAGTGTGGAGAGAGAGAGAGAGAGAAAGAAAAAAAAACGAGCGAGAGAGAGCGAGTGGTGGGTCAAAGCTTTCGCCGTTCTTCGTTACCTGGCCGAGTCTTACTAGAGTCCTGGTTTGCAACGTGCTGGTGTCCAGGGTCCTCTCCAAAAGTCCAGACAGGTCTCTGGAGGCGTCCAGAGTCTTAGAGAGGCTTGATACTATAAATAATAAAAGACTCGATTCGATACATATTATTAGACTATCGATAATTAAAATTTGAGAACGTAAATAATAATATGGATATGAATTAGAGAAGTCTTCGTTGATCGAAGAGGCCGAGGAGGAGGAGGAGGAGGAATAATAGTTCGTCGCCAGGAGCTCATCGACAGGGATTCGCGACCTGGGCCGCGCCTGCGGAGACTCCAGCAGAAACCGAACAGAAGATATGCTCGTCGGGCACACCAATCCACTCCCCCGATCCCTCTCCTCCTCCTCCTCCTCCTCCTCCTCCTCCTCCACATCGTCCTCACCCTCATCTTCAAACCCCATCCCCCTGATATTTCTCATTTCCTCGTCGTCATCCGCCTCCTTATCCGCCTCTTCCTTCCCTCATCCACCTCATCCGTCTCATCCCTAGCATCGTCATCATCGTCGTCGTCATCGTCGTCATTATCATCACCATCAGCATCAACATCATCAACACCACCACCATCCCCACATCAACATCAGCATCATCATCAACAACAGCATCATCAACATCAGCAGCATCATCACCACGATCAACATCACCAGCATCATCACCATCACCATCGCCATCACCGTCACCATCACCATGATACTCCTCCTCCTTCCTCGCCTCCTCGTCCTCTTGCTCCTTCATCGCAACCCTCGACCTCCTCCGAATGCCACTCTCCTACTCGTCCTCCAGGACCGCCCCTCTCCCCCCTGCTACATAGCGACGGCAGAGGGACGAGGGGGAGAATCGACTGGTGGCCGCGACGAAAGCTTCCCAGAGCAGCAACCGCAACTCCGCCTAGAAATCGGGTCGGACGGAAAGAGGGGTCAGCAACTCAAAGGGGGGATCTGCGGGGCCGAAGGCAGCTGCACGCGGCAGATTTCGCAACCACCCCTGTCGGCGGCGAGCCCAGGGGAGAAATCGGAGGGGGCGGGCCATGCCAGACGGCTCGGAAGGCTTCGGAAGGTCTCCGGCCTCCCGAAAAGTTTTCCAGGCTCTCCCCCCGGAAGACACAGAGAACTCCTCAGAAGGCCAGAGGGGGCTTCTGAGACGCCCCGCCGCCTTCTGGGAGGGCCTGCGTCCTCTACCTTCCCTCGCCACGCGCGCGCAGAGCGAGCGGTCAAGCGCCTCGGCGGCGCCGTGCCCAGCTCAGGCGCTTCCTCTACCTTCGCCCCTGGGCTCGCCGCCGACCCTTGCCCTCTCCACCCCTTTCGTCCGGCCCGGGCAGACCGGCGGACCCCCCGTGCGTTGCACCCCAAGCGGCCGGCGCTGCGCGGCACATCCGCAGCAGGTCAGGCCCGACACAGAGCGGAGCGAGGCTGGCGGGGTTGGCCCTTCGGGCACCCGCGCGTGCTGCCCTCGGAACAGGGGGAGGAGGGGGGAGGAGGAGCGGGGCCGAGGGAGAAAAGGGGGACGAAGAGGGCGACGAGGCCAGGGAGGACGAGGAGGAGGAGGAGGAGGAGGAGGAGGAGGAGGAGGAGGAGGAGAGGAGGAGGAGGGAGGAGGGGGAGGAGAGGAGGGGGAGGAGGGAGGGAGGGAGGAGGGGGAGGAGGGGGAGGAGGAGGGAGGAGGGAGGAGGGAGGAGGAGGGAAGGAGGGAGGAGGGAGGAGGAGGGAGGAGTGAGGAGGAGAGGAGGAGGAGGAGGAGGAGGAGGAGGATAGGAGGAGGAAGGAGGAGAGTGAGGAGGGAGGAGGAGGAGGAGGGGGAGGAGGAGGAGAGGAGGAGGAGGAGGAGAGGAGGAGGAGGAGGAGGAGGAGGAGGAGGAGGAGGAGGAGAGAGGGGGGAGAGAGAGAGAGAGAGAGAGAGAGAGAGAGAGAGAGTGAGTGAGGCTGCCCTGGGCAGCCCCCTGCGCCAAGAGGGCGGGGAGAGGCCGACGGAGCCAGAGGCGCCCGCGCGGCTCACCTGCTGCCCCTCGCCTGGGCCGTCCTGGGCCTCTTCGCCGCCGGCTCGTCCGGAGCTTCGGCGTCGTCCTCCTCGCCGTCCGGGCCGTCGGCCTCCTCCTCGAGCTCCTCCTCGTCGTCTTCGAGGAGGTCCTCCTCCTCGCTCTCGTCGAAGTCGTCGTCGAGGACCTGCTTCCACTCCGCCGCGGTCATGGGCTTCGGCCTCTCGTGGTCCGGCTCCTTGTCCTAGTGACGGCGCCAGCCGAAGCGATGATGATGCTGACGATGTTGCTGATGGCGATGATGATGGTGATGATGATGATGATTATAACGATGATGATGATGATGATGATGATGATGATGATGATGCTGATGCTGATGATGATGATGATGATGATGATGATGATGATGATGATTATGATGATACTGATGATGATGATGATGATGGTGATGAAAATGATGCTGACGGTGCTGATGATGCTGATGATGATGAAGATGATGACGGTGGTGGTGGTGATGGTCATTGTGATGGTGGTGGTGATGATGGTGGTGGTAATGGTGATGGTGATGGTGCTGGTGCTGGTGATGGTGGTGGTGAGGAGGATCTTGCTGTTGTTAATGATGATGATAATGAGGATGAGGATGAGGATGAGGATGAGGATGAGGATGATGATGATGATGATGATGATGATGGTGGTGGTGATGATGATAATAATAAGAATAATAATAAGAATAATAATAATACCAATAATAATACCAATGATAATAATACCAATAATAATAATGATGATGATGATGATGATGATGATAACGGTAATGAGAATGATGATGATGCTGGTGCTGCTGATGATGCTGATGATGATGACTAGAACGGTATTGATGTCGATGGTGGAGCTCGGGATACGTATCGGCTATCACGGCATACCTCTGTGATAACCGAAGCACGGAGCCAAGTATTGTTACAGCCTCGTGCGAGCAGCGCCGACAAAAACCCATTGAAGAGCAAATGATCGCGCAGCGAGACATACTCTTTAATTGACGCCAGGATTCTGCGGCAAAATGATGAGCCGTGGTTCTGGACATCACGTGGCGGCGCGATGCGGGAAGCACAATAACACAGAGGAGTGACATTCGCATTCTCTCTTCGCCACAGGATGTGCCAAACTCAATTAGCTCGCATGCCGCCTGTAACTGGCGGGCTCCCCTGTTGCTGAAAGCGTTGGCTTGGCACACTTGCGCCAAATGGCCTTGCACGAGCGACGGGAACGTGGGACTCTAGACAACTCGGCGGAACGAAACGGCGGAGGAATGCTGCAGGAAGCGTACGCGCGCGCGGGGTGCTCTCAAGCACTGAATGGAAAGCCACGCTCCCCACACATGATCGGCCCCCATCCAGACGGCAAAGGTCAGGAGGACTCTGCGGCGACCAAGAATGCCCTCAGGGTCGCGCAAAGCATCAAAGGCAATGAGGCCAGAGCCCTGCTTCTGGCCGACACTGCGGCAGCAACAACTGAGACACAAGGATTCCGCACTGCAGCGCCAGCGCGCAGAGCTCGCAGACTGGCAACAGGAAGAGGGCCAGCACTGCCTCGCGCACGCGCACCTCATCCTGGAGATCGGGCGGGATCTTGGCCAGCGCGAGGGGTCCAGCGCCGATCCAAGAAATCCTTGCGCAGATCCGAAAGTCTGTGTGTGCCAGTCTGTCGGAGCTCTGGCGCGGATTTCTTCGACAAACGTGTCCCTGGCCCGAGATGGCCCAGCTCCTCCGCCAAGTTCGGAACTCCTGGAGCCCCCTGGGTCTCACGAAGGGTGGTGCTCTCCTCTCCTCCTCCGCCTCCTCCTCCTCCTCCTCCTCCTTCCCCCTCCTCCTCCTCCTCCTTCTCCTCCTCCTCCTCCCCCTCCTCCTCCTCCCCCCTCCTCCTCCTCCTCCTCCCTCCTCCCCTCCTCCTCCTCCTCCTCCTCCTCCTCCTCCTCCTCCTCCTCCCTCCTCCTCTCCTCTCCTCCTCCTCCTCCTCCTCCTCCTCCCCCCTCCTCCTCCTCCTCCTCCTCCTCCTCCTCCTCCTCCTCCTCCTTCCTCCTCCTCCTCCTCCTCCTCCTCCCTCCTCCTCCTCCTCCTCCTCCTCCTCCTCCTCCTCCTCCTCCTCCTCCTCCTCCTCCTCCTCCTCTCCTCCTCCTCCTCCCCTCCCCCCCCCTGCTCCAGCGCGCACGGTGCCCACGGCCTCTTCGGCCCGGGAGGACCCGAGCAACTGTACATCCGTGCCTGGTGGGCCCCCTTTTCCACCACCACTGCCACAGGCAGGAGGAGGAGGAGGAGGAGGTGGAGGAGGGGGAGGGGGAGGAGGACGAGGAGGAGGAGGAGGACGAGGACAGGAGGAGTAGGAGGAGGAGAGGAGGAGGAGGAGGGGGAGGAGGAGGAGGAGGAGGACCTCCTCATTCTCCCTCTCTCGTCCTACATACGGTAATGGTGGTGGAACATGTGCCCATCAGTGCCATTCCTAGGCCGAGGATCGACGGCGCCCCGGGAGACGCCAACGCGGTGCGGCGCAGACGAGCAAGTCGTCCACGGACTTCGGCCTCCTTCTTCTCCACTGGCTGTGGCATGCAGCACTGCACAGACCTACCAGCACCAAGTTCTCAGGGCAGCACCGGACGGCACTCCCTCGCAGAGCCCCCGCAGGGATGCCGATAGCCAACCCCCCCCCACACCTGCACACCCTAGCCAAGACGGCCCAAGAGGAGACAAAGATCGCCCCAAGACGGCCCAAGAGGCCTCCTCTTGGGCTCGGGAGCGGCCAAAAGGGGGGTGTCCAAGAGGGGGGGGGGGGGGGGGCAAATCATGACCGGCGGCATGTGCGCGGCCCAGCGGGGGGGCCAGGGACGTAATGAAACAAGAAGAGGCGCCATGAATTCAGGGGAAATATCATGGCCACCGCCATGATATACACCCCCCCTCAGTCCTCACCCCCCTCTTTGCCGCCCCCGATGGGCCCCACACCGGCCCAAGAGGGCACCAAGACGGCTCAAGAGGCCTCCAAGACGGCCCAAGAGGCCCCAAAGACGGCTTCGAGAGGGAGCCCAGACGGGGGACCCGAGCGGAGACTTCGATCCCTCGGCCCCGTGAGGCCCCCCAGGAGGCCCCAAGAGGCCCCTAAGATGCCCCCAAGAAGCCTCCAAGAAGCCCCCGACCGGGACGAGCACGGGCACGCCACAATACCCACGACGCCCACGTTACTTGAGCCAGAGCGGCTTGAGCCAGAATGGCTGCGGCTTCTCTCGCGCGCTTGTCCTAGCGCTAAGCACTTCACGGAATATTCACGCAAGCGCCGCTCCCAAGAGTGTGCATGCCACGCAAGCGCCGGTTTGCGCGTTGACGCTGACGACTTCAGGATGGCTTGTACGCAGTAAGCCTGAGAATGACTTCCCGCTGCGGACTCTCCAGGGTCGGGATGGGTGGCGCCCTGGGTATCGGCGCACTTGCCCTTCAGGACCTTGCCCAGCGGGCCCCGACTTGACGTAAGAGCGACGACAAAGCTGATAACGATGATTGCGACGACGATGTGATTCCGATGTAGCGATGATGGCGTCTCTTTCCAACCCGCCCTGGGTTCTTCCCGCCGCCAAGCTAGCTGGAAGCCACGCCCAGCGTCTTCGCACTGCGACGATGACGACGCGGCACGACGTATGCCGTCCTGGCTGCCTGCCACGCGGGAGAATCTGCAGAATCAGCGCGCACTTGCTCGATGCGCGTGCGTCGCAACAGCGCCAGGGATGCGGCGAATTCCATACAGACGGCGCCACATCTTGACTTGCCACAGTCACAGCAGTGAGAAGGCCAAAGTCGGCCTCTGAGGAGGGACCCCCAGCAGGATGAGTATCGGCGGGGGCTAGAGCAGCGGCAGCAGGAACATCAACACCACATGTATCGTACATGTGATGTTGATGTTCCCGTGTCTATACATATGCTAGACGCATAAATATAATACAATCATACATACGCGTAGCCATGAAACCAATCGGGATGGGAGCAGGACCAGGGGGCAGGAACATGTGCAGGGGTAGAAATTCAGCCAGACTCGTCGAGCGAGTGACTGGGCCAACTTCTATTTCCAGCGTCGCCTCCACGACTGGAGCCCACGCTGACACACTTCCGCGATTGAGCATGCGCACGCCGTCGGGGAGCTCTGATGTGCGAGCCCCCCCCGCGCGAAGAGAACGCGATTTGCGGCTGCCGTCCAGGCTTGCGTTTCCCAAAATTCAGCAGTTCGAAGAAGACCAAAAAATGGGAAACACAGCCCCGGACGACTGCCCCAAAGACACATTGCACGGGAAACGCGTTTCCCATAATTCGAATTCCGAATTACGGGGGACGCGGAATCCTTTGAAAAAGCGCTCAATGGGCTGGTTTTGCGTTTCCCATAATTCGAATTCCGAAATTCGGGAAACGCGGTTTCTCATAATTCGAATTCCCTTGAAGAAAAACCGCCCAAAATTCCAAACTATGGGAACTGCGATTTCTGTTGAAAAACTGCACTCTGCGGGTTGGTTTTGCATTTCCCATAATTCGGAAATTATGGGAAGCGCAGTTTCCCTTTGAAAAAAACCTAGCTTAATGGGCCGGCTTTGCGTTTCCCAGAATTCCAAATGATGGAAGCTACAATTTCCCTTGGGAAACCGCACTCGATGGGCTGGCTTTGCCTGTCCAATTATTCCGAATTATGGGCAACGCGAGTTCCTTTTGAAAAACCTCTCTCAATGGGCTGGCTTTGCGTTTCCCAGAATCCCAATTATGGTCAACGCAATTCCCCTTTGAAAAACTCCACTCGATGAACTGGCTTTGAGTTTCCCAAAATTCCGACCTATGGGAAACGCAAGCCCCCTTCAAACATCGCACTCAATGGGCGAGCCTTGCGCTTCCCAGAATTCCAAATCATGGGGAACGCAATCTCCTTGGACAAAAACTGCACTCCATGGGCTGGCGTTGCGTTTCCCAAAATTGCGAATCATTGGAAAGCCAATTCCCCTTGACAGAACGTACCCAATAGGCTGGCTCTGCGTTTGTCAGAATTCCACACTATGGGAAACGCAATTTCCATTGAAAAACCGCATTCAATAGACTGGCGTTGCGTTTCCCAGAAGTATGCGAAGCCTTGCGAAGTATGGGGAAGGCAATTTCCATTGAAAAACCGCACTCCGTGGGCTGGCTTAGCATATCCCAGAATTGCAAATTATTGGAAACGCAATTCCCCTTTTAAAAAACCGCACTCAATGGGAAGCGTGATATCCGTTGAGAAGCCGCACTCAATGGGCTGGCTTTGCGTTTCCTAGAATTCGAAATCATGGGAAACGTAATTTCCCTTGAGAAGCCGCGCTCAATGAGCTGGTTTTTCTACGTTTCCCGTAATTCCGGATTGTGGGAAACGTAAATCCCTTTGAAAAGCCGCACTCAATGGGCGGGCTGTGCGCTCCCCAGAATTCCACATTATGGGGAACACTATTTCCCTTGAAAAACTGCCTCGGTGGGCTGACGTTGCGTTCCTCATAATTTCGAATTAAGGGAAATGCGATTTCCCTTGAAGAACCGCTCTCGATGGGCTGGCGTTGCGTTCTCCAGAAATCGAAATCTGCATTTCGGGGCACGCAGCTTCGCAGAATTCGATGTTCAAATTATGGGGGCCGCAATTTCATGGGCTGGCCTTGCGCTTCCCATGGTTCGACTGCCGGATTTCGGGGAAAGCGTTTTCCCATACTTCGAAGACCGAATTATTGGAAACGCAACTGCCCTTGAAAAGCCGCACTCAATGGGCTGGCTTTGCGTTTCCCTTAATTCCGAATTGTGGGAAACGCAATTCCCCTTCGGGAAAAAAAAAACGCACTCAATGGGCTGGCTTTGTGTAACCCATAATTTTGAATTGTGGGGAACGCAATTTCCATTGAAAAGCCGCGCTCGATGGGCCGTCATTGCGTCCCCCGTAATTCCGAAGCGTGGGAACACAATTTCCCGTGAAAGACCGCACTCAATGGGCTGGCTCTGCGTCTCCCAAACCACCGCACTATGGACTGCAATTTCCTGTGAAAAAAACACTCAATGGGCTGGCTTTGCGTTCCCCAGAATTTCAAATTATGGGAACTGGAATTTCCAATGAAAAACCGCACTCCGTGAGCTGGCTTCGCGATTCCCAGAATTCCGAATTCTGGAAAACGCTACTTCCTTTGAAAAGCCACACTCAATGGGCAGGCTTTGCGTTTCCCACAATTCGAATTCAGAGTTTCAGGAAACGCTGTTTCCCATAATTCGAATTCTAGATTCCGAATTATGGGGAAAGCTATTTCCATTGACAAGCCGCAACCTAGTGGCTGGCTCTGCGTTTCCCAAAATTACGAATTATTGGAAACGCAATTTCATTTGAAAAACCGCACTCAATGGGCTGGCTTTGCGTGCCCCAGAATTTTAAATTATGGGAACTGGAATTTCCAATGAAAAACCGCACTCCGTGAGCTGGCTTCGCGATTCCCAGAATTCCGAATTCTGGAAAACGCTACTTCCTTTGAAAAGCCACACTCAATGGGCCGGCTTTGCGTTTCCCACAATTCGAATTCAGAGTTTCAGGAAACGCAGTTTCCCATAATTCGAATTCTAGATTCCGAATTATGGGGCAAGTTATTTCTATTGACAAGCCGCAACCTAGTGGCTGGCTCTGCGTTTCCCAAAATTACGAATTATTGGAAACGCAATTTCCTGTGAAAAACCGCACTCGATGGGCTGGCTTTGCGCCCCCTAGAATTCCGAATTCCGGGGAACGCAATTTCCCTTGACATGCCGCACTCAATGGGCTGGCTTTGCGATGTCAATAATTCCGAATTATGGGGAACGCAATTCCCATTGAAAGACCGCATTCAATGGGCTGGATCGCGTTTCCCAAAACTCCAAATTATGGGACACGCAATTTCCATTGAAATACATTCCATGGGCTGGCTTTGCGTTTCCCATAATTCGAATCTTGAATTCCGGGAAACGCTGTTCCCTATAATTCGAATTCCGAACTATGAGAAAAGCAATTTCCACTGAAAAACCGCACTCCATGGGATAGCTTTGCGCTTAACATGATTCCCGGAGTCTGGGAAACGCAATTTCCCGTGCAAAAAAAAAACGCACTCTACGGGCTGGCTTTGCGTTTTCCATAATTCCGAATAATGGGAAACGCAATTTCCACCGAACAAGCCGCACTAAATGGGCTGGCTGGCTTTGCGTTTCCCAAGACAAATCGAATTCATAATTTCGGGGCACGCGGTTTCCCATAGCTTGAATTCCGAATTCGGGAAAACGCAACTTCTATAGAAAAACCGCTCAGTGGGTTGCTTTTACATGTCGCATTATTTGTGAATTATGGGAAACGCAATTTCCCCTTGGAAAACCTCGCTCGTTGGGCTGGCTTTCCGTTTCCCACGCGTTCGAATTATGGGAAAACGTAATCTCATTTTTGAAAAACCGCACTCGATGGGTTGGCTGGCTTTGCATTTCCCACAATTTAGAACTATGGGAAACGCAATTTCCCTGGAACCACCGCGCTCAATGTTTTGGTTTTGCGTTTCGCAGAATTCCGAATGATGGGCAGCGAAATTTCCGTTGCGAAGAAAACACTCAATGGGCTGGCTTTGCGCCCCCCCATACGTCGAATGCTGAATGTCGGGGAACGTGGCCTCCCAGTCTGTGAATTCCGAAGAATGGGGAGCGCAGTTTCCATTGAAAAAACTGCACTCACGGGGGCTTGCGTTGCGTTGCCAATACTTCCGGAGTATGGGAAACGCAACTTCCGTTGGAAAGACCGCGCTCAATGGGCTGGCTTTACGATTCCAACAATTCCGAAGTATGGGAAACCCAATTGCCCGTGAACTGCCGCACTCAATGGGCTGGCGACACGTCCCCCAAGCAGTTCGAACTCAGAATTTCGGGAAACGCGGATTCCCTCCCATAGTTCGAATTCAGAGTTACGGGAAACGTACCTTCCATTGAAAAGCAGCACTCAATGGGCTGGCTGTGCGCTTCCCATAACTCCGAAGTATGAGAGACGCAATGTCCTTGAAAAACCGCGCTCGATGTGCTGGCGTTGCGTTTCGCATAATTCCGACGTGGGAAACGCAATCTCCAATGAAAAGCCGCGCTCATTGGGCTTGCGCTGCGTTCCCCATGATTCAGAGCTATTGGAAACGCGATCTCCAAAATGGACTGGCTTTGCGTTCCCCATGATTGCGAACTGTGGGAAACGCACTTTCCATTGAGCATCCGCACTCAGTGGGCTGGCTTTGCGTCCCCCATAATTCAGAACTGGTAAAGCGCAATTTCCTGTGACAAACCGCACTCAATGGGCTGGCTTTGCGTTTCCCAGAATTCCGAACTATGGGAAGCGCAATTTCATTGGAAAAACCGCACTCGATGGGCTAGCTATGCGTTTCTGGGAAGTCCGAATGATGGGAAACGCAATTTCTTTTGGGAAACCGCACTCAATTGGCTGGCGTTGCGTTTCCCATAATTCCGAAGTGTGGGAAACGCGAGTTCCCTTGACAAACCGAACTCAATGGGCCGGCTTTGCTTTTCCCATAATTCCACATCGTGGGAAACGCAGTTTCCATGGAAATACCGCACTCCATGGGCTGGCTTTGGGTTGCGCATAATTCCGCATTTTGGGAAACGCAATTTCCTTTGGAAAACTGCGCTCGGTGGGCTAGCTTTGCATGTCCCAGAAATCCAAATTTGGGGACTCGTGAGTTCTCTCCGGGGAAAAAAAAAAACACTCAATGGGCTGGCACTGCGTTTCCCAAAATTCCTTGAAAAGCAACACCCAGTGGGCTGGCTTTGCGTTTTCCAAAATGTCGAATCATTGGAAACGCAATTTCCATTTCTCTAACAAAAGAACACTCACTGAGCTGGCTGTGCGATTCGCTGGATGCTGAATTATGGAAAACACAATTCCCTGTCTTGAAAATCACATTCAATGTGCTGCCTTTGCGTTTCTCATAATTTCCAACTGTGGGAACGCAACTCCCACAGAAAACCCGCACTCAACGGGCTGGCTTCGCGCTTCTCAGAATCGAACTGATGGGAAACGCAATGTCCTTTGATCCGCCACGCTCGATGGGCCAGCATTGCGTTTCTCAGAATTCCAATTTAGGGGAAGCGCATTTTCGCTTGAACAGCCACGCTCAATGAGCTGGCTTCGCGCTTCCCATAATTCCGAATTATAGGAAACGCAATTGCCCTTGGAACAACAGCGCTCAATGGGCTGGCTTTGCGTTTCCCATAATATCGAAGTGTGGTAAACGCAACTGTCCTTGAACAGCCGCACTCCATGGGCTGGCTTTGCGTTTGCCATAATTCCAAATCATGGGAAACGCAATGTCCATTGAAAAACCACGCTCGGTGGGCTGGCGTTGCGTTACCCATAATTCCGAACCATGGGGAGCGCAATTTCCATTGAAAAAGCGCAGGGCGTGGGCTGGCCTGGCGTTTCCCATAATTTCAACTCGTGGGAAATTCCATTTACCTTGACAGACCGCGCTCAATGGGATGGCTTTGCGTTCCCCACAATTCCGAATTTTTTGGGGCGCAACTTCCCCTGCAAAATTACGCTCAATGAGCTGCCTTTCCGGTTCCTAGAATTTCAAAGGATGAAAACATACTTCCCATGTTGAATAATACTGGTAATAATATATACAAGCGCACTCAGTGGGCCGGCTTTGCGTTTCCCATATTCCAGAAGTACGCGTGGTAAACGCACTTCCCTTGGAAAACAACTCTCTACGGGCCGTCTTTGCGTTTCCCATAATTCTGAATTGTGGGAAACGAAATTCCGCTTGAAAAAACAACACTCAGTGGGCTGGCTTTGCGTTTCCCATAATGCAGAATTGCGGGAAACGCAATTGCCATTGAACAACCGCACTCAATAGCCTGGTTCTGCTTTTCTCACGATTCAAATTCGGAATTTCGGGAAGCGCGTCTTCCTATGATTCGATTTCCAAATTATTCGCATGCCGAAAATTCGGGAAACGCAGTTCCCCATAAATTGAAAACCGAATCATGGAACGCGCAATTTCCATTGCAAACGCCGCGCTCCATGGGCTGGCGTTGCGCCCCCCACAATTCCGGAATGTGGGAGACGCGATTTCCCTTGCAAAGCAGCGTTCGATGGGCTGGCATTGCGTTTCCCATAATTACGAAGCGTAGGCAGCACAATTCCCATGTGAAAAACAACGCTCAGTGGGCTGGCTTCGCGCTTCCCACAACTACGAAGCATGGGGGAAGCAGTTTCCTCTCCGAGAAAAAATCAGCACTCAACGGGCTGGTTCTGCGCCCCATAATGCCGAAGCGTGGGGAACGCAATTTCCGTCGACGGAAAAACGCGCTCAATTGGATGGCAGAGCGTTCCCCATAATTCCGAATCGTGGGGGCCGCAATTTTGAATGAAAAACCATGCTCGATGGGTTGGCGCTGCGTTCCACATAAATCGAATACTGAATTTCGAGTTGCGGGGCGCGCGCGTTCCACGTGAAAAACCGCACTCAGTGGGCCGGCGTTCTGCGCCCCCCGCAATTCCGAATTCGAGGGGGGGGGGGGGGGGCGCAATTTGCCTTGACAAGCAGCAGTCAGTGGGCTGGCTTTGCGCTTCCCACAACTCTGAATTATGAGGAACGTAACTTCGCTTGAATGACCGCACCCAATGGACTGGCTTTGCGCGCCCCATGATTCCGAACCGCGGGGCGCGCAATATTCCTTCACAAGCCGCGCTCAATGGGCTGGCTTTGCGTTTCTCATAATTCGAAATCCGACTTTGGGAAACGCGGTTCCCCGTCATTCGAATTCCGAATTATGGGGAAGGCAATTCCCAATGAAAACCCGAACTCGGTGGGCTGGCTTTGCGTCTCCCATGATTCCGAGCCGTGGGAACGCACTTTCAGCTGAACAGCCGCACTCAATGGACTGGCTTGGCGTTGCCCATAGTTTAGATTAATGGAAAACGCAATTTCCCTCTGCAAACCGCGCCCAATGGACTGGCCTTGCGTTTCCCACAAGTCCGAATGATGGGACATGTAAATTCCTTTGAACAGCCGCACTCGCTGCGTTGGCTTTGCATTTCCGAGAACTCGAAATCAGAATTCCGGGAAACGCAGTTTCCCATAGAAGCCAAACATATGAAACATGCAATTTCCTTTGAACAGCAACAGTGAATCGGCTGGCCTTGCGTTTCCCACAATTCTGAATTATGGGAAACGCAATTTCCATTAACAATCCGCGATCGATGGGCTGGCTTTGCGCTTTCCAAAGTTTAGAATTATGGGTGGCGCGATTTCCTTCGAAGAACCGCACTCAATGGACTGGCTTTGCGTTTCCCATATGTCCGTAGTATGTGAAACGCGATTTCCCTTGACACACTGCATGCAATGGGCTGGCTTAGCGTTTCCCATACTTCGAATTTAGAATTAAAGGCAGCGCTGTTTCCCATACTT
Organism: Prorocentrum cordatum; assembly: GCA_963575745.1. Taxonomy (NCBI): domain Eukaryota; class Dinophyceae; order Prorocentrales; family Prorocentraceae; genus Prorocentrum; species Prorocentrum cordatum. The sequence continues at coordinate 65,158 of CAUYUJ010002361.1, forward strand.
CGGATTTCGAATTGTAGGAAACGCAACTTCCATTGAGACCCCTCACTCAATGGACTGGCTTTGCGTTTGCCATAATTCCGAATTTTGGGAAACGCAATTTCCTGTGCAAATCCGCACTCAATTTTCTTTGGACAGCCGCGCTAACGGGAAACGCAAAGCCAGCCCACTGAGTGCGGTTTTGTCAAAGGAATTGCGCCCCCCAGGCATCAGAATTTTGCGAGGCGCAACGCCAGCCCATCGAGCGCGGGCTTTCAATGAAAATTGCGTTTCCCATAATTCGGAAGCATGGGAAACGCAAAGCCAGCCCACCGAGTGCGGTCATTCAAAGGAAATTGCTTTCCCCACAATTCCGAAGCGCGGGAAACGCAAAGCCAGCCCACTGAGAATTCGGAGTTCGAATTATGGGAAACCGCGTTCTCCGAAATACAGCATTCGAATTATGGGAAACGCAAAGCAAGCCCATTGAGCGGGGGCTTCCAAAGAACATTGCGTTTCCCATAATTCGAAATTATGGGAAACGCAGCGCCAGCCCATTGAATCCGTTTTTTCAATGGAAATTGCGTTTCCCGCAATCCGAAAATTATGGGGAAACGCACAGCCAGCCCATCGAGTGCTTTTTTACATGGAAATTGCGCATTCCATCATTCGGAATTGGGGTTACGGGAAAGGCAACGCCAGCCCATTGAGCGCTGCTTTCCAGCGGGGCTTGCGTTTCCTATAATTCATGATTGCGGGAAACGCGAAGCCAGCCCACTGAGTGCGGTTTGTTCAATGGAGATTGCGTGTCCCATAACTCTGAATTCGAATTATGGGACACCGCGTTCTCCGAGATTCGGCATCGAATTATGGGAAACGCAACGCTGGCCCATTGAGTCGACTCTTCCAATGGAAATTGCGTTTCCCACAATTCGGAATTATGGGAAACGCAAAACCGACCCATTGAGTGCGGCTTGTCAATGAAAATTGCGCTGTCCATAATTCGGAATTATGGGAAACGCTAGGCCAGCTCATCGAGTCCGATTTTTCATGAAGAAACTGCGCTTCCCACAATTCGGAATTATGGGGAACGCAAGGCCAGCCCAGTGAATGCGGTTTTTTAACTGAAATTGCGTTTCCCATACTTCGGAGTTATGTAAAACGCAGAAAACCAAGCCATTGAGTGCGGTGTATCTAAGGAAGTTGCGGTTCACCTAATTCGGAATAGTGGGAAACGCAAAGCCAGCCCACCGAGTGCGTTTTTTCAAAGGAATTGCGTTTCCCATAACGCGGAATTCGAATTATGGGCCCTCGCTTCCCGAAGCTCGGCATTCGAATTGTGGGAAGCGCTAAGCCAGCCCATCGAGTGCTGTTTTTTTCAAGAGATTGCGTTTCCCATAATTCGGAACTGCTGGGCACGCAAAGCCAGCCCATGGAGCGCAGCTTGTCAAGGAAAGTTGTGTCTCCCAAAATTCGGAAGTATGGGAAACGCAAAGCCAGCCCACTGAGTGCGGCTGTTCAGAAGAAATTGCGCTTCCCATAACTCGGAATTCGAAGTATGGAAAACCGCGCTTCCCGAAATTCAGCATTCGAATTATTTGAAGCACAGAGCCAGCCCATTGAGTGCGGCTGTTCAATGGAAGTTTCGTTTCCCACAATTCGGAACTATGGAAAACGTAGAGCCAGCGCATTGCGTGTGGTTTGTCAATGGAAATCGCGTTTCGTTTGTCTCCCAATTCGGAATTATGGGAAACGCAAAGGCAGCCATTCGAGTGCGGTTTTTTTCAACAGGAAATTGCATTTCTCAGAATTCGAAATTAATTGGAACGCATAACCAACCCATTCAGTGCGGTTTTTCACATGGCACGCGCGTTTCCCATAATTCGGGATTCGATTTATGGGACGCCGCGTTTCCCGAAATTCGGAATTCCAAATATGGGAAGCGCCGAGCCAGCCCATTGAGTGTTGTTTTTTCAGCGGAACATATGTTTTTGTTCGAAATTCGAAATTCGAATTATGGGAAAACGCGTTTCCCGTGCAATGTGTCCTTGGGGCAGTCGTCCGGGTCTGCGTTTCCCATAAGTATCAATTAAGGGAAACGCAAGCCTGGCCCATCTGAGTGAGGTTGTTCAGAGGAAATTGCGTTCCCCATGAATCGCAGGGCGAAGCCTTGCGAAGTATGGGGGACGCAATTTCCATTGAAAAACCGCGGTCAATGGGCTGGCTTCGCGTTTCCCATAATTTGTCCCAACCATCCTGTGGTGTTGGGTCCTCGTTTTGAAGAGACGTCGCCCCGCGTTCCTCTCCTCCTCCTCCCCTCCTCCTCCTCCCACTGCCTCTCCCCCCCCGTCATCATCATCAGCATCCTCATCATCACCACCATCAGCGTCGTCATCAGCATCGTCATCATCATTCTCGTCGTCATCACGACCATCATCATCACCAGCATCATCACCCATGTCGGCACACCCTTCACACGCTTCGTGGCCCCATAGGGAGTTACACCAAAAGGCCCCAATGCCACCGCCCGCATGCGTCCCCCACACCCATGTCGGCACATCCCTCACACGTCTCGTGGCCTCATAGGGAGCTCCACCGAAGGCCCCAGTGCCGCCGCCCGCTTGCGTCCCCCACGCACATGTCGGCACACCCCTCACACGTCTCGTGGCCCCATAGGGAGCTCCACCGAAGGCCCCTGTGCCACCGCCCGCATGCGTCCCCCACACCCAGTTCGGCACACCCCTCACACGCTTCGTGGCCCCATAGGGAGTTCCACCGAAGGCCCCAGTGCCACCGCCCGCATGCGTCCCCCACGCACATTTCGGCACACGCCTCGCACTTTTCGTGGCCCCATAAGGGGGCTCAACCGAAGGCTCCAGTGCCACCGCCCGCA
>CAUYUJ010002361.1:68126-90697 GCA_963575745.1 Prorocentrum cordatum
CACACAGACACACAGACACACACACAGACACACAGACACACAGACACACAGACACACAGACACACAGACACACAGACACACAGACACACAAACAAACAAACACACAAACACACAAACACACAAACACACAAACACACAAACACACAAACACACAAACACACACACACACAATTCGGCACACCCCTCCCTCACACGTTTCATGGCCCCATACGGAGTTCCACCGAGGGCCCCAGTGCCACCGCCCGCATGCGTCCCCCACGCCCATTTCGGCACACGCCTCACACGTTTCGTGGCCCCACAGGGAGCTCCACCGAAGGCCCCAGTGCCACCGCCCGCATGCGTCCCCCACACCGATTTCGGCACACCCCTCACACGCTTCGTGGCCCCATAGGGAGTTCCACCGAAGGCCCCAGTGCCACCGCCCGCGTGCGTCCCCCACACTGATTTCGGCACACCCCTCACACGCTTCGTGGCCCCATAGGGAGCTCCACCGAAGGCCCCAGTACCACCGCCCGCATGCGTCCCCCACACCCAGTTCGGCACGCGCCTCACACGTTTCGTGGCCCCACAGGGAGCTCCACCGAAGGCCCCAGTGCCACCGCCTGCATGCGTCCCCCACACCCATGTCGGCACGCGCCTCACACGCTTCGTGGCCCCATAGGGAGCTCCACCGAAGGCCCCTGTGCCACCGCCTGCATGCGTCCCCCACACCCATTTCGGCACACCCCTCAGACGTTTCCTGGCCCGATTGGGGGCTCCACCGAAGGCGCCAACGCCACCGCCACCATGCGTCCGCCACACTCAAGGTTTCAGGGAACAGCTCCAGACCTCTGGGGAGAAGGAGGAGGCGGAGGAGGAGGAGGAGGAGGAGGAGGAGGAGGCCCGCTCCCCCCCGTATGTACGTTGCTTTGCATTCGCGGGAGATTCCACTCCACCGGCGAGGGTCTTTCCGGTGTTCTCGTTGTCGAGCCCCGCGCGTCGGAGCCGTTCACCTTCCGCACTTCCAAGGTCACCCGGACGGGCTTCCCGAGCGGTCTGCAGCCGGACCATCTCTCGGTCCTGTGGACTCTCGCCCTGGGCCGTCGGCTGTCTGGCGCGCTGCTCCCTCGGCCGACGTCGCCCAGGCGTGATCCTCGACTGCGGCCGCCACGAGGTTGGGAACGGCAAGAAGGAGGACGACGACTGGCGGCTGGAGCTCTACGCGCTGCTCTCGCGCGCCACGCGTCACGAGGACCTCCTGTTCATGCGGGCGCCGCGCATCGAGTTTTTCTTGGCAGGGCCGCCGGAGGGGTTGCGGAAGCAGCTGGAGCAGTTTGCGGCGCGCACGAAGCGGTGCAGAAGGGAGGCGACGGCCCTCGCCAGGGAGCTCGGCTTCGCCGAGTTTATCCGCGAGGCCTGACCTGAGGAGCGCCCCCCCCCCCCCCCGAGCCGCGCCTTCTCTCGACCGCCCAACTACAATTGTTTGGCCTCGCGCCGCGGACGACCCGCGCGCGTCGCGGGGACCCTCCCGGGGCGACCAGCGCGCGTCGCGGGAACTCCGTGCTGCGTTCTTCCCTGCGCCTCGCTCGCCCGTCGTCGCTCTGCCCAGCGGTCAGAGCCTTGCCCGCCATCAGCCAACCAGCTAGCTAGCTAGCTAGCTCTCTGTGCTCCGCGCAGCGGACGACCTTTCCTGGGCGACCGGCGCGCATCGCGGGGACTCCGCGCCGCGCTGCGCCCGCAGCTTTGGACCTTGGAGTGCGCGGGCAAAGAGGGAGGACAAAAAAGGGAAGGAAGCAGGCGCGATCCTCGTGAGGGGCGTGCCGACATGGGCGTCGCGGCGTGCGGGCGCTGCCGCCGGGGTTCCCGCGGAAGCTTTCTGCGGCGGCCACGCTCAGTGTCACGAGTGCACAGACAGGCATACCCGAGTCATTCACATTCATCTACATTCACACGAGGCGTAGCCATGATCGCATTCGTGCAAATATATTCGCTCGCGCGCAGATTCATTCACACTTAGACTCACTCGCGCTCAGATTCACCCGCGCTCAGTCTCTCGTAATTAGACCAATCGTTTTCGCTCGTGTTGTGTACCCGTCACATTTCGGCAAGCCCCTCATACGGTTCGTGGGCACCACCGAAAAAGATACTCACAACTGCGGTACTCACAACTGCAAATGGGTGGGTCCCTGGCCAGGAGGGTTCATTATGGGAAACGCAGGCCCTGACGACTGCCCGATTCGCCGCGCGCGCCCCCCGCGCGCACGGGGAAGGAGGCCGGGCACCCGCAGTACCTAGGGAACCCATGGAAGACATACGCGCCCCAAAGACCAAAGACCTTGCCATATTCCTGGGGGGAGACGATCTGCACTTCCGCCGGCTCCCGCAAGCCTTCCGCTGGGGGAGGTGGCCTCGCTGCACTCCCGCCGCATTCCGCTGGCCTCCCTTCCGTCGAGGAGGCGAGGCCCCTTCTGGCTCGAAGGCGAGGCCTCGAGCCTCGAAGGCTCGAAGGCGAGGCCTCGAAGATGCCAACACCTTCGAGCCTCGAAGGCGAAACCCCTTCTGGAACCCTGACCAGAGCTTCGGGGCGGGCCCACGCCGTGGCGACGAAAGGGCATGGTGGCGGTAGCGTAAAACGACGCGAAGATCGGGACAAAATCGGATCGGGATGACTCGAAATCTCTGAGAATCGGCGGGTTTGGAGGATGTATTGGGCGCCGCGGCCGCTCCAGAGCGTTCCGGAACGCTCTGAGAGCGCTCTGGAACGCTCTGGAGCGATTTATCCCGATCCTAGCCCTGTTTTATAGCGGCACCCCTCGGGGATGGACGGAACCCCCTCTAGCAAAACGCGGTTTCGTGAAAGCGACCTCGGGCCCAAAGCTGGCGGGCGCAAGCCTGGAAAACGACGGCCGCGGCGCCCTCCCGAGAGCCGAACACGGACAGTGCACTCATCGACGTGTCCGGGTGGGGATCCTGTCCACCCTCGACCCTTGTCTGAAGGGGCCCTGGGACACACAAAGAAATACAGACAAATAACAGGATTCCCTACATTTTCCCCTATTTCCTAGGTTTTTGTCTTCCCCCCCACTTCCCACATGTTCCAATATCTTCCTGGGAGGGGACGACTCATTGTGTCTGTGTGTGTTTTTTCCCCCCTGATTGCCCTCCTGAAGGGGGCCCATCGCCGACCTGTCGGCGATGCAGCGCCGAGTCAGAGTCGATGTTTCCCCCTGCCGAGCTGTTTCCTCCTCCTCCTCCTCCTCCTCCTCCTCCTCTCCTCTTCCTCTTCCTCCTCCTCCTCCTCCTCCTCCTCCTCCTCTCCTCTCCTCCTCCTCCTCCTCCTCCTCCTCCTCTCCTCTCCTCTCCCCTCCTCCTCCTCCTCCTCCTCCTCCTCTTCCTCCTCCTTACCTTCCTCCTCCTCCTCCTCCTCCTCCTCCTCCTCCTTAGCCTCCGATCGGGACGAGCGGGGCAGCCCCCGAACTGCTCTCGGCGAGGCGCAGCTGCTGGAGCAGCCCGAGGCACCTCGGGAGCCGACGAAACCGTCCGAGAACCGAATTCTGGAAAACGCAATTTCCATTGAAAAACCGCTCAGTGGCTTGGTTTTTCATTTTGCATTATGTGTGAATTATGGGAAACGCAATTTCCCTTGGAAAACCGCACTCGTTGGGAACCGACGAAAACGTCCGCTGCCTAATTGAACCTGCTTCTGGCAGGCTCCAGGGGTCCGCCAGATGGACCCAGAGGGGCCCAAGAAGCCTCGATGACGGCCCCAGGCAGCCCCAAGAGGGTCTAAAGACGGCCCGATGGTTGTCAGTGGCGGTCCATGCCTATGCTGAGACTCGACTGCTACTTCTGTGGCGGGAAGGCGGATGGGAGTGAGCCGTCCGAAAACCGGAATCCCCACGGGCCTCGCTCCGATCTGCAGGGCTCGCCCGCGAGAAGATCGCCGAGCCCTCCGCGCACGCGCCTGTCGTGGTTCTACGGTGAGGGCATGAGGTCAGGAACCATCGGATCAGGAACTCCTATCGTGGACTGGATTGGCCATGGATACGGTCACCTTCACCAGACAATGGGTAGACTATTGCGGCCCGCTTTGGGCGGCCATTGGGGTCGAAGATGCAGGAGCGGGGAGCAGGAATACAAGACGGGAGCAGGAGTACCGGGCACGGCACAGTTGAAAAAATATCCGCCTATCGGCGCGTCGGCAGGACAAATCACGCGCGAACCCTTTGGCCCACGTTCGCGGACTTCCAGCTGCCAAGCGGGACAAAAAGAAGGAAGGCGAAGGAGCAAGAGGAGGGTCAAAGAGGTGATGACGGAGCACGCACACCGAATTCACGAGCAGTCGCTCCAAGGTGATGAACCCTGGACCCCCATGCGATCTGTTTCGCCAGCATGGTGCCATGAACCAGAGGGTCCCTGAGGGAAAGGCCGCAGTGCAAGGTAGGAGGAGGAGGAGGAGGAGGAGGAGGAGGAGGAGGAGGAGGAGGATGAGGAGGAGGAGGAGGAGGAGGAGGAGGAGGGGGGGGAGGAGGAGGAGGAGGGGGAGAAGGAGGAGGAGGAGGAGGAGGAGGAGGAGGAGGAGCAGGAGGAGGGGAGACGGGGCGTGACACCTTCCTCTGCATTCGGGCTCCCGGGGCCCTCCGCAGGGCCCCGGGACCAACCAAAAACACGATTCGGGCGGAAGAACGAAGGATTGCAAAGGATTACAAAAAAACCCTGGACGAAGGCGTTTTTTTTGCAATCCTTCGTCCCCGGGGACTGCCGTGGGGGCCCAGGACCCGTGCCCCTCAGGACCCGCTTCCGTCATGCTGGAAAGGGAGGCTGGGCCCCGAGGCGCTTCCCTCGAGCGCTGAAGGGGCCAGAGGATCGCGCCGCATCGCCGATGCATCGCGGGTGCATGGGCGCCGTCGGCGTGGAGAAGATCGGGCTCCACATCGAGCCGCACTTCCGATGCACTGCCGATGCGGCGCGATCCTCCGACCGCGTCCAGTCGGACCCCACTCGGGAGGCCCAGATTTTACCAGCCTGGAACATATCCCTATCCCTATCCCTATGCTGGGCACCTCCTCATCACGATGTCAATCTTAGGGATTCCCTTCTTGTTTGAGGGCGAATCCCTAAGACTGTCATCGCCTTTTGGCGTGTCAATCTTAGGGATAGGGATACGTTCGAGGCTGGTAAAGATTCGAAGAAGAACACAAACACAAAGAAACATACACTTTGGGCGCTCCGCGCGGATTTCTTGGAATCCGCGCGGAGCGGCTAAAGTTTATGTTTATGTGTTTATGTTTATGTTTATGTGTGTGGTGTGTGTGTGGTGTGTGTGGTGTGTGTGTGTGTGGTGTGTGTGTGTGTGAATGTCTGTGGGGCCTCCCAGGACTTCCGGGCAGTCGCCGGGGCCCCGGAGCCCTCTCCCCCTCGGGGCCCCCGTGGGCCACGGCGGCCGGGGTGCCTCCTGCGCCCTGCCGCGCCGACGCGGACAGCTTCGAGTGGACCTCAGCGAGCATCCGCGATGGCGCAGGCGCGCGGCCGTGGCAATCCTTGACCGCGCGCGCCACGCGGACCCGCAGCGAGGCGCGGCCCTGCGTCGACGGGGCCCTGCGTTCTGCGACACCGTGCTCCTCGGCGCTGCGCGAGAGGGAGGGGAGGAGGGAGGAGGGAGGAGGGAGGGGAGGAGGGAGGAGGGGAGGAGGGAGGAGGGAGGTGGGGAGGAGGGAGGTGGGAGGAGGGGAGGGGGAGGAGGGAGCGGGGAGGTAGGAGGAGGAGGAGGAGGAGGAGGAGGAGGAGGAGGAGGCGGAGGAGGAGGAGGAGGAGTGAGGAGTGAGGAGGGAGGAGGGAGGAGGAGGTGGGCAGGAGGGAGGTGGGAGGAGGGAGGATGGGAGGAGGAGGAGGGAGGGAGGGAGGGAGGGAGGAGGAGGGAGGAGGGAGGAGGGAGGAGGAGGAGGGAGGAGGGAGGGGAGGGAGGGGAATGGAGTGCGAGGGAAGGGAGGGAGTGAGGGAGGGAGTGGAGGGAGGGAGGGAGGGAGGGAGGGAGGAGGAGGAGGAGGAGGAGGAGGAGGAGGAGGAGGAGGAGGAGGAGGAGGAGGATAAGGAGAAGAAGGAGGAGGAGGAGGAGGAGGAGGAGGACGGAGGAGGAGGAGGAGGAGGAGGAGGAGGAGGAGAAGGAGGGGGAGGAGGAGGGGGAGGAGGCGAGAGGGGCCAGGCCTTCCCGACAGGCGGCGAGGCTCCTCAGAGGACATCCAGCCTTGCGAGAAGCCTTCTGCGGTTTCGGAGAAGGCTGAGGAAGCTTCTCTTGAGGAATGAAGAAGCGCCCCTACCCTGCGTTTCGCTCGAGACATCCTCAAATTTGAATTCGCCGGCCACCTCGACCTCGATATTTATCGCAAGAGAAATTCGCTGGCCCACCTCAAGTCAAACCCGGGGGGAAACAAACTAAAAGAGAACCCTGGGCTGAAGCCCTCTCCGGGAAAAGCGCCCCTATACCCTGGGTTACGCGCGTGGTCAGCCAACCTCCTGGGAGCTCCCACAGGTCAGGGGGCCGCCAGGACGCCGCGCGGCACGCGCGATACGCAGGGCCTGCCCTGGCAGCCCTCAGGAGGTTCAGCGCACAGCGCCTCAGAAACGGGGGCAGGGGCGTGTCCTACGCCCTGGATGCTCGGAAGGCTGGAGGCCTGCCGAGCCTCCTGAGGAGGCCTGCCACCTCTACACCTTCCCCTCTGAGCACGCCGCCGACAGATGCAGCTCGAATTCCCGAGCGAGTGCAGTCCAGTGGCGGGTGCACGCCCTTGGCGTGCACGCCTTCGCCCTCGCCCGCCCGACAGCGCGCTCGGAGCCGCCGAGAGCGAGAAGGAACAGCAGGGGGGGAGGGACTGGCTCAGGGGTGCGAACGTCGACCCGCCTCCTCCTCCTCCTCCTCCTCCTCCTCCTCCTCCTCCTCCTCCTCGGAATCAGCGGCACATCGCCGACAAATCGGCGACAAGCCCCCGATGGCGAGTGCGCATGGTGCCGGGCGGGGCGGGCTATATGGGGCCCCTGTCGGCGACAAAGGAGCAAATTGGGGGCCGATGCAGATCATCTCCCCCTGAGCCCATGCCCCCCCCCCCCGCCCTGACGTGGCCCCCGGGAGAGGGGGTGGGGCAGAGACCTCGTGCCTACGAGCAGCAGAGCCACCCCAGGAAGAGCAGCACGTCCCTGGCCCGGACGCCCGACTCGGGGGGAGGCTTCGCCGGGAACTGCGCAGTGGAGGCTCTCGGCGATCGCCGGGCGGCGCCGCAGGAGCCCTCCGGGCCGCCGCCCACCCAGCCGACCGACTCGGCCGTGCTGGCCCTGCTGCAGGCCGCGCTGCCGCCGCAGCCAGGGAGCCGCTGCTCCGCGCTGGGGCTGAGCCCGCGAGACCAGCTCGTGTCCTCCCGGCTGCACGCAAGACGCTGAGATTGAGATCTGGGCGGTGCACCGTTGGTACACCGGGCGCTCTCGCTGGGCTTCGGGCCCCGGAGCCGTCGCAGATCGCTCCAGCGATTAGAATGCAGCAGAAAGATGGGGTCCGGGGCTCTGGTCGTGGCTTTTTCGCGGCGTGGTAATGTTTTTCGCCATGTCGGATCTCAGGGCACACGCAAGAGCGACCCCAGGCAAGAGTGACTTCTGGTGCGCGGCTTCAGGGGTCCGCGGGCCGCGGGGTGGGCCAAATCCAAGGGCGCAGGCCGCCGCCGTCGCATCGCACTCAGCGATCGGACGGACCCCAGTGGACCCCCACCGAAGGTCGCCCTCCTGCGAAGGGTCACTCGAGTGAGTGGACGACCGAAGACACAATAACATGAACATGCACTTCCGGAGCTCTGCGCGGGCAGCGCCGGGCCAGGCAGGGAGGGCCAGCGCCGATCCAAGATGTCCGCGCGGACCTCCGAAAGCTTACGCTTATGCCGTCCACAACAGGAGGAGGAGGAGGAGGAGGAGGAGGAGGAGGAGGAGGAGGAGGAGGAGGAGGAGGAGGAGGTGGAGGAGGAGGAGGAGGGAGGAGGAGGGAGGAGGAGGAGGAGTGGGAGGAGGAGGTGGAGGAGGAGGAGGAGGCGGAGGAGGAAGGAGGAGGAGGAGGAGGGGAGGAGGAGGGAGGCGGGGGAGGGAGGAAAGGGGGGGGGGGAAATAAGGGGGGGGGGAGGAGGAGGAGGAGGAGCAGGAGGAGGAGGAGGAGGAGCAGGAGGACCGCGCGGACCTCCGAAAGCCTCTGCCTGTGCCGTCTGCTCTCGGAGCAGGGCGGGTTGAGACGACGGCAGCGCAAAGTCGGTCCCCAGATGTGTCCTTCATATAGCATGATGGGCCCACGAACCCGGAAAGGGATACAGAACCGCATGCATGGAAACGTTTTCACGACACCGTATTGGGCGACGGGCACTTCCACGAGACACCCCGCGAAACATTCCACGAGACACGGGCGACCGTTTTCAACGTTTTCCTGGAAACATTCCACGAGACACCCCGCGAAACAGTCCACGAGACACCCCACGAAACATTCCACGACGACAGGCAACCACTCGACCAAGGCGGTGTGGTCGTGCTGGGGAGTGGTCGTGCTGGGGTGTGGTCGTGCTGGGGGGTGGTCGTGCTGGGGTGTGGTCGTGCTGGAGGGCAAATCTACAGGCACATACGTAAAAACACACGGGTTCGTGCACCTGGAGAAAGCAAATCTCTGGGGCGCCCAGATCCCTCAAGTTCTACAAAACAAGCGATTCGCTCGAGACATCCTCGGTAACTCTGCGGAGCAAGCGTTTCGCTCGAGGCATCCTCAACACACGAAAGAGTGGCCCGCACCCTGTGATTTATCGATCGGGATTTCAAAAACAAGCGTTTCGCCTGAGACATCCTCAAATTTTAATCCGCCAGCCCACCTTGACTTCGATATTCATCGCGATAGAATTCCGCAGGCCACTCAGTTGAAGGCACGGGGAGGTTTTCCAACTAGAGATGAACCTGGGCCCACGCCCTTTCGCCTAAAATGATCGGCCCCGATGCGAAGACGGTATTAGGACCGTAAACATGCAGCGTTTTTCAAAGAATGATTGGGTGACGGGCAAATGCAAAGCTGAGTGTATCGATCTTGCTTACCCTGGAGGGCTTGTGCTGTGCTGCACCGTGCTTGAATTGCGATGTGCTGCCGGTTTCTTGCTCCCATAGTATAATACTATAGCGTTGTGGATCGAGTCCTCCTTTGCATCCGAGTCCTGACCGAATTGATCTGGATCTTAAGCTCGAGCTGCCTGAGCACATAGTAGCTGCCCAAGAGCTAATTCACGGGGGGGCATGCTAGGAAGACGCGCCGCCGAAAGTTCCAAGGGACGCGTCAGGCGACGTGCCAGGGGACGTGCCATGGGGACGCACCGCGGGACGTGCCAAGGGGACGCGCTACGGAACGTGCCAATGGATGTGCCACGGGATGTGCCAGGGGACGCGCCGCGCGACGTTCCAGGTGGATTCGCCAAGGGACGCCCCACGGAACGTGCCAAGGGACGTGCCAAGTTGCAATGCTGAGTGTATCGATCTTGATGTACCGTGCCGAGGGCTGTGCTGTGCTGCGCCGTGCTGAATTGCGATGTGCCATGGCGCGATTGTGCTCTAAAGCCTCGTGGATCGAGTCCTCCTTTGCATCCGAGTCCTGACCGAACTGATCTGGATCTTAAGCTCGAGCTGCCTGAACACATAGTAGCTGCCCCAGAGCTAATGGACAGGGGGGCATGCCAGGAGGACGCGACGCGGAACGTCCCAAGGGACCAGCCAAGCGATCGGTGCATTGGGACGTGCCATGGGGACGAACCGCGGGACCTGCCAAGGGGACGCGCTACGGAACGTGCTGGGGACAAGCGTTTCGCTCGAGACATCCTGCCAACATCCTCAGAATTCCTGCGCGCGGGACGCGGCACGCGCGAGACCTCCTCGGAATTCCTGCGGGCGGGACGTGAAAACAATCATTTCGCCTGAGACATCCTCTGAATTCTGGCACCCCACAAAGCCCCCCACGAGGCCCCCGCTCGAGACATCCCCCAATTTTGCAAAACCAGCGTTTCGCTCGAGACATCCTCAACAAATATTGAAACAACAAGCGTTTCGCTACAGACATTATGTCAAAATCAAAAAAAAATCCGGGCAAAACAAACGAATTAGTCGAGACATCCTCGAAATCCATGCACGCGCGAGACATCCTCGGAATTCCTGCGCACGGGGCACTTTTCCGCGTCGCGGTCAGCTCTGCAAAACCAGCGTTTCGCTCGAGACATCCTCAACAAATTCTGAAAACAAGCGTTTCGCTTGAGACATCCCCAACTCTGCAAAACCAGCGTTTCGCTCGAGACATCCTCAACAAATTCTGAAAAACAAGCGTTTCGCTAGGGACATCCTCAAAAATAATTCCGCCGGCCCTACTCCCGCACGTAATTTATCGCAGAATAATTTCGCCGGCCCTACAGCCGTCGAATCCGGGGGTAAACCTCTAAAAGAGAACCCTGGGCTCGAGCCCTTTCCGGGAAAAAATCAAAACATATATTCAATAATCATAAAACCTCTGGTCTCGTACGGTCCGTTGCACCGTTAGCTCTACAAAGGTCCAGGGATCCGCCGCCCCGTGCGCTGAAAGGCGCACGCCTGCGGGCGGCCACAAGTCAAATATGTGCAACTCCGTCACTTACAAAACTTTGCTGGCAAGCCCGATGTCCTGATAATGGAAACCCCGTGGCGGCGACGATGTCCTGATGATAGTCGGCCCCCAGAGCCCTCCCAGGGAGCAAACAAAAACCGCACCAGTTCCCAATCTTCCGAGCTGCGCCCAGCCGCGGCGGCGAGGAGTCCACCGCGAGGGCCAGCCACCGCCGTCTCAGCTCGCCCTCCTCCCTCCCTCCCTCCCTGCCTCCTCATCCCTCCCTCCTCCTCTCTCCCTCCTCCCCCTCTCCTCCCTCCCTCCTCCCCCCCCCTCCTCCCTCAAGGACAGCTCGAAATTGGTGCTCGAACCCCTCCCGGGGCCCAAACGCAAAGGTGGTCCGAGCGGCGCCCAGCCGTGGCGGCGAGGGGGCACCCGAAGGCCGGCTGCCGTCGCCTCAGCTCGCCCGCGCCTCCGGGCAAGCCCGGGACTCGGGGGGCACGGACTTGGGACGGGGTTTCTTGGCGACTATCGTGGCGGTCACTACTGGCGGAGGTGGCGGAGGAGGAGGAGGAGGAGGAGGAGGAGGCGGAGGAGGAGGAGGAGGAGGTGTGGAGGAGGAGGTGGAGGAGGAGGTAAGGGAGGAGGGAGGTGGAGGAGGAGGAGGAGGGAGGAGGAGGTAGAGGGAGGAGGAGGAGGGGGGGTGAGGGACGAGGAGGAGAGGAAGGAGGAGAGGAGGAGCGAGGAGGAGGAGATGAGGAGGAGGAGGAGGAGGAGGAGGAGGAGGAGGTGGAGGTGGAGGAGTAGGAGGAGGAGGAGGAGGAGGAGGGGGAGGAGGAGTGAGGATGAGGAGGAGGAAGGAGGAGGAGGTGGAGGGAGGGATAAGAGGAGGAGGAGGAGGAGGAAGGAGTGAGGAGGAGGAGGAGGAGGAGGAGGAGGAGGAGGAGGTAGGTGGAGAGGAGGAGGAGGAGGGGAGGAGGTGTGAGGGAGGAGGAGGAGGAGGAGGGCATCAGTCGGAGAGGCCCCCCTGCCCCGAGCGCGGGCAGCGTGGCGAACGCAGGGCCCCCCCGGAGGCCAGCTACCGTTGCCTCTCGCTCTCTCGGTGCTACGCATGCACTTCCGGTCCGGAGGAGGAGGAGGGTGGAGGGAAGGAGGAGGAGGAGGAGGTGGAGGTGGAGGAGGAGGAGGGGGGGAGGAGGAGGGAGGAGGAGGAGGCCCCCTGCCCCCGAGCCGCGTGCAGCCGTGGCGACGCAGGGGGCCCCCTCGACGGCCAGCCACCGTTGCCTCTCGCTCTCCTCGGCTGCTAACGTCTCGAGTCCTCGTCGCGCACGGCCTCGAACGCGAACGCCTGCTGCCCTCCCGCGCGTGCGCCCACCGGCGCCGGCAGCTCCGGGCAGGCCCCAGGGCTCAGGTACGGGTGGGCCATCGCCTGGTCGCTGCTCGGCCTCGCGGCCTCGTCCTTCGTCAGCAGGCTGCCGACGAAGTCCGCCACGGGGGGGTAGACTGCTTCGGGGACGCCGGGCGCCGACGCTCGAGTGCCCCTGGCCCGCCCTCCTCCTCCGCCTCCTCCTCCTCCTCCTCCTCCTCCTCCTCCTCCTCCGTAGCCATTTTGGCTCAAGCGCTTGAGGGACCCATTCCGAGGGCCACGCCACAGCCCAAGGTTTGTGACCAACACCGAGACCAGATTCCGCCATGACACAGTTGTGGACCAGATGTGATCAGTGCCGCCGATGTGAGTGGAACTCCATCATTGTCAAGCAGGGGCACGCTTGCTCAGGATGTGGTGCGTCGATCACGCTATTCAAGCCAGCAGGACGTCGAGTACATTGGGAGGATGAAGTGCAGCCCGATGCGACCCCGTCCCCCGCCGCCGCCCCACAGAGAGGCCGCCAGCGCAGCCACTCTCCGAGAGGCTCGTGGCGTGGCGGGGCAGCCAAGGGCTCGCCAGCGAAGGGCACGGCAGGCACCTCCGTGACAGAGCTGCTCCAGCAGGCGGCCCAGGCCACCGAGGACGCGGCACTGCAGGAGGCGCTCAAGAAGCAGATCGAGAAGATCAGCACCCAGGCCAAGGCCGAGTCCGAGGCAGCGGTGTCCCCAGCCGAGGTGCTCCGCAAGGCTGACGGGGCCTGGAAGAACGCGGAGCACCACCACAGCCAGTGCGTGGACAACGTGCTCCGCTTGAGGCAGAGCCTCGAGGCCGCCGAGGCCAAGGAGGGCAGGGCTGCTGTGGCCTTGGCGCAGGCGGCTGCGGCCAAGAAGGCCGCCGCCCACGCCGTCGCCAAGGCGGAGGGCGTGGGCCCGCCCACAGCAGAGCCGTCCGCGACAGCCATGTTCAAGGTCGAGTGGGACGAGGGCTTCTTCAACTCGTTGGACGAGATGGAGTGCACGCCCGAAGAGCGCCGAGCGTTGGACACGCTCCACGAGCAGCTCAAGGGCGTCAAGACGGACCTGACGGGCAAGGAAGCCGAGATCAAGGCCTGGCTCGACAACGCCAGGAAGATGCAGAATGACATCACTGATCGCCTCAGGAGGAAGAAGAGGAAGGGCGACGACGGGCAAGCCGCAGCGGCAGAGGAGGAGGCCAAGCCAGAGGTCGGGGCGAGCGCGCCGACTGACACGGCGCCCACGGCCACGGCCCAGGACGCTGAGGCCTCCCAGGCGGCCGCGGAGAAGATCGAGTCGGAGGCCAAGAAGTTGTCGGAGGCCAAGTTCACGGCCAAGGCCGAGGCGGCGGCAGCCAAGGCCAAGGCCAAGGGGAAGGGCTCGGAGGCCTCCTCTTGACTATCGCGGGACCAACAAGTACACACCGAGGGCACGACGACATTGTTCTACGCTAATGTCACCGCCTTCACTCCCAAGGTGTGGCAATACCTCCAATTAAATTATTGCAAGTACGAGTACTGGGCCTGGGCAGAGACTCACATACACACCGAGTCGGAGCTCAGGGAGTGGGACAAGAAGGCGAGGGGGGCGCACCTTCGGCTTCATCACAATGCGGCCCGCCCCTCATCCAAATCTGTGGCAGCGGAGCATGAGGAGCGGGCCAATGAAGGCGGCGAGTTTTTCATGGCGCAGCAGCACCTCCAGGCCCACGTCTTGCCTGAGGCCAAGGTTGCTGCTGGCCACCTGCGCGAGGCTGGCCAGGCTAGCCTCGATGGGTTTCTTCCAATGGTGCTGCACATGGCAGGGTACTCCATCGTCGTGGTGGTGCTCTACGCCTTGCCGTGCATCCAGATGAACGGCCACAACAAGGTCAGGTTCCAACGGCTCGGAGGCCTCTTGAAGGCCATCAGGCTCCCATGGGTGGTCGTGGGCGACTTCAATATGGAGCCCGACATCTTAGCAGCCAGCCGTTTTGTTCAGAATGTGCATGGAGTCATTCGTACAGCTGGCCCCGAGGGCACCTGCGCCAACCCACAGGGGCGCGACAAGGTGCTCGACTATGTTCTGTGCAGCCCCGAGGCCACGCCGTTTCTCAAAACCATCTGTGCTGTGCGTGCGGTCCCTTGGAAGCCACATCAGGGTCTCGCCTTAGAGTTTCGGAGCTCTGGGCTCCAGCTTCTCACCCGCTCCCTCGTGGTCTCCCCCAGGCTTCCTCAAGCCCCGAGGCCCAGCAAGGAGCCCACTTTTGGTTCTAAGTCCAGTATGTCCAGGGCCCGCCAGGGAGTAGCCCAGCAGGAGGCCCTGGAGGCGCGTAAAGCTAGGTTTACTGAGCTGTTTGGTGATTGTTTTCGAAGCCCTGGGGTCCCGTCGTCGTCGGAGGAGGGTGTAGGTCAGGCCCCTCCCGATGAGGCCGATGAATCTCAAGATTGTTGGCCCGACGAAGAGGACGACCCGTGGGCTGACCAGCTCAATTTCTGTTCCGACAGGGGGTTGAGTAATGCCCTCGACACTCCCTGTCACCCCAACCTTCCCGACCCAAGCTCGGAGGGTAGTGGTAGTGCTGCTCTGAGTCAGGAGAAACAACATGCGTCTGGACACGTACCAGTTCAGTGTAGTTCCCCTCCCAATTCGGGCCAGCCCCCCCCACCGAGTTCAGGGGAAGATTTAAATCCCGATTTAAACCGGTCTGCTTTTCAGTTTTCGGGCCCTGAGCCCAGTCCGTTACAGGCCCCTGAAAGCGACCCCTCGCCGTCGGCTGCGTTTCAGATCCCCAGCGAGCTTTGGGTTGAGAGCAGGCGTGAGGTCGGATTTGCTTCGGGGCAGGACTGTATTCATTCTCTTTCTCCGTCCCTCCTCAAGTCCGTTGCATTTCGGCTTGAGGCCCCCCGCTCTACTGTAGTTTCTGGAATGTATGCAGCTTGGATCTCCACGGTGGAGCTTAGCATCACCAGACACCATGGCCTGGACCTCCCTCGCACACGGCGTGCGCACGGCGCGAGGCTGGTGGAGGGCCCTGTCAGGCAAGCGGCCCACCGCAGACAGGTCCACCTACGTGATCAGCGCGCGCAGTGGTGGACGCAGGTCCACACCATCGTCGCTGCCATCGCCCGCCATCGCCTGCGCAGCAATGGCCACCAGCAGCTGGAGCTGTACCAGGTCGCGGCGCAGAAGGCGGCGGTGGACAGGCCAGACGGAGCTCACACTGCGCTACGCCCTGGTCTCGACCCTCCGTGGCACGAGTGGATCAGAATCCTTGAGGGTAAGTGTCAGATCAACCCCGCTGTGCTGGACTCCTACGTTCACGCAGCGAAGAAGGTCATGCAGCGAGCGCAGAGGTTGGCCGTTTTGGCGGCCATCCATGACTTCCGCTCGTGGGTGGTGGAGCCTGAGGCCAACGGCATCCTCCACAAGTCTCTGAAGAAGGGGCCTCTCCCGCCAGTGGAGATTGTGGTCGGCCAGCAGCTGGTCTACCACCCCAAGGACCTCATGGACGCGAAGGCGAAGAAGTACCAGCAGCTCTGGGCCCCGACGGCGCCCAAGTTGCAGGATGTGCGCGAACTCTTCAGGCAGATCAGGCTCCGTGCCAGCGACGACCCCTTGCCGCCGCTGCACGTGGCCGACATCGGCAAGGCGGCCTCACGTATGAAGGCCAAGGCAGGCATGGGCATCGACATGGTCACCCCCGTCGACTACCAGAGGCTTCCCATGGAGGGCCAGGCGGAGCTGCTACTCATCCTGGAGGCGGTGGAAGCCACACTGGCGTGGCCAGCGCAGACGTTGGCCGTCATTGGGAAGCTCACTCCCAAGAAGACGGCCGGCGACCGAGCCATCGGGCTAGTATCGATGCTCGGACGGCTGTGGTCATTGATGCGCGAACCCACAGTCCAGACCTGGTCGGCCGAGAGTGCTCGCCACTGGGACGCCGCCCTGCCAGGCAACTCATGCCTTCAGGAGGCCTTCCTGAGGGCGCTGGACGAGGAGCTTGCCCATGCCATGGGCATCAAGTACGGCCACGGGATGCTCGACATCGCCACGTTCTACGACAGCATCCCGTGGGACATCCTAGTCGCCGCAGCTTTGCGGCTAGATTTTCCTCTTGTTATCCTTTATTTGGAATTGTTACAGTGCGCTGCTCCCCGTTGTCTGGAGCAGGACAATGCTGTGTCCGAGATGTTCGACCCGCAGCTCAGCGTAGTGCAGGGTCTCCGTTCGGGGACCCGCTTCGCCAAGATGATGACCCACCACGTCATGGTCACGGTCACCACAGCCCATCCGAGAATGGGGGCGAGGCTATGGGTCGACGACGTCTCGGAGACATTCAAGGGTTCCAGCAAGGCGGTGCGCCTGGAGCTTGCCAGTGGCATCATCACCACGTGCCGTGAGCTGCAGGCGAGGAAGCTCAAGGTTGCGGACAAATCGGTCGTGGTCTGCAGCCTCATGAGTGACGCGCGTGCTGTTGCCCGCTTAGTCCGACGTGCTGGATTTACGATTCGGCCAGTGTCCCAAGCCACCTACCTCGGCATCGATTTCGGGTGCGGCAGGAGGGTGAGGGCCACCAGGGTGCAGCGTGAAGCGAAGCATCGCCTCATGAGCACCAAGATCCGCAGGTTCACCAGAGCCACCCGCCAGTACAGCGCCATGACCAAGCTCCAACGCCAGGGAGGGCTCCCCGCGGGCGTCTACGGCCACCAGGTCCACGGGCTCTTCGGCGAGCAGTTGACCAGGTGCAGACGACGCTTGGCTCAGACATGCGCCTCATCGGCGCGCGGCCGATGCCTTACCACGGTCCTGGCCCTGCGGGCCCCTGACGCTGACCCAGCAGTGCTTTACCCCGTGCAGACGGTGGACACTTGGCTCAAGATCTGGAGGGATTGCCCAGATATCCGAGCAGGTGTTCGCAAGGCGTGGCCGATCATTTTAAAGCAGATGCAGGCTGTACCCGTCCCAGCACAGGTACGGCAGATCCGAGGCCCGACGGGGGCCATCATACACACGCTGCTCAGGCTTGGCTGGACCCCACATGATCCGTCCACGTGGTCCTACCAGACAGGCCCCGACAGCAGCGAGGAGTGGCAGTTTCCAGACAGCATCTACACAGGCAACGCGCATGTGGATAGACACGATCACCTGCTAGCGATATTCGTAAGTTCTGTGAAGCTCAGCTCTGGACCCAGGCAGCACGTCATTTCTGCGGCGGGGGCCTGGAGCTGGGCGTCGACAACACCTCATACATCCAGCTACTCAAGCACCTGGCGCAGGTCCCCAACGGCAAAAGGTTGTGCGAGATCATGGTGCTAGTGGCGTCAGGCGGCATCTGGAACAACGAACGGAAGAAGCAGGAGCTCAAGAACTACACGGGCACCGACAAGTGCGACCGCTGCGGCACCGAGGTGGACACCCCTCTGCACAGGTACTGGCAGTGCTCGTGCAACGCGGACGCCAAGCCGTACACCGACTCCGATGACCTGTGCACGCAGGCCGTCACGCAGTGCAACACCGCTGAGGCCTTCTGGCTTCGAGGACTTTTACCTGCCCCCTGGACGGAAGTGAGCCCACCGCCTGCAGAGGACGCCTGGCAGTTCACTGGCGCCCCACACCTGGAGCCAGGACTGTTTGGCCCAGGGTCGCCTTCCGACCCTGTGCTGATCTTTGGCGACGCGAGCGGAGGGCCCGACAGCCGCAGTCCCAGGCTCCGACGGGTGGGCCTGGCTATCACGTGTTTTGCCCGCCTGCTGTGCGAGGTAATTTTTTTGTTTGTTGCCCGCCTGCAGCCCGCCATCGTTCCGCGTGGCTCGATCTTTGGGCCACTCAGCGGCACGCGGCAGGTCGTAGCCAGAGGCGAACTAAAGTGTTTGTATTTGGCCCTCTGGGCCACCACGCAGTTCCTCACCTTTGTCACTGACTTTGCAGATGTAGTCACAGGTTGGTACGAACAACGGTTTCGCCAGCCAAGAGGTGCTGACGCTGACCTGTGGGCGGCCATCGGTGACCTCATGGCCCACAGACCGTTTCATCATGTGTCAGTCCTCTTCACACATTCTCATATGACGGCCACACAGGTGGCCGACGGGCAAGGAATACGTACGTTGATTCTTGGCAACGCTGTTGTGGACGAGCTTGCGGGCCTGGCTGCTGCACAGGCCCGCGTGCCCGAGGACCAGCGTTACCGCCTGATGCTGCACGAGCGGCGCGCACGTTTGGTGCGCCTCCGCCTCCTTCGTGCGACTGTGGATGCACTGGCTAAGGAAAAACAGCTGGAGCGGAGTGGTGAAAGAAAAAGGCGTGGAGGCCCTCCGCCTCCCCCCCCCCCGCCGCCCCCCTCTGCTGCTGCTGTTGCTGCTCTCTTGTCTCGACATCGGCTGTCCGACTGCCGAAAGAGATGCTTGAGGTGCCACGGCTCTGCGTCCTTGGACACTTTAAAGGAATGGCACGCCTCGGAGTGCCACAGCTTAGTGAATGCGAATGGTCTGATTTACTCTCCTCCAGTCGGAGGACGGATCCACGTCGGGGGGGGCTGGCTGCATCCTTCTCACCACCTCAATGTGCACGCCTCTCTGAATTGTTGGTTCTGTGGGAAGTGTGGGGCCATTGCTGACAAGCAAGTCCGTTCGCTTGCTAAGCCTTGTACGAACAAGTTGTCAGCAACGGGCCGTGAGCACCTCAGAAGAATTCGTGAAGGGCTCCCCCCCAAGGTCCTCAGCAAGGCCGAATTGGCCCAGCGAGGCCGAGGGTAGCATTGTATGGATTGGCATCGCCAGTGGTTCCTATTCCTATTCCTATTACTCCTCCTCCTCCTCCTCCTCCTCCTCCCTCCCTCCCTCCCTCCCTCCCTCCCTCCTCCTCCTCCCTCCCTCCCTCCCTCCCTCCCTCCCTCCCTCCCTCCCTCCCTCCCTCCCCCCCCAGAGGTCCGACGTCGTGATTTTTTCCATGCGGGGTCCCGGGAAGTCCCGACCCTTTCCCCGGGGCCAGTTTTTCATCGCATCGCATCGCCGGCGGCACGAGAGCTGTCTGAAGCATCACGGGGCGCCTTCACACCTCGTGGCAAGCATCTGGACGCCTGCTGTCGAAAGCTGTGGCCGAAGCCAGTTTTTCATCCTGAGTCGTTTTTGGACGGTCCCGAGGCCCGGCGAAGGCCACCGAGGGCGGAACATGGCACACAAAAAAACCTCCGCCTCGACTTTGCAATTCAGTGCGCTGGACCTCTGGGGCCCCCGTCGCGATCCTGCACGACGTGGCCCCAGACATGCGACGTCCTGATTTTTTCAGGACGGCGTCCCCAGAAGTCCAGACCCTTTCCCTGGGGCCGGTTTTTCATCCTGAGTCGTTTTTTGACGGTCCCAGGGCCCGGCGAGGGCCCCTGGAGGCCTAAAGTAGCGAAAAGCCTCCGTCCTGAATTTTTGACGACGCGATCCTGTCTGGGGCCACTTCTCCAGGAGGTCGGGCCTCTCGCGGCCCCGGGCCGTGCTGGAGCAGCCTCGGGCGCCCTCCTCTCTGGGGCTCCGCCCCGGGGGCCCTCCGCGCGGCCTCCGGGCGGTCTGCCGGGCAGCCCCGGGGGGGGCCCCTGTGGAGAGGCCGCCCCCGAAGCGGAGCCAGAAGACCCAGACAGGATCGCGTCGTAAAAAATTCAGGACGGAGGCTTTTCGCTATTTTAGGCCTCCAGAGGGCCTCGCCGGGCCCTGGGACCGTCAAAAAACGACTCAGGATGAAAAACCGGCCCCAGGGAAAGGGTCTGGACTTCCGGGGACGCCGTCCTGAACAAATCAGGACGTCGCATGTCTGGGGAGATGGCGTCGGTGGGAAGAGGGAGGAAGGGCGGCACCAACACCGACAGGGTGCGCGGAGGTGCGCGGAGGCAAGGGGGGTCCACCGGGTGGTGTGGTCCCCCCCTCTCTCGCTCGAGACGTCCCCGGCCTCTCGCTCGGGGGGGCATCGTGGGCCGCCTCGCTGGAGATGGGCCCCCTGTTGGTGTTGGCATCGCTCCTCCTCCCTCCGAGTCGGAGGACCATGCCGCATCGCCGCTGCATCGCCGACGCATCGGAATGGAGAAGATCCGGCCCGGGACCGCGCGCCACATCGCCGGACCATGCCGCATCGCCGCTGCATCGCCGACGCATCGGAATGGAGAAGATCCGGCCCGGGACCGCGCGCCACATCGCCGATGCATGGGCAACGTAGCGCGGTCCTCTGCAACCAGCCTCGAGCGTATCCCTACCCCTGAGATTAACACGCCCAAAGTCGACGAACATCTTGGGGATGCGCCCTCAGAAACGGAGGGAATACCTAAGATCGGCATCGAGATGAGGCGATGCCAATCATAGGGATAGGGATCTGTTCCAGGCTGGTGACTCAGTGACTCCGGTCCTTGTTCGCTCCTGGCCGCAGTGAGTCGGCCTGGGACCTGGGGTCCGCGTCAGAACACCTGCTCCGAGTCGGTCCCAGGTCCCTGCCAGTGGTCGCTCCCGGCCCGAGAGCCGAGCCACGCCGCGGAGGCAAGGGAGGCCCCCAGAGGGCCAAAGAGGGACGAGGAGGACCCAGACATGCGACGTCCTGATTTTTTCAGGACAGCGTCCCCGGAAGTCCAGACCCTTTGCCTGGGGCCGGTTTTTCATCCTGAGTCGTTTTGTTGACGGTCCCAGGGCCTGGCGAGGCCCTCTGGAGGCTTAAAATAGCGGAAAACATCCGTCCTGAATTTTTTACGACGCGATCATGTCTGGGGAGAGCCAGGGTGAGCCAGGGTCACTTTTGTCGAGGCCCGCGGATGCAGAGGCCCTTGCTGCGGATCTCCGCCTCGCCGTGGAACGGGAAGGACCCCGTGGCCAGGCCGTACACCACGACGCCCAGTGCCCACACGTCCACCTGAGACTC
This sequence comes from Prorocentrum cordatum, assembly GCA_963575745.1. Lineage (NCBI taxonomy): Eukaryota > Dinophyceae > Prorocentrales > Prorocentraceae > Prorocentrum > Prorocentrum cordatum. Next base: position 88,975 of record CAUYUJ010002361.1, read on the forward strand.
CTCCCCTCCCCCCCCCCCCGCCCGCTCCCTCACCCTCCTCCCCCTCCCCCTGCTCCTCCTCTTCCTCCCCCTCCTCTTCTTCCTCCCCATCCTCCTCCTCCTCCTCCTCCTCCTCCTCCTCCTCCTCCTCCTCCTCCTCCTGGGCACAGCCTGGCGGCGGACAGAGTCTGTCCACCGTCACCGATCACCGTGCAGAGGCAGGTGGCGCACTCCCCCTTGATCGGGGCCACTTTCGCCATTGCATGCACAGCACGAACGGGCGGCGGGCGTCGGCGAAGGCCGCTGAAACCAGCAGAACGCTCCAACGCAGCCAGCCGCAATAGCAAAGAGGTGACGTGTCACGCACCGCTGATGGATGCAGCACTTCACCACTACACCAGCCGCCAATCTCGAGGCGGGAGACGAGACAAAACAGAAAGGAAGGAGGAAGGGAACACAAAGTAGGCTCACAACCTCGTCATGGAATCGACTCGAAACACCTTGGAACCAAGCCGAATTCTCCTTTTCTTCCTCTGCTGCTGTTCCTCCTCCTCCTCCTCCTCCTCCTCCTCCTCCTCCTTCGCACTCCGGGATCGCCAAAGGCCTTGGCGGCTGCGGCGGCCATGGCGGCGGCGGCGGCGGCCACGGCTGCGGCGGCCACGGCTGCGGCAGCCACGGCTGTGGCAGCCACGGCGGCGGCGGCTACGGCGGCGGCCACGGCGGCTACGGCGGCGGCGGCGATGACCTTGGTGCCGTAGTTCCTGTCGAAGAACTCTGGTGGGGCGAACCTCTTGGTGCCCACCAGAGCGCTCAGCCGCTCGCCGTGACTCTCCAGCCGGCACGCCGCGCCGAAGTCTGCCAGCACGACCCGGCACGCCGGGTCACTGATGTCGGGGCGGTCTGGCGTCGTGGCTGGGTGGACACCCTACCAGGAAGCTGAGGGTCGACGGTCTAAGGTTTCCTAGCAGTGCTTGCACTCAGGGGTTCTTACGTGTTTAACGAGGAGCTGGGCCTGCGCGTCGGTCTGGCGGCTATGCGGTCGCCGTCGCTGCCCCGGCGCCGCCCGTCATCTGGGCCTGCGCGTCGGGGCCGCCGCCTTGTGGTCGCCGTCGCCGCCCCGTGGCCGCCTCGTCGCATTGCTTTACGTTGATTTGCCTTGCGTTGCTTGATGTTCATTGCGTTGCACTGCTCTGCCTGGCCTTGTCTTGCTCTGCGTCGCATCGATCTGCATTGCCTGGTGCTGGTTGGCACTGCTCTGCGCTGCTTCTTGCTTCTTCTCGAAGGAGCCGGGGCTGCGCGTCGGCCTGCACTGCGCAGCTTGCACCACATTGCTTGCACCGCCCGGCAGGCGAGAAGCTGCGGCGCGGGGCCCACGCTGGCACACCTCAGCCTCTCTTTGTGCGTGTTTGCCCGTGCTTGGCCGTCTGGGAGACCTGCAGCAGGGCTGAACCTGAGCGGTGTTCTTCGTCTTCGTTTTGTGCTTTCGTTCTCCGTCGTGCTGTCTTCCATCCGCCTCCACCGCAGAAGGATGACGAAACGAAGACGGCCCACGAAATCACCAAAAGCACAGTTTAGGTCCAGCCCTGCGCCCAGGGTCCTGCCACGGCCGGAACCCCATCAGGGAGGCGAGGAAGGTCGGCCCAGCTGGTGTCAAGGAAAACTTAAAAAGGCCCCAAGCTCCCAAGGAGGAGGAGGAAAAGGAGGAGGAGGAGGCGGAGGAGGAGGAGGGAGGAGGAGGAGGAGG
>CAUYUJ010002362.1:0-47500 GCA_963575745.1 Prorocentrum cordatum
TGTGCTCTAGAGCTCGGACATCTTTATTTTCGTCGTTCGTCGTGTCGTTCGCCCCCCTCGCCCCCCCCCCCTGTCCACGCTTCCCAGGGTAGCCCCCCTGGGCCACGGAACCCTTTATTTTCGTCGTTCGTCGTGTCGTTCGTCCCCCTCGCCCCCCCCTGTCCACGCTTCCCAGGGTAGCCCCCCTGGGCCACGGAACCCTTTATTTTCGTCGTTCGTCGTGTCGTTCGTCCCCCCCCCCCCGTCCACGGTAGCCCCCCTGGGCCACTTTTATTTTCGTGTCGTGTCGTGTCGTGTCGTTCGTCCCCCTGCCCCCCCCCCTGCCCCCCCCCCCGCCCAGGCTTCCCAGGGCAGCCCCCCTGAGCCTCGGACACCTTTGTGCAAGAGCCAGGGCACGCGTGCCACTTGTTATTAGTATTATTATTAGTAGTATTATTATTACGAATAAAAGTATTAGTAGTATTACTAGTATTAGTAATAATATTAATAATATTAGTACTATTACTATTATTAGTATTATTATTACGATTACTGGCATTATCATTATAATGCTGATCAGTTGTCGTATTGTTGTTGCTCTCAGTAATAGTTAAATCATTATGCTTATTACTAGCATTATTATTCGTATAACTATTCGCATTCTAAATATTATATTGATGTTATCCATATTGATGTTCTACATATTACCAGTATTACTCGTATTATTCGTAGTAATCGTAATATTAGTCGTCGCAGTAGCCTTATTGATATAATTAATGGTAGTAGTAGCACTCGTCTTACAAAGCTTTCTACGTATAGAATTATTCGTCATCTTACTACGATTATGAGCAATAGTATAACTACCACTGATACCAGTACTACGATTAATAATACTATGGGTTCCTCCTCAGCCTCTTCCTCCCCCTCTTCCTACTCGTACTCCTCCTCCTCCTCCTCCTCCCGCTACTCATCCTCCTCCTCCTCCTCATCACCACCATCATCATCATCATCATCATCATCATCATCATCATCATCATCCTCATCCTCATCCGAATCCTAATCCTAATCCTACTCCTCCTCATCCTCCCCTCCTCTTCCTCCTCCTCCTCTTCCTCCTCTGTCTCCTCTTCGTCCTCCCACTCCTCCTCCTCCTCCTCCTCCTCCTCCTCCTCCTCCTCCTCCTCCTCCTCCTCCTCCTCCTCCTCCTCCCCACCACCACCACCCTCATCCTCCTCCCTCCTCCCAAAAACCCTCCTCCGCCTCCTCCTCCGCTCATCCTCCTCTTCTTCCTCCTCCTCCTCCTCCTCCTCGTCCTTCTCCTCCTCCCCGCCTACGCCCTCCTCCCTCCTCCCTCCTCCTCCTCCTCCTCCTCCTCCTCTTCTCCTCCTCCCTCCTCCTACTCCTCCTCCTCCTCCTCCTCCTCTTCCTCCTCCTCCTCTTCCTCCTCCTCCTCATCATCATCCTCCTCTTCCTTCTCCTCCTCTTCCTCTTTCTCTTTCTCTTCCTCATCCTCCTCCTCCTCCTCCGCATCCTCCTCATCTTCCTCTTCCTCTGCCTCTTCCTCCTCCTGCTCCTCCTCCTCCTCCTCCTGCTCCTCCTCCTCCTCCTGCTCCTCCTTCTCCTCCTCCTCCTCGTCCTCCTCCTCCTCCTCCTCAGCACTGCCGCTGCGCGTGGGCCCCTGTGGACAAGCCAGCGACAGCGGGTTGCCCAGGGCCGACACTGGACAACGGGTCCCCCCACGGGGTCGCGCTGGAACTCGCCGCACAGCCGGTCGGGGATGCGTCGCCGCAGCCTGGACCGCAATCGGCACCGCAGGACCTGTCAGCCGCCACCACCCCGCCCAGACGTTCGAGAACCGAAGTTCGGGGATCGAGTCTTTGGGCTCGAGAGTCCTTCGTGTTTCACGTGCCTGGTCCTCCTCGGGCCCCTGGAGGCCTCCGCGGACCTGCGGAGACCTCCAGAGGGGTGCGCGGACGCGCCCCAGAAGGGCCTCCAGGGCCGAGGGAGGCGGCCGCTCGTGCGGCAGGCGAGGGTCGCTCCAGGCCCCCCATGGCGACCCAACGGGGCCATCCCTCGGGCAGCTGCCAGAAACGGGCGCTCCAGAGAGTCCAACTCGGGCGGCGCGCCAGGACAGGGTCAAAAGCAATGGCGCGCTTCTTCCTCCTCCTCCTCCTCCTCCTCCTCCTCCTCCTCCTCCTCCTCCTCCTCCTCCTCCTCCTCCTCCTCCTCCTACTCCTCCTCCTCCTCCTCCTCCTCCTCCTCCTCCTCCTGCTGCTGCTCCTCCTGCTCCTCCTGCTGCTCCTGCTGCTCCTGCTGCTCCTTCTGCTCCTCCTGCTCCTCCTGCTCCTGCTGCTCCTCCTGCTCCTCCTGCTGCTCCTGCTGCTCCTGCTGCTCCTCCTGCTCCTCCTGCTCCTCCTCCTCCTCCTCCTCCTCCTGCTGCTGCTGCTGCTGCTGCTGCTGCTGCTGCTGCTGCTGCTGCTGCTGCTGCTGCTGCTGCGCCTCATCATCATCCTCCTCCCCAGCCTCTGGTCGGCAGGCGTGGCGATTGCTCTGGATATGAACCCCCACCGCCAGGTCGAAGCTGGCGACATAAATCTGGACGGAGAGGAGGACTTCTCGTGTCCGCCTGGGCTTCCCAGAAGTCTCTAGGGGACTCAAGGAGGCCCTGCCCCTCTCGGGAGCGCCCTTCGTTTCCTGGAAGTTGTGGCCAGCTTGCTCGTTGCAGCATGCACTTCTCTGAGGGGTATGTTCTGGAACTTCTGCGACGCTCGGAGAACTCGCCCTACCCTGGCCCCGCTCCCTGGACCTCTGTAAAAACTCCGGTCACGGGCACGCGCAGCACGTGCTGAACCAGCACACACTTGCTCGTAGTTGACTGGCCTGCACAGATCCAATGACGCACCATGGCCAGGCAATGCAGAAATAAAAAACTACACCCAGCTCGGCTTGACATGAAAAATGAGAAAATGGATGCTGCAGAAAGAGAGCGGGAGGGAACGATTGATCAGAGGCTCAAGGCGGAGAGGAAGAGCGAGGCTGGCGCCTGTGACCTGCTGCACCTCCTCCGCCGCATCGTTGGTGGCTGCCGCTGGGTTTGCCTTAGGCAGGAAGACTAAGCATTGAACTCTTGAGACAAAGTCCCGAGAACAACTCCAAGCATAAAATAGTTAAACCCCCAAAGTCCTGGATGTCGACCCGCCATCGACAGCACGCTTCACCATTGGCCTGCTCCGGATGCAGTCCGCCACCGCGCTTGCAGCGGTTGGTGTGCGTCGGGCCCTTTCGCTCTTCGCGAAGCGGTAATTAGGCCCCCCGGACGCATCGAGCCCAAGATACGCTCATCGCTGCAACCAAATTCCTGCCTTTGTGGCCCTCCAGATGGAAATTGGACCCCAATACAAAGCTTGGAGAAGGGGGGGTCCGTTGAGCATCGTTTAACCGATCCCCATCCCCAGCGGCGTGGCCTGGGCGCCACTGGCCGATTTACCCCCCCTAGATGGGGATACAGGTCGTTCCCTTCGGGCTTCGAGGGTTGCATCCCCAACTGGGGGGGGTAATTTGGTGGGGGTCTCGAAGGGGATGGGGATGAGGATGGGGGTCGGTGGTTAAACGATACTGATCCGTGGAACCTCCCCTCATCCCGCCCCAAGGGCCCCCATCTCCTCCTCCACACCTCCTCGTCCGCCCGAGCGCGGTGGCGGAATCGCGCGGCCGCGCAGCTGGAACTTAAATATATGATCTCCATTTGGGACAGCAGTGCGGACCTGGACCACGGTGCTTCCCCTCCCGTGTGGAGGACGAGGAAAGAACTAATAGAGAAGTGGCAAGAGGAGGAAGAGCAAAAGGACGAGGATGAGGAGGAGGAGGAGGAGGAGGAGAATGGTGAGGAGGAGGATGGGGAAGGGTGGGGAGGGACTTTTCAGCTACACGCCACCCAAGATGATCAGAAGATTCCGCACGGACATCGGCGAGAAAAACATGCACTACCACCACATGCAGGATGAATTACGAGCTCCACGACAAGTAGACCAGCCAGACAAAGTACGAGTACCAAGACATCCTACGGAAGCGCTGCACTGGGCACATACCCACCAAGCCACCTGGCGACCACCAAACCAAACCACGGCCAATATCAGCAACAAGCGCCACCACCACCACCATCACCACCGCCCAGACCTAAGATGCCAGCACCACCATCCTAACCCAAAGCGTATCCACATATAGCCAAAGCGCCAGCATCAGCTACCTCCACAAGCCCATGGCGCTCAGACGACTACGACACAGCGCACCTAACAGGGCTACACCAGCACCCACCGATGACCCTTGGAACGACGACGACTACGACAGTGACTACGACAGCCAAGCACCAGCACCTTTCACACGTACACCGACGCTACCACATCCTCAGCATCACATGCACTGCCTACCTGGATGGACAGCATATGTGACGACAACTTCGACTGAGTAATCTACTACAATGAGCAGGACAACACCTACACGTAAAGATGCCGCAACGTCTTCCTTGAAAAGTGGCACCGATACCTCGACAAATACAACAGTGAAGGTTTCGACAGCGTCGGTTACCCACAAGTACCCCCACATCCACCGCTATGACCCGACCAACGAGCAGAGCCACTATCCCAATTCACTGTGCCACCAGACCGCCATTGTGTAGACTCACCCTCAAGGATGCGATGGAAGCCGACCACGAATTACCACCGCGTGACGGCCCGTTGGAAGACACGCAGGAAAACTACAGCAACGACAACAACTTTCGCATCGATGAGGTACAAGCCAACCAGTACATCCACGACAAGCTCGCACGACAGGAAACAACACCCAACACCAGAACCACTACGTCACTTGCAATCGTATCACAACTGTTCTACACATTCTTGGAAGGAGATTGGGAAATGGACCTACCCCGTACAGCCGCAATATTGGACAGGATTAGCGGCTACTACAAACCACCAATGCAGCACACATCAGACAGCACGAGCAGCACTTATACTTCAAGTTCCTACGTCAGCAACGTGGACTCCAGCACATCAACCATACAAGCATGTCACCAAGCCCACAAGCCAGCTCGTACAACGGGCACAAGGACACACGACATGCAACTTGACCGGACGGCTCCGACTACGAATCGCAACGACGTCCCAAACCGTACAGCTTACCATATCCTGCAACACACACACACACGAACGCCTAAGCTCAAAATTCCTGTAGTCCCTCCACCACCTGGCACATCGACGGTGAAATTCGGATAGCTCGCCGACAATCCACCTACACGCCGAATACCTCAGACACAGGCAACCAATGCAGCCTACTTCCGACCAAAAGCACCACCACCCATGGAAGATGGCCAAAAGGCATCGACGCCGACACCCACAGGTGACAACGCCCATGACATCAACAACGACGATGAGCCACTACTGACGGAATACCTCGACAAGGTCAGAGCACATCAGCAGGAATACGAGCAATACCTAGCAGACACACGCAGACGAACTGACCTAAGCCTCATACCCTGCATGGGAGCGCTATGGGGAGCACCTGGGGGAGAGGCACCAGAGCCACAGTGATATGGGCAAAAATACCTACCGAGCCGCCAGACCTCCCTACCTGCACATGCTACACCTTTGGGAGGAGGTTGGTATGGGTCAAAGGACGGGGTGGAGAGATGCCAGCTCACGACTGTGCCGGCAGCGCAAAGCTACCTGTACCCCTCTTAAATGGGTCACTGCGCATGGGCTCTCCCCATACCCTGGGTACCCCGTGCCATCCGTGAATACGCTTTTGCACCGTTGCTCTCAGTTCTCCACTTCCCAGCTCACTTTGACATGGCCTTAAACTACGATATCCGCATTCCTGTACCAGAGCGCTTCCTTTTTACCATGCTTCTGTGGCAACTTATGTAGCCCATCTCGAAGCTGCCCGTCGTTCTCCCCCAGGCGAGACGGTTGAGCACCACACGCCATCCCACGCACTCCTCTCCCACGTTACTTGTCCCCATCTGGCTACGAGACAAAGAAAATTGGCCTCTCCACCGAGGAAGCGAAGAGCGGCCCCACTGTTGGCGCCACTTGCCACTCCTCGTGCTTATGGGCGGGGGAGGTTGGCCTATGGGGGGGAATTCGGCGGGCGGGGTAGAAGCAGCTAGATCGGCCCCCTGCACGGCAGGGAGTTGGCCACGTTAGCACAATTACGTTGGAATATCTTTTCTGTAGGCCCCACTCCCACACTGCACTTCTCAGCCTCTCACTGGACGGATATCGTGAGAGAGGGGTGAAGGTTCGGTGATCGGAGGGGGTATCGGATCCACAGGCATACTTTGAATGTAACCCCCCTTTTACTGAAGGAGCCACACGAGCACACTGTAGTTTAAGACACAGACCTGCTGACTGGACGTGTCCACAGCATACCCAAAGGCTGCAGATCAGGGAGCTTCACCCGTTGCAGTCCGCCGTGCCCATGCCCACCACGGCAATGTGCACTTCCTCAGCACATGTTACCGCATTATTCTCTTCTATTGGCTCCAGTCTCCCACGCCTTACAGAGATGCAGCGCTGCGCCCTTCTTTAGCTATAGCTGCCCTGCATACTTGACCGCGCCACCCCGTCAGACACTTGGGGGAAAGGTGGGAAGTGTGTTGGATGGGGTAGGTAGGGGAGGGAAGATGACTATGTTACGCGGCATGGTCATTCTGACCATCGGCAGGGGCGAGCCCATTCCCCACTGTGCTCTGCCGGTCAATGTTTTGTAGCACTTTGTCTTGCTGACCAATATTAGTTTACCATGCTCATTCTGCCCTCTCACTTCGAGATAGCCTACAGTTTAATCGCCGCAGGCCGGCCAGCAGGACAAGGCCAGCTAACAGTATGATTGCCCAGCTGGGTAGCGTCATCCTGACTGCTGCATCTGACACGCCCTTCGTTCCAAGCTTTCTCACCACATGTCCAGCCTCACTGTTAGATTATGGGTTTGTGAAGGTCATAGTGGAGGTGCAGGAGGAGGGTCATAAGACTTGCAAACTTGCAAATTAATCGTATGACAAAGGGCTGCGTAGGCCAGCCATTATCGTCTGCGCAAGCCCACGGCCATCTCTGTACTTTAACCGCCCACTTGATACAAACAGCGGCCCAGTACCCTCTCGGCGAGCGACCAGAGGATACACAGCTCACCATGTGCAGGCCAGCTGACACACCGTTTGCCCTAAGCACCACCTGCCTGCTCTACTTGAACGCGTAGCTCGTTCACTCCGTTCAGATGCTCACCCCTCCTATCAGGTTATCTTCACCTGTCTGTTTGGATTCGATGTTGGTCACCTCTCTCGATTTCACCGCCTGGCTGGCGTATACTCTCTGCCCTTATGGGACCACTGCCTTCTTTCTGCACCTCTTGCGCCCTTCTTGCTCCTACGCCCGCCAGGCGTCATTTGCTGGCCCATACAGGCCCAGGTCGGCATAGTATTTCACTTCTCGTTCGTGACACGCAGACGCAGCAATCATCTGGTTGACCCACAAGTGGGTCCAGCTGAAAGGGTCTGGGACAATTGTATTGCAAATGCATTGCAGCAGAAAATTTGATTGCACTGTATTGCATCTACTGTACTGCACGCGAAAACCCAGCAATACATCTGCGCAACGGAACGTATTGCCCGCCCCAACTCGATTGCGACCCCACAGATCGACCGCACCAAATCTGTTGCACCACCCTCTTCTCGCTGAACCCTCCTTTTGGGGTCAACCAGCGATCACCCGATCGGTGCCTGAGCCGGGAGGGGGAGGGGGAGGGGGAGGGGGGAGGGGAGGAGGAGGAGGAGGAGGAGGAGAGGAGAGGAGGAGGAGGAGGAGGAGGTTGGAGCGTCTGAGGGAACCGCGGGTCTCCACAGCTAGCCACTAGGGCGAGGCCTCCTGCGGAGAGGACCGCCGAGGGGCAGCTCGACAGCTGTTGAAGCCGCACGAGCGAGGGAAGTGGCCGCCTCGGGGAAGTAGGGAAGGGTCGCCCTCCTGCTCTCCTGATGGGCGAGTCGGTAATGATGAAAATAAGAAGCTGTGTACTTGAAAGCTTCGGGGTGGGGGTGGATAAGCCCGAGAGCCAGGAGGAGGAGCAGGAGGAGGAGGAGGAGGAGGAGGAGGAGGGGGCAAGGCTCCTTAGAAGGACGCAAGAGCAGCACCCCTCCCCCTCCCCCCCGCGGGCCGCGAGGCGGGCCGGCCTCCCGCCGGCTCTCCGCGGCGGCGCGCGAGGGGGCCTGCGCGCGGCCGCCCCTGCCGTGGCGGCGGGGCCTCCCGCGGGCAGAGGAGGGGAGGGGGGAAGCAACGGCCGTGTCCTGGGGCTCCCCTCCCTGGGCCCCCCTCCCGGGGCCCTCGCCTCCCCCTGGCGCGCCCCCCCCCCCGCTCCCTGGACCGCTCCCTGCCCCCCGCCCCTCCCTGGCGCTCCCCCCCCCCCGCCCGGCACCCGCTCCCCGGCCCCCCTCCCTGGAGGCTGGGACCCCCTCACCGGCGCCCCATCCCCAGCGGCCCCCCTCCCCAGACATCCGGCGTCTCAGACAGAAGCGAGACGGCTGTGTTTCATTGTTTCCGGCCCCTCGGGGCCCTCACCAAGCCTCGGGGCCGCCAGAAACGAATCGGGGTGAGAAGCAAGTCCTGGGGAACTGGTCGAGAGGTCGGAAGCGAGCTTGCCACCGCAGCCGCCCTTGCCTCGCGGGCCCTCCCGGGCTGGCTGGGAAACCCGAGTAGCCACACACGTTCGTACTGCGATGGTCCGCCGATGTAATTACTACGGTGGCTCCGAGGGGGATGCGTGGACGGATGGAGAGAAGGGCAAGGGGGAGAACGGGAGAGGAGGAGAAATGAGCAACAGGGGAGGAGAGCGGAAGACAGAGAGGGACGGCCGGCCCCAGCTGGGGGGATCAACAATAATTATTCTTCAGAAGTGAGAATTCAGTAACAACAGCAGCAGCAGCAACAAGAAAAAGCCGAGGAGCAGCACAGACTTGGGCCTCTTCGCGCCTTCCCGGAGGCCCTCTTCTGGAGGCCTCTGGGGGCCAACGCCTCGCCGATCGCGGGGCCAGCCTTGAGTCGGGCCTGTCCTCCTACAGGAAGCTTCCTGGACGAAAAACTGAAAATGGTCCAACAAAAAAACCCAAGTGGCAAAAAATGTTCAATTATCCCGGCAAAGCAACCTAACAGCGATGTGTAGAAGCATATCTGAAAGCATTCCCCTTAAGATTCAGATGAAAATCCAGTTGTCGAATTCTGCTGTTCTCGCAGTCGTAGTCGCATTCGCGATGACAGTCGCAGCGGCAACGGCAGTCGCAGTCACAGCCTCAGCCTCAGCCTGCCTCCTCCTCCTCCTCTTTTTCCTGCTCCTCCTCCTCCTCCTCCTCCTCCTCCTCCTCCTCCTCCTCCTCCTCTTCCTCCTGCTCGTCCTCGTTCTCGTCCTCCTCGTCTTGCTCGTCCTCCTCCTCCTGGTGCTCTCTCCTCCTCCTCCTCCTCCTCCTCCTCCTCCTCCTGGTGGTCCTCGTTCTCCTCCTCCTGGTGCTCTCCCCCCCCCTCCTCCTCCTCGTCCTCCTCCTCCTCCTCCTCCTCGTCCTCCTCCTCCTCTTCCTCCTCCTCCTCCTCCTCCTCCTCCTCCTCCTCCTGGTAGTCCTCCCCCTCCCCTCCTCCTCCTCCTCCTCCTCTCCTCCCTGGTCGTCCTCGTTCTCGTCCTCCTCGTCTTGCTCGTCCTTCTCCTCCTGGTGTTCTCTCCTCCTCCTCCTCCTCCTCCTCCTCCTCCTCCTCCTGGTGGTCCTCGTTCTCCTCCTCCTGGTACTCTCCCCCCCCCCTCCTCCTCCTCCTCCTCGTCCTCGTCCTCCTCCTCCTCCTCCTCCTCTTCCTCCTCCTCCTCCTCCTCCTCCTCCTCCTCCTCCTCCTCCTGGTACTCCTCCCCCTCCCCTCCTCCTCCTCCTCCTCCTCCTCTTCCTGGTCGTCCTCCTCCTCCTGGTCGTCCTCCTCCTCCTGCTCGTCCTCCTCCTCCTCCTGCTCGTCCTTCTTCTCCTGCTCCTCCTGCTCCTCGTCCTGCTCCTGCTCGTCCTCGTCCTCCTGGTCTTGCTCGTCCTCCTCCTCGTCGTGCTCTTGCCCCTGCTGAAAATGTGGCCCAGGAATGGGAGTTCTGGGAAGTCGAAGAGCACGAAGTTGCCTACAGTTGGCTACGGGCATTCAAAATGTGGCCCGGGAATGGAGTTCTGGGAACTCGAAGAGCACGAAGTGGCCTACAGTTGGCTCCGGGCATTCAAAATGTGGCCCGGGAATGGAGTTCTGGGAACTCGAAGAGCACGAAGTGGCCTACAGTTGGCTCCGGGCATTCAAAATGTGGCCCGGGAATGGAGTTCTGGGAAATAGAAGAGCACGAAGTGGCCTACAGTTGGCTCCGGGCATCCAAAATGTGGCCCGGGAATGGCGTTCTGGGAACTCGAAGAGCACGAAGTGTGTGACTGTTGCATCCGGCCCCCCAGAATGTGGCCCGGGAATGGCGTTCTGGGATGTCGAAGAGCACTTTGTGTGTGACTGTTGCATCCGGCCCCCCAGAATGTGGCCTGGGAATGGAGTTCTGGGAAGGCGAAGAGCACGAAGTGTGTGACTGTTGGTGAAAAACGAGCCCGGCTCATGCCCCCCGGAAACGCCCCAACACCTGCCCGGACCCCCCTGTGGAGTGATCTGTGAGCTCTTTTGAGTCAACTAGAAACCTATCAGTCTTCGCTGTTAGGTAAAAATCGTCTTCGGACTATTTCTGCACTATTTTTGTCCTCCTACAAGGGGGCTTTTTGGACGAAACATTATAAAAAGAATCCCAGAAAATACTCCCAAGTGGTCAAAAAATGCTTTAAAAATCGCCCTCGGACTATTTCGTTTACTATGTTTGAATCGATTCCTCCCGCGGAGGCACAGGCCCGAGTTAAGGCCACCCGCACCGCCCCAGCTGTGCGAGGCGGCGAGGCCATGGCGGTGCCCCTCCCGCGGGGGGGGGGGGGGCACCGCGCCCGCAGGGGCGCCCGGCGGAGCGGGCGCCCGCCAGCGGCAGCAGCAGGGAGGCGGGCAGCGCGGCCACCCCCAGGGCCGTGCGACGAGGGGGGGGAGGGGGAGAGGGGGGAGGAGGGGGGGAGGGGGGGAGGAGGGGGGAGGAGGAGGGAGGAGAAGGGAGCAGGAAGGCGGCGGAAGGAGGGGGAGGAGGAAGGAGGAGAAAGGAGGAGGAAGGAGGAGGAGGAGGAAGGAGGAAGGAGGAGGAGCGAACGACGCACTGAGAGGGCGCGCGTCAGGCGCTCAACGGCGCAGCGGCCCCGCCCCGCCCACAAGGCAACGGGGCAGCCTCAGGGCGCGGCGGGCGGCAGCAGCCGCGTTCATGCGGCTCTCGTACATGGAGTGCTTGTGCGGGGAACGGCGTCCGTCGGGAGGTCGGTCTCGCGCTGGGTGCGCAGGATGTTGTATGTGCGGTATGCCACTGTCAATCGTGCGATGACATGACGTGGATGGTCGTCGTCGGTCTCAGGACTCGCCAGGCCAATGCGAGCGAGGAAGTCCGTTGAGAGCTGGCCGCGCGGCCTGGCGACGATAGCCCACATGTGTGGGCATGTCACGTATTGGCTGATGTCGCCCACGTTCCTGGAGTCATCGCGTGAGTCGCACCCGAACAAGCACGGCTTCTTGTGCGGGTTCACGCGCACGCGGTACGCCGTAGTCCAGGCCCCCGCCAACGGCTTGACCGCAGGCCAGAAGAGCGAGGAGGGCGAGTTCGCAAGCAGCCTCTTCTGCCCGCGCCGCTTGGTGACGATAGAGTTGGGGATGAAAGGCCTCCCAGGAAGCCCATCACGGGAGGGGGCGTCGCTGTTCTCGAGGACGTCCATCTGGCGCCAGCTCGCACTGGCAGTGGTAGATGTAGCCGATGTCGCGTGGTCAGCAGCAGGGGACAGGCGCGGATTGTTGCGGATCTCTTGCTCAATCCATCGGCGGCGGGCACGACGTTCGGCAGCATCCTCCGCAAGTTCACGCTGCGCGATGGTCGATTGTCGCTCGTCTCTGTAGACCCCCAAGCGCCGAGAGCGAGGACGATCACTGCGCTGCCAAGCCATCGCACAGATCTCGACCGCCCTGTCACGGCGGGCCGCATCAGCACCAAAGGCGTCGTCGAGGGCGAAGTTCGCATCAAACTGCGACCGCTGCAGCACGGCGGTCACGTAGGGGACGCACCAGTCCATCCAGTCCTTCTGGTTGTCGATGTCGTTGCCAAATAAGTACTGAATGGAGTCGTGGGAGGCGGCGTCAACTCGCGGGCGAGATGCATCTGGAGTCGCGGTCACATATGTATCCGCGGATGTACTTGAGAATGCACCCGGACCCTCCGAACCAACGGAGGGGCCGCCGCCACCCGCGGGCAGCAGAGGGAACCAGGCAAGAAGACGACGCAGCACCGTCTTGTGGAAGACATCGTGGTGTGGTACAGTAGGTGTTGGAGCTCACGAAGATAAGCTTGTTGAGGCGAAGTGCTAGGAGCAGCCTGTGTCGCGGCAACGTCAAGCCCTTGTACCCTGCCACGGTGCCTGCCGCGGCGCTGGCCAGCCCTGCCACGACTGGCAGCAGTACTCGCTGGATGTCCAGCAAGCGCGGCAAGCTTGTGGCCACGACTGAGCGCGGATGCAGCGCTTGACGTCGATCAAGTCGAGCGGGCGATGGTCTTGAAGATCGGGCCTTTGCCGGTCGGGGACGTCTTGCGGTTGGAGACGGCGTCGAAGCGTTGCGCAATTGAGGCCTTGTCAGTCCAACAGTCAGCAGACCATTGGCCACTTATCACCTGGCGAATCGGGAGACGTTCTTCGGCGAGTCCATGATGTCCACGAAGAAGGGACTCCCAGCCTGCGACCATGAAGGTGGCCGCGCGCCACACAGTAGCAGCAAGATATGTCGAGGCCCTGCGGCATCGGGGTGGAGGCCCACTGGGGGAACGATACGATGTCCATCTTCGTGAAGCTCGAAGGTGCCGCTCGGATCAGCTCGTGCAAGCCATGTATCTCCTTGGCCGAGAAGAAGGGAGAGGGCGGGAAGAGCTGGCCCACGTTCGATAGACACGTCACGGCGGCGGCGCTGCATATTTTGATGCTCTGCTGGATGGTAGCGTGGGAGACACCGAGGATCTGGAGTCCTTCCCACCACTTATTGGCGGGGCCACGCCACTGACCGTCGATAGATGCGCCAGGCCCGATGAAAACACCGAGGTAGCGCACCTCAGTGTTGATAGTGAAGTCTTTCTACGGCTCGTAGATGTCTTCAAGGATGCTGCGCATGGTATCGATGATCTCAGGCGTGGGCAGAGACCAAGTAGGAACAAAGACGCACCTTCTGGCTTGAAGGCGCAGCCCAGCGTGCAGGAGCGCTGCACGGAGGTGAGGGCGAAGAGCACGAAGATCGCGAAGGGCGGCGAAGACGATGCCGAGGTCGTCCGCGCAGGCACTGAGGAGGCCGCGCCCGAGCGCGGCGAGCTCTCCCTTGATGCCCTCGATGATGGGGTCGAAAGTGAGGGCCCAGAGTGCGCCGCTCAGTGGACAGCCTTGGGCCAGAAGAAGAAGACGGCGAATGCCACCAAGCTCAAGAAACGCCAGCGACGGGTGGTAGCAGCAGTGCAGGAGCTGGAGGAATGTGCCGTGGGTGCCCCAGCGTCGAAGCGCTTCCAAAAGACAATCACGGGTAAGACTGGGCAACGCTGCTGCAATCTCCATGCTGGCGAAGCAGGGCATCAACTTGTCGGCGGCGTCGTCAATGCTGGTCATGCTTGCGACGGTGTCGACCTTGACTATGCTGTGGAGGAACTGGCGGCCATTGACGAAGCCCTGTTATTCTTGCTCAGTGCCTGAGGCGACCGAATGCAGGACGCGGTTGGCGGCGGCAGCAATGATCTTGATGTCGCTGTTCTTCATGGCCAAGGGGCGCAGGCAGTCGGGGCTGCGGGTGCACTCGTAGTTGCCGAGCGGCTCATCGCCCTTGGGGAGCATGACCATCATGGCGTAGCTCAGGTCGCACGGGATGTGTTCGCCAGCCGCCATAGATGCAAGGAGATCGTGGAGCACGTCGAGGCTGCCCTCGGAGTGAACCCAGGCACGATATGGAAGTCCGTCAGGGCCTGGAGCAGAGTCACCCGCGAGCCTAGCTGCGGTCTGGAGTGCGTCAACATCAGGGAGCGGAAGATGACGAAGTGGCTGCTGAGGGAAGACCGAGTCTAAGTAGTGGAGCATGTCTTGATGATGCAAAGGTTTGGCGTCAAAGACCTTGGCCAAGTGGGTCTGGATGGCGCTGTGCATGCTCACAAGGTCGGACACTCTGCGGTGATCGTAGCTGTCAGAGATGCGGATGCCAGCGAGGATTAAGCGCTTGGTGAAAGGCTTCCAGACCTCGCTGCGCTGTCCGATACGCCGCGCACGGCGTCGCCATTGTCCGCTAAGAGCTGGCTGTTGCGATGCAAGGGAAGCTCGCGAATGAGCGGCGGTAGCAAGACGACGCTGGGCGGCGATCTGGACCTGCATGGCAAAATGCTCAGTCTCGAAGGCAGCGCGATCCACAAGGCTGACCTGATTGTCGTGGACGACGAGGTGCGATGCGCCAGCGGTGGTGTCGGCGTGGGGCAGTCGGGCAAGCTTGACGCCCTGGCACCAGACAGCACGGGCTACGCTGCGCAGTGTGAGTGCGCGGGCTTCGGCAAGAGTCTCCGGTTCGTCGGAGAGGAGCTCGGAGGCGGCGATCGAGGAGATAGCGTCGCGGGTCATGCGTGCCGCCAGCTTCATTGCGCGCTTCATGGTCCGCCACCTCGCGATAGGATCGGTGACCGAGAAGTCGGCCAGCTTGATGAGACGCTGGAAGTAGAACTTGTAGTGCTTGGACTCGAAGAGGAACGCAGGGATACCCTGCTCGTCGGCAGGTCGTTGTTGTCGGGGGCGTGGGCGAAGGTGTAGAGGCCTGCGGTCGCCAATGGGCTCTCCTTCTCGGTCAAGAGGGCGGCCGTCGGCGACGAGAATGGTCTCGACGTGCGGGGTGTTGGAGGCGTTGAGCGAGACGAAGCAGCGATCGATGGTCGCCTCTGTCATGTTGGCGGCACTTCGGTGCGTGGTGGCATTGGTCGTGATCCCCAGCATCTGCGAGAAGAGGTTCTTCCAGTAGGCGGGTTGGTGGTGGTAGCGCTCGGCGGTGGAGTCGGGCGTCGGGCGGGGCAAGTTCTTCGGGGGCGTGGCCACAATGTTGAAGTCGTAAATCACGATGGCGTCGCGTGCGTCAGGAGCCGAGGCGGAACGTTGGGAAGCAGCCCCCCATGTTTCACGGAGGCGCAGCCGATCGGTCGCCGTCAGCTCGACGTTGTGCACGTTGAGAACTGCTGTCTCGGATTGCTTAGAGCTGTCACGAACTCGTAGCTCTCCAGCATGTCCAGGGACAATCGCGCGAAATGATCGTGACGGGCGCTGCTCAGGTGGAAGGCGATGCTCGGCGCGATCGAAGGGGATCCGGATGGCGATACCACCAGCATTCTCCGCGGGGGAGCCGTAAACCATGAGAGCGCCATGAAAGGCGATGTAGCTGTGCTCGGAGCTAGAAGCCAAGATGTCCATGTCGATGTGATTGCCGTGGGTCTCCTGGATGGCGATGACCGCGCGCTGGCGCATGTAGGGCAGGAGCACTTTGCGCTTCAGGTCTCGACGAAATGCTGATCGCCCGCGTCGCGCTTGTGAGTTCCAGGTCACGATGTTGAGTCCATCACGCTGAGGCTTGAGGAGCCACGGAGACCATCTCGGGCTAAAGCCACTGCACGGCGTCCAAAGGGGTGGCGAACGCGGACGCCCGCGTAGCCACCAGGCTGTCATGCTCCGAGACGGGAATGCCTGCGGGCTCGGCGGCGGCAGACGGACCTTGGTGGCAGCTTCAGGCGTTGCACCCGCGGTGACCTGAACGATGGGAGCGCCATTGGTGAACAGGAATCCGCCAGTGCGGTGGATGCGAATGACATGATCGAGGTTCTTCTCGAGGATGAGCTTGTTGAGCTTCTTGAGCTGGACCTCCTGGCGGACCATGCGCGGCGACTTGTTGGCCGAAACGTAGAGGGGAGTGGTGCCACCAGAGGCGTCGATCTGGAAGCGGCGCAAGTCGTGACCTTGCCAAAGAGCGCGGTGTAGAGCCTACGCTTGAAGGATGGCCACCACGTCGCCGCCCGCGAGCGGGAAGGATAACCTCTTCGCGGGGCCGTCCGCGTTGATGCGCAGCGCGTTGATGTCCACCTTAGCGGCGGAGAACCATTCTGACAGGGCGGACCACAGAGAACTCGGTGGCGTCACCGCACGAAGGGCACGATCCCAGGAGCCGACGGCGTCCAGGTCCAGGGAGGGGCGCAGGGCCTCGGCATGTTGTAGTGCATGTTGAAGGGCGGCAACGCCGGCGTGTAGGTCTCCCTGCAGACGCTCAGCACGTTCGGCGCGCCCTTCGAGTTCAGCAACGTCCCGCTCAGTGGACTCCTGACGGGCGCAGAGCTGTTCGGTCGTCTTTGTGATGGAGGCCAGGAGCTCAGCCTCCGCGGCAGCGACCACTTGCTTGGATGTAGTCTCGAAGGCGGCGGCGGCCTTGTCGACTTGGAGCTGCAACAGGTCCTGGAGTTGCTTCCGTTGATGAGCTGGGATGGCGATGGCAGCAAGTTTCTGGGCGCCATGATGTTTTCCTTGCCCTTGCCTTCGCCGACGGACTCGGCAGCGGCGGCACGCGGAGGAGTGGCGATGACGTCGGGGAGCCCCATGATGTCACAGCAGCACGACAGGATGTAGGGCCCGCGGCCGCCTGCACAGATGGCGCGTGATATGAACGCTGCTTGCTCGCAGCACAGTAAATGGAGAGGCACAGCGTTGCAGGCACAACGAGTGCGGACAGCAGCGGTCCTGACTGCCCCCGGACCAGGGGTCTCCGTGCTCTGCCACGGGGCCTGAAAATCTTGAGCCAAAATGGCTACTGAAGGAAGGAGGAGGAGGAGCGGAAGGAGGAGGAGGAGGACGACGACGACGACGGCGCGGCGGTCTAGGCAAGGAGGGGGGCGGCTCGGCGGCACGGGCGGGAGGGATGCGCGGCCTTCGCTTGCCAGCCTCTGCGGCGTCGGGCTCTCGCCCCGGCGCCTCTGGCCCCAGCGCCTCTGGTCCCAGCGCCTCTGGCCCCTCGGCGTACGCGGCTGCGACGGCCGCTGTGGCGGTGGCTGCGGCGCCAGCCAAGACGGCGGCCGCGCATCCGTCGGCAGGATCTGGACACAGCTGCTGGAGCTCCTGCGCCGCAGGCCGACTGAAGATGGAAGAACGAGAATAGACGGGATGCAGGACGGGAAAACTTCGGGGAGGCGGCTTCGGCGCTCAGGCTCACGCCCCATGTGACCAGGTCTGCTCTGCAATGCCGAATGGCATTCACCTAAGCCCAGCCTGGAGGGCAACACCAGGGTGACTCCATCCAACTGACTACCTACCAAACCACCCCAACCCAACTCGAAGACCCACATTGCGGGTTTGGGTGAGTACGGGTTCCTCATGTGTTTTTTGTCCATGTTCCCGGACGCCCCACCCACTAGAAAGGGAGGGCAGATTGGGGCCCTCGGCTTGGTTTGGGATGGTTTTGGTGCGTGGTGACCAACCCCTTTCGACACCGTTCACTGACCGCCCAACCCCGGTGGGACCCCAGCCAACCACACACGAAAGCACTCCACCACCCGTGGCGCGGGGCTCACCCCCTGCCAGGTCTGGGCAAGCAAATCCTTCCTGGGAAGCCCACGAACACGTTGGAGAACTCCTAGCAAGGGAAGCGAACCGCAGAGGCAACGCACGTCCAGCCCAGGCCCCACGTCCAGGTGCAGACCCCTTCTGGACCCACCCGGAATGCCAAAGACGACATACCCTCCGCTGCTGATTGCCCCCCCTGGCCACCACATCAAGAGATGTCTCTGCAAAAAGGAGGGTGGCACCGTCCTGCAGGAGCCACTCGACGACGCTGGGCTCCAGAGGGATGCCGCGGAAGTGGAGCAGGTACTGCTCGGCAAGCAGCGCCTGAGTGCACGCGGGGCCCCTGCACGCGGCAGCTCGGAAGCGGCACTGCTGGCCCCAGATATCGAGAAGCACCTCCCACAGCCAGGACGCTCTACGGCCTCAGCCCGATCTGGAGCCAGCCAGCCCAGTCCATCCCACAGCGTGGACCATCTCGCTGATCGGAGACCAGTCGTCCACTCCGACTCGGACTGATCGTCGGGCCAGTTACCTGACAGGCCCAATATCGACGGATCGGGATCTTCCCAGCCCGGATCGGGATGCACTCTCAGCAGAAGCCCTCAGCGGTGAGGCAGGCGACCAACGCAAAGCAAGGACAGACAGGCAGAAACAAGCAAGAGTGCAAGGCATCCTAGCTTGCTTCAACACGGTTCGCTTTGCGGTGGCTTGCGTTGAATCGAGTTGACTGGATTCGCCGTACGGTGCTTGTGCCCGTCTGGACCGAGATCAATCGTGTTATCCCTAGTGCTGCTTGTGGCGCTACCTTCTGGTGTGAGAGACGCTGCTTCTGTCGTGCCTTATGGGCCCTCGCCTTACGCCACGTTCGATCTGGCAAAATATGGTGTACCTGGGTTTCCTCGCATTCTGCAGCGCACTGACTACGTACAGGTCAATGCAATGTGTGTTGCACTGTAACGACGTGGCCCACTTAGCGTCGCACTAAAAAAACTGCACAAGTTCGAAGTGGCTTGATTTACTGTGCATTGCATTGGCCTCGTCATGTGTTTACGTTGCTGGCGTGTGTACCTTTGACGAACCTACGCATCAGTTTCCTACATGTTGTTGTGTTCATTCGTTGGCAGCCTTGGTGTGTATGTCATTATGCGTTCCAGTGTAAACAATTGCGTTGATGCATTTGGATTGGGAACGCGGGTACTTCTGTCATGGAACACGCGTTGTGCAATCCATGCTGCGCAGTCTGTGTGGATCTGAACATCTGGTGCAGCAAGTGGTGTAGTGCAGCGTGAGTGATACAGTTTATCTGGTGCAATCTAAGCAGCGCAATATACCTTGTACGAACTGTGGGTTGCAAGTTACGCGGTGAAACCAACTTGGTGCACCACAAGCGTGGTGCACACCTACGGTGTGGGCATTGGACAAGGAACCCCCAGATAAAGAATCCGGGGCCTGGAGGCCAGCGGAGCTCCCATCGTGGATCGGCCATGGACACCACCACCGCCCTCCTTGGACAACTTGGAGTCCAGAAACGGTGCGGTGACAGACCGTCCAGTGACCTCCAAATCCCCCAAGACCTCACCGCACGGTCCGTGACCGCACGATCTTGGGACCCGGGAGGCCCCTGTCGCCCGAGACGTCCTCGGAGAAAAACCAGAGCCCAAAAACCGTGCGGCGACCCCGAATCCCCACCGACTCACCGCACGGTGTGGTCACCGCCCCGTCTGGGAGCCCCCGAGACAAGGAACCCTCCAGGGTCTGGCGCCTCCCGGGACTACTCCTTCACAGGCGCCTTCTCCGCAGGACCCAGAGATCCGACGTCGTGATTTTTTCAATGCGGGGCCCCCAGAAGTCTCGACCCGCTCCCCAGGACCGCTTTTGCATCCTGAGTCGTTATGTGACGGTCCCTGGGCCCGGCGACAGCCCCTCGAGGCCGAACAAAATATAAAAAACCTCCGTCTTGATTTTTGTCAATGCGATGGCTCTCTGGGGAGGGAGCCCCCACAAAAAACACCAGGCACGAAAGCACCGGTCGGCGCACGGGGCGGCCACGGGCGGGCCCGGGCGTCAAAGGCGCGGAGGCGCGGCCCAAAGGCCTGCAGACCGGGCAGGGGCACCGCAGCGCAGAGCGCTGTGCCAGGGAGAGCAGGGACACAGAGCAGTGCAGTGCGGTGCAGGGCAAGGGGAGAGCAACACGACGCAAAACTGGGCAACGCAAAGTCCTGCAAAGGCAATGCGATGCAATGCAGGGGCAGGGGCACCGCAGCGCAAAGAGCTGTGCCAGGGAGAGCAGGGAAAGCATGGAAGTACAAAGTCTTTGTTGGGTCTGCGGGTCGACAGCGAGCCTCTTCCGGTGAAAAGCTGGGCGGGCTACGCAAAGCTCTCCTTGGGGAGACAGAGCACAGGCGGGCGGGGCCTCAGGCGGCCGGAGGGCGGGCCGGGGTCATGGAAATATAAAGCAGTGCAGTGTGGTGCAAGGCAGAGGAGAGCAACATGACGCAAAACTGGGCAACGCAGAGCACTGCAAAGGCAAGCGATGCAATGCAATGCAATGCCATGCAATGCCATGCAATGTCATGCAATGCCATGCAATGCCACGCAATGCCACGCAATGCCATGCAATGCCATGCAATGCAATGCAATGCAATGCAATACAATGCAATGCAATGCAATGCATCGCAACTCACGGCAACGAACAGCAATGTGGAACGATGCCAAGCAATGAAGTTCCACGCAAGTCAATACAAAGCAAAGAAAGGCATGGAACCACGAGAAACTGCTGAGAATCACTCGAAGAAGCTAACAGAAACTCCGCAGAAACCCCTGAGGAACCCCTGAAGAACCCCCAGGAGCCCCCGACGATCCCCCGAGGAACCCGCAGGAAAATGACCTCCTAGGCACAGCCTAACTAAGGAACAACTCTGGCGCACGTACCACGGCTCACTGTCGAGAGCCCAGTGCCATCGAAGAGGGGGCGCGGTCTCGACGAAAGAAGAAAACCCTGCACGCAAGAGTGCTACACCACGGGCCGTGCTCTACCGCACGACCTGCGCGCAGGCGACAGCGCCTGAAGACTGCGCTCGCGCGGGGGAAGCCCCTCGACGCCGGGAGCCTGCCCGCCCGCAGCCACAGGCGCGGAGCATCGGCACGGCCCCCGCCGAGCCTGCGTGGCCGTGGCAGTCAGCCCGGCACCGGGGGCGGTCACCAGGATCCACTAGACTTATGTCGGGCGTGTCCCCCTACAAAGGGATTTTCGACGACACCGTAGAGGGACAGGCCCGACTTCACACTAGAGGCCTCCTAGATGGGGTCCAAGTAGATGGGGTCGGGGGATCGCGCCGCATCGCCGATGCATCGCCGACGCATCGGCGATCGGCGATGCATCGGCCATGCACTGGCGACGTCGGCGATACATCCGCGACGTCAGCGCGGAGAAAATTGGGCCCCACATCGAGCCGCATAGCCGATGCATGGCCGATGCATCGACGAGACGGCGCGATCCCTCCGACCCCATCTAC
This sequence comes from Prorocentrum cordatum, assembly GCA_963575745.1. Lineage (NCBI taxonomy): Eukaryota > Dinophyceae > Prorocentrales > Prorocentraceae > Prorocentrum > Prorocentrum cordatum. The sequence continues at coordinate 21,250 of CAUYUJ010002362.1, forward strand.
TCCGACCCCATCTGGGAGGCCTAGATCCACAGCATCCACGGTGACCACCAGCGAACGACATTCCTCACGGAAATGCGGACCTCCCGCACGTACAGTCAACCAGCACAATAAGGATGAGCAACTCTGAGTGGCGACCCTTGCATCCTTGCCCTTCGGCCCTTCCTTGGCCGCTTTCGCTGGCCGCGCCCCGCTCGCAAAGTGGCCACATGGCCTTCCAAGGCCCTTGCACCCTTATCGTGCGTCCTTATTATACTGGTTGCCTGACTGTATGAGCGGTGCTGAATTCATCCCGTCCGGGCCGCAAGTCGAGCTTCTGGGCAGGCTTCCGTTTGGCGCATGATGGCACACGATGCGGGCCCACTGTTTGTACTACGGGACACTGATGTGAATCACTGACCTATGGAAACGCATGGGCGAGAGTACGAATACATTGCCAGACGCATGCGGTCGCATTCTGTCCAAGCATGTTCAAAATGTACTATGAAAACTACGCGAGTTGCGGAAAAGGCAATCACACATTCACATCGTGGTACAATACCTCAGCCCGCACACATCATGACAAAAAAGGGCAGACGCTTTGAAGCCGAAGACGCATGTTCTGAGCGCCGCCTGGAGCTGCTGCAGGCGCAAGGCCAGCACATGCTCTTCCAAGGTGTGCTGCTGCTCCAGCTGCTGCTGCTGCTGCTGCTGCTGCTGCTCCAGCTGCTGCTGCTGCTCAAGCTGCTGCAGCTGCCCTCCTTCAGCGGCAGGCTCGGGAACTCCTCCAGGGCCGCAGCGTCACAATTGCACGACGAGCAGTGCACCACTGGACGAGACAGCCGTGGTCGGACCTGGATGTCGCAGAGCATCCGCAAACCAAAACACGAGGGGGACCGATGGATGGATCCAGCCTGGCGCGAGACCCCAGGACCCGACGCACGGCCCACGCGGCTCGCGGACCGAGCAAACCCAGGGAATCTGCAAGCTCGGACCCTGCGCAGCACGTCACAGCCTGCTCGACTCCGGGCCTGCCCCGCGCGCGAGAAAAAATGGGGTCATGTCGGGCGTGGCCCCCTACAGAAGGATTTTCGACGAATCACTCAAAAAAATACCCCGAAAAATACCCAAAAAAGATCAAACAAATATTCAAAAATAGTCCCCTGATTATTTTTTGACTATTTTTTGGTTATTTTTAGTGTACTTGCATTTTTCGTCGAAAATCCCCCTGTAGGGGGACAGGCCCGACTTAAAAAGGGGGCCCGACGTCGCGCCCGGCGCCTGCTCGGCTTCCTCCGGGCCTGCCCCACGCGTGGGGGAATCGGGGCCCCGACAGCGGCCCAAGGCGACAGCCGCCAAGCAGTACGGCGAGGGCAGTGGATAAGGTTACGTCGGGCGTGTCCCCCTACAGATGGATTTTCGACGAAAAATAAAAAATACCCCAAAAAAGTAAAAAACAAAAAAACAAAAAAACAAAAAAAACAAAAAAACTGACTATTGTTGGACTACTTCCCCACATGCTTAGTGGGGTTTTGGGTTTCTTCCATGCCTCGTCGCACCCGCGCTCCCTCACCTCACCTCCCTCTTCCCCTTCTCACACAGCGCAGCACAGCACAGCACTGCTCAGCATAGCTCCACACAGCTCAACTCAGCTCAGCTCAGCACAGCACAGCACAGCACAGCACAGCTCAGCTCAGCACAGCAGGGCATAGCAGGCCTGGCATTTTCTCGACATCATAGGGGGTGCGCAGGGGGTGGTCCCTCAGCGCGGCCACTATACACGACGGTCGTCCAGGGCATAGCAGGCGTGGCATATTCTCGACACCATAGGGGGTGCGCAGGGGGTGGTCCCTCAGCGCGGCCGCTATGCACGACGGTCGTCCAGGGCATAGCAGGCGTGGCATTTTCTCGACACCGCTGGGGGTGTGCAAGGGGTGGTCCCTCAGCGCAGCCGCTATGCACGACGGTCGTCCAGGGCATAGCAGGCGTGGCATTTTCTCGACACCACTGGGGGTGCGCAGGGGGTGGTCCCTCACCGCGGCCGCTATGCACGACGGTCTTCCAGGGCATAGCAGGCGTGGCATTTCTCGACACCATAGGGGGTGTGCAGGGGGTGGTCCCTCAGCGCAGCCGCTATGCACGACGGTCGTCCAGGGCATAGCAGGCGTGGCACTTTCTCGACACCATAGGGGGTGCGCAGGGGGGGGTCCCTCAGCGCGGCCGCTATGCACGAGCAGGCGCGGCCTCTGGATGCAGGTTGGGGGCGCCCCTCAGCATGGTCAGACACACGCGCAGCCCTCATATGCACGACGGTCGTCCAGGCATAGATTTTCTCGGGGGTGCGCAGGGGGTGGTCCCTCAGCGCGGCCGCTATGCACGACGGTCGTCCAGGGCATAGCCAGCGTGGCATTTTCTCGACACCATAGGGGGTGCGCAGGGGGTGGTCCCACAGCGCGGCCGCTATGCACGACGGTCGTCCAGGGCATTGCAGGCGTGGCACTTTCTCGACACCAAAGGGGGTGCGCAGGGGGTGGTCCCTCACCGCGGCCGCTGTGCACGACGGTCGTCCAGTGCATAGCAGGCGCGGCACTTTCTCGACACCATAGAGGGTGCGCAGGGTGTGATCCCTCACCGCGGCCACTGTGCACGACGGTCGTCCAGGGCATAGCAAGCGTGGCGCTTTCTCGACGCCAGACGGGGTGCGCAGGGGGTGGTCCCTCACCGCGGCCGCTGGCTGGCTCGAATCTGTCCTCAATGGAGGATAGAAGGCTAGGAAGAGGGAGGAGGTTCAAGCAATATGGCGTTGGATGACACATAGGGGAACATTCGCAACGAGGGCTCAGAACGCAGAATTGCGCATATATATATTAAACTTAAGCAGACACGTAAGATTTAAATTAAGTATGCGGGGTTCCTCGGTAGCGTTATTTTGACTATTTCTGGTGTGTTCTTTTTAATTTTTCGTCGAAAATCCCCCTGTAGGGGGACACGCTCGACATAAGGATAAGGAACCACTGGTCAAGAAATCCAGGGTCGGGAAGCCCGCGGAGCTCCAGTCGTGGATCGGCCATGGACACCACCGCCGCCCTCGTCCGAGAAGGACTCCTCCAAGGCCTGGCGCCTCCTGGGCCCATTCCTTGACGAACGCCCGCACCGTACTCGCACCCTGGACGCCCCGATGTGAGGTTGACCGGGCGGCACGCTGCTCCCAGACTGCCGAACAAAAAAAATGCGGGCGGGAAAATCCTGTCTGCGAGGCGGGAACGTTCCCATGTCCACCGCCTGGGAACCGACGTCCTGGTGCCCCAGCGGGCGGCGGATATGGATATCTGTTGGCCCCCGAGGGCCCGAAAGTATCCATCATATTCACCGCCTGCGAAGTCTGCGAGCATCGATCCCCCAGGCGGTGGCTATGGGTAAATGCCCGCCTCGGACTGCGGTCAGCCGACCGCTCGGCCGAGTGCGCGGTCGACGAGTGGGCTCGGCAGAGACGCCCCTGCGACGTGTGCTTTTCCAGCACGAGCTGCCTTTTCTGAAAACGTCGCCGGCCTCTCCCCGAGCCTGGCCAGGCCCCTGGCCCGATTGAGCCTGAGCCCACCATGCATCCATTGTCCAACCGCTCTGCTGACTGAAACTGCGCACGCGGCAGGTATGCATTTGCCGCCCCGTCTCAAAGACCCCACCCTCACGCACGAACCCAACTCCACACATCTTTAAAAAGGTCTCACTTTTCCTTGACCGCCCCTGAGCCCAGATGGTCCGTCTAATCAAAACGCACGTAAGTGGGCCGAATCGCGACTGAAAGCGAAAGATCGCAAGCAGGTCCGTGTCATCGAATCCGAATGTTCGCGAACGTTAACCCCGAGCACTGGGTCCTTGTTCACGAGGTGTGCACCTCACGTGATGCAAACTACGGGCTGGAATGTTTTAGCAACCTTGGGGATACCACTTCCACTGCTAGTGGAATCATCACACCCAGTCACCCGCAACCTCTTGGCAAACTCCGCAGTCGCAACGAAACGAATGCCCACTTCGTACAGATCCACGACTCGGGCACGCGGACGATGATGATGGTTACGAAGGCGACGATGATGGTGGAGGTGGCGGAAATGATGGCGAGGGCGACGACCACGACAATGACGATGACGATAATAATGACTATGATGATGTCGACGGTAGTGACGATGACGACGGTGGTGACAGTGATGAAGATGGTGGTAACGACTATGATGATACGCATTATGACGATGATGGTGGTGATGATGATGGCGGTGATGATGATGATGATGATGATGATGACAATGATGCTGATTATGCTGATGATGATGATGGTGGTAGTGGTGATGATGAGAATGATGATGATGGTGATGATGATAATGACGACAATGGCAATGATGGCGCGAGAGAAGATGGTGACGATTTCGCTGGCGAGGATGATGGGAAAGTGCCCGCGCGCAGGGACTCTGACAGATTTGTCGTTGGAGCATCACTGGCTATCGTGTAAACTTGGATACATATACATTGTCATGATTGTTCGAAAAATGGTTCTGCCAAGGTTTGAGGGAGCGCGACTTCCAATCGTTCGGCTGAAAATTAGCCTGGTGAAGATCCCAACCATATGCAGTTGTGACTAAAGCAATTGTGAATATTGTCATCGGTGGATCTCCCTATTGGGCCACGGGACGTGTGAGGGGTGTACCCAAACGGGTGCGGCGGACGCACGCGAGCGCAGCCAGTGAGGCCTTCGGTGGAGATCCCCATGGGGCCACGAAACGTGTGAGGGGTATGCCAAAACGGGCGCGTCGGACGCACGCGAGCGCAGCCAGGGGGGCCTTCGGTGGAGCTTGGGGCCAAGAAGCGTGAGAAGGGTGTGCCGAAATGAGCAAGGCGGGCGCATGCGAGCGCAGCCACTGGGGCCTTCGGTGGAGTTCCCGATGGGGCCACGCAACGTGTGAGGGTGTCTTGTTTTGCTCCAGGTCCAGCCCCAACTCAATCCGCACCCATCCGGCCCCAGCTCCGGTTCCAGCTCCAGCCCCAGTTCCAGCACCCAGCCCAGCTCCATCCTCAACCCCAGGCCTCCAACTTCGGCTGGATCCAGCACCAGAGACGACTCCAGTACCCAACCCCCAGCAACACCTCAAGTCCCAGCACCAGCTCCATCTCCAGGTGGCGCCCTGCCCCAGCTCCCGGTAGCCTCTTGGACGCCTCCAAGGGCGCCCCGCGGGGTTTGTGGGACCCCCCACGGGGCTTTTGTGGACCCCCCTGAAGTTTGTGGAACCACTTACTGGTTCTGTGGAGCTCCCCCAGGGGTTTGTGGAACCCCCCCGTCCACAGGGTTTGTGGAAGCCCCCCGCATGTTGTGAAACTTTCTTGGGGCGTGTGGAAGTGTGTGGAAGCTCTCAGGGGGCTCTGGAACGCGAACCCCCGTGTGGAACAAGGCCCCCCGCGGACTTCATCTTGGGCCATCGCCAACCTAGAACACACATGGCTGGCAACCCTCCGGCCAGAGCCGCTGCGCAGCCGCGGGACACCCACAGTCGCGCCGCTGCTGCTCCGCGCCCCCAGCGCGCCCTTGCACTTCGGCTGGGGCGCCTGCGGCTGCAGCGCCACTGAAGGCCCGCGCGCATGCAGCCCCGGCTCCGGCGAGCTGCCCGTTGGTCACAGACTCGCCGCCGTCGTCATGGTCGTCGCCCTCCACAACGTCGCGCGTGTCACCATAGCGCACGCCGTCGTACTCGTTGCCCTCGGGCTTTTACTCGTGCTCGCTGTGGCCCCCGTGGACGGCGCCCCCCAGGCCGCCGCATTCGTCGCCATTCCGGCCCCAGTCTGCAATGGCATCCGCCTCCCAGCACAGCAGCCTGGGCGTCAAACTCGCACCGAACGAGCACGACCTCGCATCGCGAGGTCGATGCCTCCCGCGGCCCCAGCCCGCGGCGGGCTCCGCCGTGGGAAGCAGCAGGTTGGGCGCCGACCTCGCTTCGGCCCCAGTGCGGCGCTGCGCCGTTGGGCAAGGGCCTCCTTCTCCTCCTCCGCCTCCTCCTCCTCCTCATCCAGCCGCGGCCTGCAGCCAGCCCCACCTCGCAACACAGCAGACTGACCATCGACCTCGCGCTGGCCCAGCGTAGCCTTTGGCCGCGCAACTGGGGCCGCCTCGTCCAGCAGGGAGCCCCGCCTCACTGAGCAGCAGGCTTCCTGGAGAAGCGCCGCCTCCACGGCCTGGTTGTCGAGGCGTCGCTTTGCGTGGCGCCGAGTCTGCGGGCTGACCGCGGCCCCTGCTGGCGGGAGACCGATCGGCGCAGGGGCCGCGCCCAGGCCCACCCTCCCCGCCGCTGCAGGAGCCGACGGGAAGGGCGCCAAGGGGCCACAGGGAGCATGCGGGTTGCTCGCTGGCTGCGCCGCCTCGGCCAGTGGCGCGGCGGCTTTCGGGGGCGGCGCAGATGAGACCGAAGCGAGCTGGGCGCGGAGGGCCGCAATCCTTGCGGAGCGTTCCCTGACCTCTTGCAGAAGCTCCCTCGTGGAAGCTCCCGGGTGCTTGTCGACCCACATGCGGCCCCAGACTGGATGCCTAATTCCTCCCACGGGCACGGAGAGTCCTGGAGGCGTTGGAGCTCGACGCGGATGGCCGCAAGCACGTCAGCGTGCGAGGCTGGCTGGCTGGCACCAGGGCGGCCCCACCGCGAAACACCCGTTTCCCTGTGCTGAAAGAATACGTGACCGATGAGGCCCCGGCGGGACTCCCACCCCGCTGGGAGGGGCGGGGGGCTGTCTGCCGGCGGGCCAGGCGAGGGCGCCGCAGCGCGCTGAGGCCCCGCCATCCGAGCGCGACGCGGCGACGCAAGCCGCGGCGAAGAGCACTGCGGGGGCGGCGGGGGCAGCGGAGGCGGAGGCGGCTCCTCGACCAAGCTCGCGACGGTGTGCGGCGGTTGCTGGGGCGGAGGCTTGCTCCTACTGACCGGAGGGCCGAAGAGGCCCGGCGGGGCATCGGGCAGTCGCGCCACAGACTGGGGCGGCGCCCGCTCTGGAGACGCACTCATGATGGCCCCCAGCTCTGCTGACAAGCCGCCGGCCGGCGGGGTGCCAGCGACCGAAGTGGGGGTCAGGCTCGGCGAGCGCGGGCGAATGCTGCGGGGGCGCCGCCGGGTGCGGCTGCGGTCCGGTTCGTCAACGGACTGACGCCGCTGCCTCGGGCGGCCGCGGCCCTCCCCGCGGCGGCGGCGGTCCCGGCTCGGCATGGCGAGGCCGCCCCAGTTTCCAAACCAACCCTTCTCCCAAGGCACACGGGCGCCCGCCAGGGCAGCTGCTGCGGGCGGAAAACGGCGGAGGTGCCTAAGGTGCCAAATAGGGCGTGCTGGGGGCAGCCCCCGCCGGGCAAGATTGGGTTTCGATTGCGAAGAGCATGTTGCAACTGGGAGAGGGGGGCGCTTCGCCAAGGATTCGACCAGAGTATGTTAATATTATGAAACTAAATACAATCAAAGACCATGGCGGAAAAAAAAGAAAGAGGGAGGCCCGCTTTTCCAAATCACGACAGCGATCGCTCCGTAGGATCCCAAGCATGCGAAGCCAACACCACTCCCAGCGGATCCCTCCCTCACGATATGGCTAGCCTCGGCTTGTCGGTCACAACCGTTACCCTCGGCTCGGCGCGGTCTCCTCGAGACGGTGTCACTCGGCCCCACAGGTGAGGCCAGCGCGTTAATGGGGCGGCCTACACCTGGGCGAGGCAACAAAAAAAACAGAGAGGCGCCCCCCTGAGCGTGCGTTAGACGACGAGGAAGACGATGGAAGACGACGACACCCCGCCCCCTCCCCGGTCAGCCCAGGGCTGACCGACGGACGACCGGCAACTTGAGCTGCTCTTCTGAGCCAGTGGCAAGCACACGCGACACAGGACGGCAGGGGCACAACAAAATGTCCTGCGCCTCCTCGACGACGACGACGTCCCTCAGGATACGGCATTTTCGACAATATCTCGTATCTGGTGGGGGGGGGAGGAAGAGGAGAAAAAGGAGGAGGAGGAGGAGGAGGAGGAGACGGAGGAAGAGGAAGAGAGGAGGCGGAGGAGGATGAGGAGGAGGAGGAGGAGGAGGAAGAGGAGGAGGCGGGGGAGGAGGAGAAGGAGGGGGGGGAGGAGGAGGAGGAGGAGGAGGAGGAGGAGGAGGAGGAGGAGGAGGAGGAGGAGGAGGGGAGGAGGAGGAGGAGTGGGAGGAGGAGGAGGCTCGAGTCGCGCGCAGCCGTTGCCCGGCCGCCTCCCTCCTCACCCGTTCTTCTCCCTTCCCCCGCCCCCATCTCGCCCCTCACTCCCGTGCCATGGCATGGCAGGTCGCGCCGCCGCGGCGAAAAGGTGGCGCTGGGAAGCTGCGCGCGCAGCTGGCGCAGGACGTCCTCGAGCCCCTCTTCAAGCACCCCTCCAAGAAAAAAAAGGAGAAGGAGAAGGAGAAGGAGAAGGAGAAGGAGAAGGAGAAGGAGAAGGAGAAGGAGAAGGAGAAGGAGAAGGAGAAGGAGAAGGAGAAGGAGAAGGAGAAGGAGAAGGAGAAGGAGAAGGAGAAGGAGAAGGAGAAGGAGAAGGAGAAGGAGAAGGAGAAGGAGAAGGAGAAGGAGGAAGGAGAAGGAGAAGGAGAAGGAGAAGGAGAAGGAGAAGGAGAAGGAGAAGGAGAAGGAGAAGGAGAAGGAGAAGGAGAAGGAGAAGGAGAAGGAGAAGGAGAAGGAGAAGGAGAAGGAGAAGGAGAAGGAGAAGGAGAAGGAGAAGGAGAAGGAGAAGGAGAAGGAGAAGGAGAAGGAGAAGGAGAAAGAGCGCCGTCCAGAATGGACGTGCCCGTGCGGTACGACCAACTGGATGTCGCGGAGCGCGTGCCGCAGTTACGGCCTGGCACAGCGCGCAGGCGTCGCCGGAGGGCGGCTGCAGCGCGAGGCGGTCGGGGGACAGCCCTCTCCGCCGACCTCGGGGCTGGCGAGGCCGCTGGCGCCCGAGGTGACAGCCGCCGCCGCCGCCGAGGGCAAGGCTGCCGCCCTGGAGGAATCCGCGGCCAACCTGCGCGCAGCCGGCCTGGAGACAGAGGCGCAGGAGTTTTCGCGACAAGCCGCCGAGTACCGCATGCGCGCCGCCGCCTGCCCGGGGCCGGGGAAGCGGCTCGACCTCCTGGAGGCCTTCGTGGCCCGCGCTGCTGCCCGCGCCGAAAAGGCCGCGAAACGGATCGAGGAGGCCGAAACTGCTTTGGCGGAGGCGCGATGCGCGCAGGAGGCGCTCGAGCGGGAGCTGGAGGAAGGCCAGACCAAACTCCGGAAGCACCGGGCGGAGGCTGCTGCCGCGGGAGGGGCCGCCGCCGCCGCCTCCGAGGCGCCCGACCTGGCGCGCGCTACGCGGGACCTCCTGGAGAAACTGGGATACGGAAGTTTCGCGACCCGCGCGGACGTCCCGGAGACCATCCTTGCGGCGATGACCGCTACGCACGCGGCTCTCGAGGCCGCCCCGCTGGCCCCGGCGCCGTCGCGGCTCGACGGCCCGCTGGAGCTCCGCTACTGCCATGGATGCGATTCCCTGTTCTGCCGGGGCCGCGCTGGACGCCCCGCCGGCCGCGCCTGGCCAGGGGGCCGCTGCGGGGGGCGCAGGCGCGCCAGCAGCTAGCCCAGCTCCAGATGGGTAGCGGGCGCCGCCGCCGCTGAGAGACGCGCTTGCGGCAGACGCTGCCCCTGCTTTCGCCCTTCGGGACCTCACGGCCGCCTGCTGGACAAGACCCGACGCCTGCGACCTCCCGGAGGAGTTCGCGCTGGACTGCCCCACAGCGCGCTGCCGGTCGTCCCCGGACGAGCCAGGGCAGCGGCCGCACAAGCCACCGAGGAGCTTTGCGAAGCGGTCCCCTGGGCTCCAGCCGGGAGCGTGAAGGCCGAGCGGGCCTGGAAGCTTCTCGCGCTGCCGGAGCGCCTGCTTTTCGCCGCCCCCCGCGGCTCGGGGCGAACGGACGGTGGCGCCGCACTGCATTAGAGACCCTGGACCGCGCACAGCTCGCGCGCGAGCGCTGCTCCTCGCTGCTGAGGGGGGGCTGGGCAGAGTTTCTGACGGCGGCCAGGGGCGCGGCCAGGGCCCCGGCGAAGGCGCGCCGCCAGGCTGGCGGGGCCGCCCTGGACGAGCGGCCCCTCGCAGACGACGTTTTCTGGAAAGCCATGGGCGAGGAGCACTCTTGAGCAGCTGCCCTCTTCTCCAGCCCAGGCCTCGCCCCGCTCACCGCTGAGACAGGAGAGCAGCTCCAGGCGCTCCTGCAGCCGCGCCCCGCCGCTGCGCTGCCCAGAGCGGCGGCGCCACTCGCTGCGCCGCTGCCGCCGCTCTCCTACGGGGTCTCGACGAAGGCACTCAAGACGAGCCCCCAGGGCAGCGGGGCCGCCGCAGGTGGCGGACGCTTCGAGCACTGGCGAGTCGTTCTCGCAGAGCCACCGCGCTGGCCGCCTTCTGCAAGGTCAGCGACCGGATCGCAGAGGGCTCGCCCCCGAGAGCAACACGGCGACACTGGCATTCGCAGAACTCACGCCGCTACGCAAGCCAGGAGGCGGCGAACATTTTGCGGCGGCTGGTGGGCCAGGCGCGGGCGACACCCCGCAAGCACGATCGAGCTGGCTGAAGCGCCGGGGGAGCAGCAGTTTGCTGCGGGCACGGCAGCGGACATGGAGCCTCTTGCGCACACGGAGCGGGCCCTGGCGGAGGCAGACCCCAGCTTGGCGGTGCTCGCGCTCGACGCCACTGCTCCGCCAACAGAGAGGCCTGCCTACGGGAGCCACACTACTTCTGGGACACAGCAGGCGCCTGCCAACGCTTGTGCGCAACTGGAGGGGTGGACCAGGGAGACCCGCTGGCGCCCCTGCTCTTTGCCTGCGGGATGCGGCCCCGCTTGCGCGCCGTGGAGCAAAGCTTGCGCGCGGCCGCGGGACGACGGGGGCTGGACCCCAGCGTCGTGCGCATCCTCGCCTACCTGGACGACATCGTCGCGCTGGCGCCGGCGGCACTCGCGGGCGAAGTGCAAGCGGCGCCGCAGACGGCTCTGACTAACTTCGGCTTGGAATAAAAGCTACGGAAAACGCAGGCCTGGTCCGCTGAGGCGGCCTGCCCTCCAGGCCTGGAAGAGCAGTGGCGCACAGAGGGCCTGAATCTCGTGGGCGTGCCGCTCGGGGCCCCCTTGCCCGCGGCGGGGCTGCCCGACGGGAGCGACGGGCGCCGCGTAGACCTGGCTCGGCGGACTGCGCGAAGGCGCGCTGCGCGGAGACGGGGGAGACGGGCGGCAGAACTCCTCGCCAAGCTCGCGGTTCTCCCGACCGCGGCCTCGCCGCACCTGCCGGCGGCGCAAACCGCGGGGGCCCTGCTACGCCACTGCGGCACCAGCACGCTCACGCACCTGCTGTGGACGAACCCGCCGGCGGCCACAGAGGCCACGGCCGCGGCCTACGACGAGGCCTTGCTGGCAGCCTACGAGGAGCACGCAGAGCTGGACCTGCTGACAGAGCCGCAGCGAGCGCAGTGCCAGCTGCCTCTGCGAACTGGCGGGCGAGGCTTGCGCAGCCAACGGCGGCTTGCGCCTGCTGCCTTGCCTGGGCCCCCTCCTGGCCGCAGAGCCTGGGCGGAGTCAGGGGGCGCGCTGGCCTCAACTGCCTTGAGGACCTGGGAACGCGCGGGCTCCCACTTGCTGGCGCCTGCCTCGACGCGCGGGCTGGGCTGGCGCAGCTGGCGCCGCCGCCGCCCCGCCCCGGCGCGGAGCCGGCCGAACTGCCCATCTGGCCAAAGCTGGCCGCGACGCCTGCCCGAAGAAGGCCCTCACAGCAAGGATTGACAAGAAAAACTACACTTCCTTGCTGGGGGCCCTGGAGCTGGAGGAAAGGGCGCTCCTGCGCTCGTGCAGAGGGCCTCACGCTTCCGGGCGGCGCCCCCCCGGTCTGCCTCGCGAGCGCCTGGACGACGCGGACTACAGGCTCACTGCCCGCGCCCTCCTGGGGCATGACGCAGCGCCGCCTGGGGCCACTTGCAGCAACCGCACCAGGACAGGCTAGCGAGCTGGCCAGCGCTGCGGAGAGGCGCTTCACAGGAAGACCCGCCACGCCTGCGCGGCCCCCAGGGCGGAGGCCTGAAAGCGCGCAGCAGCGACCTGGAGCGGGCCTGGCAGCACATCCAGTCGGATTGCGGCCACTTGGCCACACGACAGGTCCACGTCCCAGCCTGGGACCGCTGGGCCTGGCGCTGCGCCCGGTGCGACGCCCGCGGGACCGCGGCGGAACGTCCAGGCGGCGCCTGCGCCTCCTGCATGTGGCCACGGCTTGGCGGCTGCGCGCGAGGAGGCGCTCCTCGACCTGGAGGTGCAGCGGCCCGGGCAGCCGCGCACCTCCTCCGACGTCACAGCCCGCTACCGCGTGACGGGCGACGAGGACGTGCTGCGCGCGGCCGCCAGCCGGGACGGGGCCGTCAACGCGGCGGCGGACACGGACAAGCACCGCCGATACCCCACGCGACAGGCACCCTGGCAGATGGTGCCCCTGGCGCTGGAAACCGCGGGAGCCACGGCCAGGCAGCCTTGCAGCACCTGCGCGGCCTGGCCCGGGAGCAGGCGGAACTGCAGGAGCCATAGGCCGAGGGCGCCGCCAAGGCTCGTGGTCCGGTGGGGCCGTGAGCTCAGCGTGGCCCTCCACAGGGCCACTGCTGGACAGTTGCACTCCGCCCATGGGGCGGACGGCGCCGGCCAGGCCGCCAAGCTGCGGGCTGCTGTGGCGGCCTCACTGGGCAGAAGCGCCGGGGCGCCGCTCGCTGACGGAGCGGAAGGAGCTGGACGACTGGCCGTGCAGGGTCCAGGCTGGCCCGAACCCTGCCCAGGAGGTGTCGTCGCGGCGCTTCTTAGAGCTCAGAACGGGTGCCGGCGTGGGCGCGGAGGCAAAGGGACCCGCGCCGCGGCCCCTGACGAAACATTGCTGCTGGAAGTCCCTAACAAAGCGCCAAGAAATCCATGTTGCAACAGGAAAAACAAAACCCCGCCCCCTCCCGGGCCAGCTGCGCGCTGCCCGACAGACAGCGGGCGGCAAACCGGGCATGGTAGACAAAGGCCACTCTGCCCGCGGCCCACGCCGACGACGACACCGACGCCGACGCCGACGCCGACGCCGACGCCGACGCCGACGCCGACGCCGACGCCGACGCCGACGCCGACGCCGACGCCGACGCCGACGCCGACGCCGACGCCGACGCCGCCGACGCCGACGACGACGACGACGACGACGACGACGACGACGCCGACGCCGCCGACGCCGCCGCCGCCGCCGCCGCCGCCGCCGCCGCCGCCGCCGCCGTCGCCGACGACGACGACGACGACGACGACGACGACGACGACGACGACGACGACGAAGACACCAGTCCCCTCCCAGGTCAGCCGAAGGCTGCCCGACAGAGGCAGGCACTGGTCGACAGCCCCCCCCGCGGCCAGAGGGGCAGTGTTCAACGCCAAACGGAAAGTCAACTGAACGAGCGCATTGGGACAACGCCGCCAAGCCGGTCCCCATCGGACAAGGGCGGCACCGCGCATGTTGCAGATTGTGAGCACCAAGGACCGCATCACCACTGCGAGGCAGGAATTCGCACGCAACACGGGCCCCAGGGACCGCATCACCACTGTGAGGCCGGAATAACGCACGAACATGCCGAGAAGCATACAACATGAGACTTTGGATGGGGGACATAACACCATAGCCGTGCTTCACGTCCACCCAGAAGTGGACCAATGCTGAAGACGATAAGGCACGAGGACATGCAAGGAAACAGCCTTCAACAAAACACCCGCCAAAGGTGGAGCTCCCCCACAGGGCACGGACCAGAGCGCATTGGGACGTCGCCGCCCAGCCGGTCCCCATCGGACAAAGGCGGCACCGCGCAAGTTGCAACAAGTGAGCACAAAGGGCCGCAACACTACTGTGAGGCAGGAGTTTGCACGCACCACGGGCCGCAGGGACCGCATCACCACTGAGGCAGGAATTGCGCACGTACGTGCCGAGAAGCAGCAGCAGCAGCAGCAGCAGCAGCAGCAGCGGCAGCAACGGCAGCAGCAGGCACCGCGGCAGCGGCCAGGACGACAGCAGCCAGCAGGGCCCTCCGCCACCCCAGACGGCCATTCCAGCCGTCTGGCCGCCAGCCCTCCAGCCCCTTCCGAGGGAGGGGGCCGGCGTCAGCTGCAGCCCGTGCCCCCCAGGGGAAGAGCCCCATTCCCACGGTAGGACTCCCCTGGGGCCAGTTCCCCATCGGGGTTCGCGCGGCTCCGCTGCGGCCCCCGGTGGCGCCCTGGCTTGCGCAGCAAGCCCACAGGAGCAACGCGACAACATGTTCGACCACAAGAGGCGGTACGACTCCAAACAGTGGCGCCGCGAGCAGCAGCACAACGACGACGACAAGCAGCAACATCAGCAGCAACACCACCACGACAACCATCACCAGCGGCAGCGTCGCCACCGGGACCAGCTGCAGCGGCACCACCACGACGACCAGCAGCAGCAGCACCACCACCACCACCACCACCACCGCCACCTCGACCAGCAGCAGCAGCAGCAGCAGCATCAGCAGCATGGCAACCACCACAACGACCAGCACCACAGCGACCAACACCAACGACCAGCAGCACAGTATGCACCAAACGACCAACGCCACAGCACGCACCCAACGACCAGCACCACCATAGCACCACAACACGCAGCCAACGACTGCGGACGGCAGCCCCCCGGCAGCAGCAGCAGCAAAAGCAGCAGCAAAAGCAGCAGAAGCGGCAGCCAGCAGGGCCCTCCGCCACCCCAGACGGCCATTCCAGCCGTCTGGCCGCCAGCCCTCCAGCCCCTTCCGAGGGAGGGGGCTGGCGTCAGCTGCAGCCCGCGCCCCCCAGGGGAAGAGCCCCATTCCCACGGTAGGCTTCCCCTGGGGCCAGTTCCCCATTGGGGTTCGCGCGGCTCCGCTGCGGCCCCCGGTGGCGCCCCGGCTTGTGCAGCAAGCCCACAGGAGCAACGCGACAGCCACGGGCGCCGCGAGAGCAGGCAGCACCGCAGCGACCAGAGCGACAGCAGCCAGCACCCCACTGCGGCCACAGGCGGAGGAAAACTACGACGGCGACCAAGACAGCAACGAGCAGCACCACGACGGCGACCAGCAGCACCAGCAGCACCGCCACAGCCACGACGGCGCAAAACCACGGCAGCAGCACCACCGCCACGACAGCCACCAGCAGCACCACCGGCACCACGAGCACCACCCAGCGCTGCACTGACCCAGACTCCCGGATTGACTTGGAGATCTCAGGAAGAACATATTCTGGGAGGGACTCTGAAGTCTCAGGGGGAGGTGAAGGGAGGAGCGCGCGAGGGCAGGCAGTCCCGTGGCGACCAGAGCGACGGCAGCCAGCACACAGCCACGGCAGCAGGCGGCGGCTCCCAACGACCGCGCACACGACGAGAGCGACCACCACGACAGCGACCAGCAGCAACACCAACGCCACCGCCACGACAGCGCCCAACAGCAACACCACGACAGCGACCGGCAGCGCCGCCACCAGCACCAGCACCAGCAGTGACACTGGCAGCACCACCTGTACCACGACAGGTGCTGCGCACACCAGGGAAGGACCAGCGAGACGCGCTGCACGGCTACCGCGGAAAGCGCGTAGGTGAGGCGAGCCACCCAGGGCCACCGCACAACGACGCTGCCCCAGCCACGCCGCCGCGCGGACGCTCGCAAGCGGACCTGCCCGAGCCAGCGGGCGAGGTTTCGGGCGAATCCGCGCCCCGGCCGGCGGAAGCCGAGACTCCCCCTCGCGAGCTCTTCGGTTCGCCGGGCCGGTCTCTGTCGCCGCTGCCTGCCGGACAGAGCCACTTCAGCGCCGTGTTCGGACAGGCGCCTGCGGCCGAATGGGACTTCTCTGGGCTGTTCGCGCCGCCGCGGGCGACAGCCGAACGCGCGGCGGCGGAGGAGCAGCAACAGCCGCAGCAACCACAGCAGGGGCCGGACCCCCAGGAGCCGGAGCAGCCAGAGGCCAGCGAGGTTTGCTACATGTGCCCGGAGCCGCTCGACGACTCGAGGGTGCAATGGCCCGACTGCGGCCACGTCCCGCACTGCTTCCACGCAGCCTGCCTGGCCCGGTTTCGCCCTCTCCGCCGCGGACTCGCACACCTGCGAAACTCGGGCGGCGATTCCAGCCGGGTAGAGGACGCAGCGTGCCCGCTCTGCAACCACAGGTGGGGCGACGGCCCGAACTCTGCCGCGCGGCTCGCGGAGCTGGCGGGCCACCTTGGGCGCGGCGGGGGGCTACCTTTCCGAGGGTGCCGCTGCCTGCCTTGCCGGGGAGTTGCAGGCGACCCGAGTTCCGACGAGGAGCGGGCCAACCGGTACCGAGGGGGGCCCCTCGTGCTGCCGGAGGGGCCGGCACCGCACGCGATCGCCATGTGCCCGCGCCGCCCGGAGCGACCCATGCGACGGCGGCACTCGCGCGGGCCAGATGGGCTGACGGGCAGCTGGGAATGCGCCGCCTGCGATGTCGCCCCGCTCGGTAGCGAGGTCCCGCCGCCGCTGGGCGAGAGGCCGCCGCAGTGCCCTTGCGGCCAGCCAGGGCAGGTCGAGTGGCTCGCCCGGGCCAGCGGGGACGCCGGAGGGCCTTGGAGGTGGCAGGGAAACTGGCTCTGCGAAAGCTGCGCCGCCACAGCGCTGCCCGAGCCTGAGGCCGCACAGCCGGAACGGCCGCCAGAGACAGGAGCAGGAGGCGGGAGCCCGGACCCACCGGCGGCGGACGGCCCACGAACCCAGTTCAGCGGCTGGTCGCCTCCACGACACGCTGCAGAGACCAGCCGCTACCTTAACTCCTGGATGTACGTGCCACTCCTCCTGGACGCCGCGGGCCAGCTTGACGCGCAGGAAGCCGCCGCGTGGCGACAGCACCCTGCTGCAGCACACTGGTGGGAGAAAGCCGCGGCGTTCCTCCGAGAGAGGCCGCGCGCCGACGTGTCCGCCTTCCGCGCGGCGGGCCCCCTGCTGCCGCAGGCTCTCGGGGACGGGCTGCACGGGGACCAACTGGGGCTGCCAGCGGTGGTAAGGCTCCTTGCCGACGACAGAGGACACGCGCAGCCGATCGCCCAGGACATCGCGATGCAGATCTTCGGGGGGGTGGACTTCATCCGCGCTGTGGAGGCGCAGGCTGACGCCTACAGGGCATGGCTTGCGCGCGGGCTGCCTCCAAGACCCGCCCCGGCAGCAGGGCCTCGAGCACCGGGCCCGCCAGACGCGAGCGGAAGAGGCGCCGAGGAGGAGCCGCAGGCGGAGGGAGAGGGAGGCGCCGCACCAGGCAGAGGAGGGAGAGGCGCAAGAGGAGGCAGAGGACGAAGAGGCGCTGGAGGAGGCAGAGGGGGCAGAGGCGCCCGAGGAGGCAGAGGGCGAGCAGGCGGCAGAGGAGACCTGAGCAGCGACGACGACGACGACGAGAGCAGCGAGGAAGAGGGCAGCCACAGCCAGAGCGACAGCGCCTCCGACAGCGCTGGCCCCGCGCCGCCTGCGCCAGCGCCGCCGCCTGCGCCAGCGCCGCCGCCTGCGCCAGCGCCGCCGCGCAGTGGCGGAGGCGGGCGACGAAACCGGCGCCCGGCGCAGTCTGCCTTCCCCGACGCCGCCTGGGCGCTTCTTCACGCAGTGGACTTGGAGGCCGAACTGCGCCGGCGGGCGCCGTGCATCCGGGCGCCGCCGGCTTTCCTCCGCGGCCGCCTTCGCCAACTCTACCACACGGTCCTCGAGGAGGTCCTGCGCGCAGACGCCCTTCCTGGCGACGCCGACGGGCTGCAGAAGGTGAGGGCGTGGAAGCTCCTGGTTCTCATCTGGCGCATGCTGCTGCGACGGACCGCGAGCACTGGAGCGCCAGGGCGGCGAGAGCTCGAAGCGCGACTGGAGCAGTTCGAGGACGGCTCCTGGGAAGCGCTGCTGGCCCCAAGCCTGCAAGGGCAGCGGCCTCCGGGAGGAGCGCGCGGCGCGGGCGACGCCGAGGCGAGGCGCCAGCGCGTCCTGGAAGACGCGGTGGCGCTGGTCAGAGCAGGGGGCCTCAGCAAGGCGCGGCAGCTGCTCGCCTCGCGCGGGCTGGCGCCGGGCACGGCGGAGACTTTGGCAGAACTGCGGGACCCCGCCCGGCGACCGCCGAGGCCCGCCGCCGACTTGCCGCCTGCCGCCCGAGCCTTCCAGCCGGCTCGACCCGTCGAGCTCGACCGCCGCATCTGGACCGACTGCGCCCGCTCCGCCCCGAAAGGGTCTTCCAGCTCGCTGAGCGGAGCCAGCTTTGAATTGCTCAAGGACGAAGACGAGACGCTCGAGCTGCAAGCTGCCGTGGCGGAGCGCTACGCGCGGGCCGAGATCCCAGCGAGCGTTGCCCGCGCCCTGGGCACAGGCCGCATGACAGCGCTACTGAAGGACAACGGCCGCGCGCGAGGCATTGTTGCAGGCGACGCCTTCCGCCGGCTCGTGGGCAAGGCCCTCTGCCGGCAGTATGGGTCCGAGATGGACGACGCCTGCGCGCCGTTCCACTACGCGCTTTCGACGAGAGCGGGCACAGACAGCGCCGCCCACTTCCTCCGAGCGGCCACGGACTCCGACCCCGCGGCGACCATCGTCAGCATCGACGGCATTGGGGCCTTCGACCACGTGCGCCGCGACCGCATGATCGAGAAGCTCCTCTCGCTGCGGGAGGCTTCCGCCATGGTCCCATTCGTCCTGCTCTCCTACGGCCAGCCGTCGACGTACCTCTGGACAGACGATGCAGGAGTCGCGCACGAGGTGAGGCAGGGAGAAGGCGGAGAGCAAGGCGACCCGCTCATGCCGGCGCTGTATTCCCTGGCTCAGCATGGCGCCCTGGAGAGAGCCCGCGCGCAGCTTCAGCCGGGCGAGACGCTGATCGCCTACTTGGACGACGTCTACATTGTCTGCAGACCAGAGCGCGCCACAGGGGCTTTCCGCGTGGTTACCGCTGCCATGCGCGAGTGGGCAGGGATCGAGGCGAACCTCGGCAAGTGCCGCATGTGGAACCGGGGCGGCTTCGAACCAGCAGGGCATTTGTCGTTGGGCACAGACGTGTGGGTTGGCGGCGCCGGCACGCCTGAGGAGCACCGCGGCCTCAAGGTACTTGGCACGCCCCTGGGCACCGCGGCGTTCGCGGCCCGGCTGACGCAGCAGAGGACGGATGAGGAGCGCAGCTTCCTACAAGAACTCCCCAACCTGCCAGACCTTCAGCGCGCTTGGGCGCTCCTGCTGTACTGCGCGGCGCCGAGGTGCAACCACGTCCTGCGCACGCTGCCTCCGACGCTGTCGCGGTCCTACGCCGAGGCCCACGACCGCGGGCTGCAGGAGGCGCTGCACGACCTCCTCGACCTCGACCCCGCGCCAGCTGAAGCAGAGAGGCTCTCCCGAGTGAGCTCGCTGCCGCTCGGCCTCAGAGGCCTTGGACTCAGGTCAGCCGCGCGCACGGCCGAGTGCGCGTGCTGGGCGTCTTGGGCGGACGCGCTCCCCATGTTGCGACAAAGAAACCCTACAGCAGCAACGGAGCTCACCGCCACCCTCCTCGCCGGAACAGGCGCCGCAGCCTCGTGCCTCCAGGAAGCTGAGCGCGCGAGGGCTGCCGCCGCCCGCGACGGCTTTGCGACGTGCCCAACTTGGCAGGAGGTCTGGGACGGCGCGCGCCCTGAACAGACAGAGCCAGAGCCGGGCGAGTGGAAGCACGGATGGCAGTACCACGCCTCCGCAGCCCGAGAGCGGCGCTACAGGGAGGAGGTCGTTCTCCCGAGCCTCACAGACGACCAGCAGTGGATGCTCGACTCGCAGGGAGGCCGCTGCGGCGGACGGCACCTGGCCCTGATCCCCTCGACGCCAGAAAGCACGTTCACGCCAGAGCGCTTCCGGGCACTGCTCCAGAGACGGCTCCGCTTGCCGCTGGACGCCACGGCAAGCAGGTGCAACGGGCGCTCCTGCCAGGCCCACTTGGACGAGAGAGGCGACCACAGAGCAGCTTGCCCCCGCAGCGGACGCCTGCTGAAGCGCGGCGCTCCCATCGAGCGGATGTGGGCCCGGGTGTGCCGGGAGGCAGGAGGCCGTGTCCGCACCGACGTGTTCCTGCGCGACATGAACCTCCCGGGCATTGCCGCCAACGACGGGCGCCGCATCGAGGTGGTGGCCAACGGCCTCCCTGCCTACCACGGCAGGCAGCTCGCCATCGACGCCTGCATCGTATCCCCGCTGAGGGCCACCGGCAGGCCGATTGCGCGGAGGCTCCGCCCAGGACTCGCGCTGAAACGGGCGAGGCGCCGCAAGCAAACGACTTACCCTGAGCTGGTGGGCTCGCGGCGGGGCTACCTGCTCGTAGCCGGAGCAGAGACGGGCGGCCGCTGGGACGAGGAGGCGTACAAGCTCCTCGTTACCCTGGCCCGCGCCCGGGCGAGGAGCGCGCCGGCGGCGCTGCGAGGATCGCTTGCGACCGCGCTGCTGCACAGGTGGAGCGGCATGTTGGCGTACGCCATCCACGACGCCCTGGCCGCGAGCCTGCTCGAGGACGTGCCCTCTGAAACGCTAGCGACAGACGGGGAGAATCCCTGGCGAGGGGACGTTCTGTCGGCGCTCCCCTGAGAGCACCGGCCCCCGCGTGGGGGCGCGCACGGGCAGGGCGGGGCACAGCAGCTCGCAGGAACGCCGACAGCAGAGCTACTGTGAACAGCACCACAACCACCGCCACCACCACCAGCACAACTACGAACAGCACCTCCACCAGCACGACGACGACCACGACGACCAGGAGGAGGAGGAGAAGGACCACCACGACCAGCACCACCACGGCCAGCACCACCACGGCGACCAGCACCACGGCGACCAGCCCCACCACGGCGACCTGCACCACGACTACGCGCCACCACGGCGACCAGCACCACCACGCCCAGCACCACCACGACCAGGAGGACCACCACGACCAGCACCAACACGGCAACCACCACCACGACCAGCGCGACTACGGCCAGGAGGACCGCCACGACCACAACCACGACCACGGCCAGCACGACCACGGCCAGCACGACCAGCACCACCACCAGCACGACCAGCACGACCACGGCCAGAGGACCACCACGACGACCACCACCACCAAGACCAGCACCACCAAGACCACGGCCGGCACCACCACAGCGACCGGCACCACCACGGCGGCCAGCACCGCCTCGACCAGCACCACCACGACCAGGAGGACCACCACGGCGACCAGCGCCACCAAGGCGACCAGCACCACCACGGCGACCAGCACCACCACGACCAGCACCACCACGGCGACTGGCACCACCACAGCGACCAGCACCACCACGACCAGCACCACCACGACCAGGAGGACTACCACGACCAGCACCACCACGGCGACCAGCACCACCACGGCGACCGGCACCACCACAGCGACCAGCACCACCACGGCCAGCACCACCACGACCAGGAGGACCACCACGACCAGCACCACTACGGCGACCAGCACCACCACGGCGACCAGCACCACGATTACGCACCACCACAGCGACGAGCACCACCACCAGCACCACCACGACCAGGAGAACCACCACGACCAGCACCACGACCAGCACCACCACGGCGACCACCACCACGACCAGCGCGACCACGGCCAGGAGGACCACCACGACCACCACGACCGCGGCCAGCACGACCACGGCCAGCACGACCACGGCCAGCACGACCAGCACCACCACCACCACGACCAGCACGACCACGGCCAGAGGACCACCACGACGACCACCACTACCAAGACCAGCACCACCACGACCACGGCCGGCACCACTACAGCGACCGGCACCACCACGGCGGCCAGCACCACCTCGACCGGCACCACCACGACCAGGAGGACCACCACGGCGACCAGCGCCACCGCGGCGACCAGCACCACCACGGCGACCAGCACCACCACGACCAGCACCACCACGGCGACCGGCACCACCACAGCGACCAGCACCACCACGGCCAGCACCACCACGACCAGGAGGACTACCACGACCAGCACCACCACGGCGACTGGCACCACCACAGCGACCAGCACCACCACGACCAGCACCGCGACTACGCACCACTACGGCGACCAGCACCACCACGAGCAGCACCACCACAACCAGGAGGACCACCACGACCAGCACCAACACGGCGACCAGCACCACGACAAGCGCGACCACGGCCAGGAGGAGCACTACGACCACCACCACGACCAGCACCACGGCGACCACGACCACCACGACCACGGCCAGCACGACCAGCACCACCACCACCACGACCAGCACGACCACGGCCAGAGGACCACTATGACCACCACCACCACGGTCAGCACCACCACGCCCACGGCCAGCACCACCACGGCGACCGGCACCACCACGGCGACCAGCACCACCACGACCAGGAGGACCACCACGACCTGCACCACCACGGCGACCAGCACCACTACGGCGACCAGCACCACTACGACCCGCACCACCACGGCGACCAGCACCACCACGACCAGGAGGACC
Organism: Prorocentrum cordatum; assembly: GCA_963575745.1. Classification (NCBI taxonomy): domain Eukaryota; class Dinophyceae; order Prorocentrales; family Prorocentraceae; genus Prorocentrum; species Prorocentrum cordatum. The sequence goes on from CAUYUJ010002362.1 coordinate 43,777, forward strand.
ACCACGACCAGCACTACCACGGCGACCAGCACCACCACTGCGACCAGCACCACCACGACCAGCACCACCGCGACCAGGAGGACCACCACGACCAGCACCACTACGGCGACCAGCACCACCACGGCGACCAGCACCACTACGACCAGCACCACCACGGCGACCAGCACCACCAGGACCAGGGGCAGCACGGCGACTAGCAGCACCCCGACAGCAGCCAGCAGCACAGAGGAGGAGGAGGCGGCGGCGGCGGCGGCGGAGGCGGCGGAGGAGACGCTGGCGCTGGCCCGAGGCAGCGCGGCGGCGCGGAGGGCGAACGCACCGCCGCGAGGCGCAGCGCCGCCGCAGGTTCGCGCACGGGCAGAGGGGGGAGGATTCAGCCCTCCTAAGCCACAACCCTCTGCCCAGCGACCTGCGGCGGCGGGCGCGGCGACCAGCGGCGGCAGGACCGGCGGCGAGGCGCGGCGGCCTGCGGCCGACCTGCGGCAGGCGGCGACGGGCCAGGCGCCGCGGCGAAGCGCGGCGGCCGGCGGCGGCGCGGCCGCGCGGAGGCCGAAAGCTGCGCCGCCAGCGCCGCCCCGAGGGCGGCGGCGGCGGCACCGGCTGGCGGCGACAGGCCCGGCGGCGCGGCGCTGCGACGAGCGGCCGGCCGGCGACTGGCGGCGACGGGCCGGGCGCCGCGGCACAAGGCGCAGGCTGGCGGCGGCGGCTGGCGGCGGCTGGCCGAGGGCGCCCCGGGCGCTCCTGGGGCGCCGAGGGGCTTGGGGCAGCTGGGCGGGAGGCCCCCGGCGGGGCGGCTAGCTGGCGGGAGGTTCGGGGTTGCCCTGGCTTCGGCCGAAAACCCCCCGCTCCGTCGGGGCGCGCCCCCGCCCCACACTCACCGTGGGCGCGCGGGGGGTCCGCGCTGGCCGCAAGGGGACGCGGCAGCCTCGGGGTAAGGAGGGAGGGGGGGGGAAGGGGGAGGGGAGGGGGAGGGGTGAGGGGGAAGGAAAACAAAAAAACAAAAAACAAAAAAACAAAAAAAAAAAAAAAACAAAAAAAACGCAACGAACCAGCCTCCACAAACCTGGCGGCAGCTCTTGAGTTGCCCAGGTACTCCTGCGCATACGCAAGAGATACAGAAAGAGACCCGGGATCACTGTTGCGCACTTTGGAAAAATGGGGCCGGTGGTCACGCAACTTTCTCACGTGTGGGTCCTGCTCCATCCAGAAAGGGCGGGAGTCTTGCAAACACCGATGTCTACGAAAGGCTGGCAGACGGAGGGCTTGCACTCCAAAACAGCTGTGCTTCGCAGAGACAGTCTTGTCCAGAAAGTGTCGTGGACAGACAAGCCGCCGCGCCGTCACGGCTGCGAACTATAGCAACCTGAAACAAGCGCGCTCGAGCACTCGAGCGTCGAGGGCTCCGGGCCTTGGCCCAGCCGGGTGGACCGGAAAGTGGGCCTGGCCCAAATGGTACGCGGAGAACGGCACTCACAGTGTGGACGTCGCTCCCCCAGGCCACGGCGACCAACCGGCCGCCCATCAGCAGCAGGGCTTCTTCCACAGCGTCGTGCCAGTGGGGCGACGTCGAAGCCCACCGTCGCATTGATTATCCCCACTCGCCTGCGCGGGCGCGCTTGGCGCAGGCGCGATCAAGCGGCGCGGAACTGAGCAGGTGCGCCGAGGCGGCCGCCAAGAACAGAGGCCTCGACAGAGGAGGCCGCCACCGCCCTGGAAAAGCCTTGTGCTCAGGCTGGAAGCCCGGGGCGAGAAGAAGACTGCGGGAAAGGTCTGCGCCCGTCCACCGTCAGCAGTGCCGCTACCTGACTGCCAGCAGCGACCCCCCCCCCCGACGCGGAGCCCGACGCTAGGGTCGGCCTCGCCGCGGGCGCAACGGGAAAACCCCCTTGGATGTGACAGCGCGGGCGGGGCGACTCCACCACCTGCAGATGAAAACCAGCGCCAGGGCCATTTTCATCGACAGGTGCCAGTGGGACTCGGGACCGCCCGACCAATTGGGCCCACGCGCCGCCCTGTTTTCCAGGGGCCTCGCTGGCACACGCTCTCCATTTTTCTCTTCTGCAAGGAGCTCTCCACAGTGAGAAACGCCAGCACGCAGTTCAGTGTTCGCTTCCACCACGGCCCCGTAGCCCGCATCGCCTCATTCAGTCCTCTCCCCCGCCGCCGCAGCAACGGGAGAGGGGGATCAGCTGCCACGACAGGTCGGTGGAGAATGTTTCCTCGAAAATGCTCTCGGAACTTTTGCTCTCGTAGGGGTTAACGTTGCGGACCTGTCCCGGACACGCCTCGCCTGCACCAGCGACGGCGTCACCGAACGCATGCCTTACCAACGACGGCTCGGCGCAACGAAAGCGGAGGCAGGGTTGCTAGCCAACCCTGGCGCTGGCGGTACACCCCGAGGCCTACCCCTCGCACCCACAGGCCCCCGTCCAGGTGCAGCTCTCGGGGGCAAGGTCGTCCTGTCCCCCCCTGCGGCCGCGCCAGGCCGGCGGTCGGCCACCTTGGCGGCCACGTCTCGCGCAAGCCCGGTTAGACCTCGCTAGGCGGCCCCACCACTGAGTCTGCACTCTTTGCGGGCCTTGGCGGCCCCGCCAGCGGCGCCGTGCGCACGCCTGCCTGGCCCTCCACCAGGGCTGTCCAAGGACACGGACGCGTCGCGCTGTGTGGAGGGTGGACGCCCTCTGGCCAAATGCCTGGACACCCCCCAAAAGGAAGGGGAGGCGGCCAGGCAGCCTCAGCAATCAGCGGCCTCGGGGTCGGCACCAGGCGGAGCGCACGGGGCGCCGAGGCGGTACACCCGGGAGAAAACGACACCCCACTCCGAGGATCAGCAGGCGGGACAAAGAGGCTGAGCGACAGCCTGGCGCAGTGCCACAGGGCACGCAGGAAAAGCAGTGGCGAATCGGGCAGGTGGAGGCATGAGCAACCACGCGTCGTCGTCACCCCCACGGCGAAAAGAGGAAAAAGCTTGACGCCCAGTGGCCACATCAACAACCCAGGTCAGATCACCATACGCAGGATCAGTCACGCCCAGGACCCCGCAGTGCGTGCAGCTGGCCCGGTGCCAACGCTAATCGGAAACCCCAGAAAGGCGGGCTCCTGGGGCCCAGGCCCCTCGCAGCACGCATATCTACGTCCTCGCCGCACATAGCACACAGGGCAGCACGGTGGTCGTGCAGCTTGCCAAAAAAATGCAGGCAGGGCGTGGCAGCGAGGAACGATTACTCTCCGCGCGATGCACACCACAAAGACAAGGGACCAAACTGCTGACCACAAAGCGTGGGCAAACCATGGCCTGATTTGCCTTTTCCTTTGCCGTTGCCTGTTCCTTTTCCTTTTCCGTTGCCTTTGCCTTTGCCTTTGCCCTTGCCCTTGCCCTTGCCCTTGCCCTTGCCCTTGCTCTTGCCCTTGCTCTTGCCCTTGCCCTTTCCCTTGTTTTTGCCCTTGACCTTGCCTTTGCCTTTGCCTATGCCTTTGCCTTTGCCTTTGCCTTTGCCTTTGCCTTTGCCTTTGCCTTTGCCTTTGCCTTTGCCTTTGCCTTTGCCTTTGCCTTTGCCTTTGCCTTTGCCTTTGCCTTTGCCTTTGCCCTTGCCTGTGCCTGTGCCTTTGCCTGTGCCTGTGCCTTTGCCTCTGCCTTCGCCTTTGCCTTTGCCTTCGCCTTTGCCTTTGCCTTTGCCTTTGCCTTTGCCGTTGCCTGTGCCTTTGCCTTTGCCGCTTCCTTTTC